>JAEUYN010001003.1:0-159101 GCA_018257835.1 Euura lappo | reverse complement strand
GTGCGACACTCTCGTGACGCTTTCGGAGGGGTAATCGAGAGACTCATCGATTCAGAATTCCGTTCATCTTCTCAAAAAACGCGAGCATTCGACGAAGAATTTTGATTTTTTTTAAATCTGAACCCCCAGACTTGTAATTCCCTCCGATTACCGTCCCTAAAACATAAATAGCCGCGGATTAGGGACGATAATAATTGAACGACGATGTGGAGTAGGATTTCTGACCTGTAGATCAATTTTTAAAACACCCCCAGGCCTCGGTCGGGGCGAGGCACCCTCAACCCCGGCAATATATTTCGGGCATATTTTCGGTGGTATGCGCGAAACCCCCTCCGGGTCCGACACGTGCATCTTGCTTATTAGACGGGGGTAGAAACTGGCCCCTTTGTTTGACCGACACCCCAGTTTAGTCGGTCGACGTGTCATCGATACAAAGTCTTTTATTGAATTCGACAAACGTGCGGGTGAACCCAGAGAGACGGAGAGGGAGAGAGTTCTGAGCTGTACTTTTGACTGACAAACATCATACGACGTTTTTTGTTCTATAGTCTGTACAATTGTACGTAGAATGGGTCAGTGTATCTTTGTGTTGTAGAATAACACCGGTGGCTGATGAGAGGGTTACAGGTGTCACCCTTATCTGCGATGTAGATAACGTCATGTCGCTTTTCCTTATCGTTTACTGTTTGTAAGGGATTTGAGGCTTGATTTAACGCTATACGGCTGTATCTTGTTGTTTCACATTTTATTACGAAAACTCGAGCGGCTATTCACTCCCACGTGGAAATCGATTCAGAATTTTCGAGAATCATCTGAAATCAGGCAAAGCAATAATGTGACTAACGTTAGCCCGAACTGTTTCAAATGTATAGCTCATCTCACCAAGAAACTTGTGATACGTGAAGCTCAGAACTTTGTGTAAGTCAAGTTCATATAAGCGGGTCCTACTGTGATTGAAATTGCTTGCAATCGCTTGCAGTTATAAAGTTCCAGACACAGAATGGGAGGGAATGGTCCCTCGCAAAAACTGGATGAACTAACATTGTTCACTTCCTCAGAATATACGGACACAAATGTTTGGCCTGTGGTCTCACAGTCGCTTCTGAAGAATTAGTCATGAGGGCTGGCGAGGAGGGTGTATTTCACCTCAGGTGTTTCGTCTGCGTTGTTTGCGGTTCAAGACTGCAAAAAGGCGATCAGTTTGTCCTCAAACAAGGGCAGCTATTCTGCAGAGCCGATTACGAGAAGGAGGTCGAAATGATGCAGGGTTACACTCAGCGTGAGTGCCCAATTGCATGCAGAAACTTCAAGGAGATGAGACTGACTCTATTGAGACCAATATTTGAATTGGAGTGAGCCATGTACAAGACCAGCATAGCAAGACCATTTGGTCTTGCAGTTTTGCTTTGTATTTTGCACTAGTTACCAATCTTGTTTTGAGCAAATGATGTATTGACTCAGAAACCAATAGTAATCTATAGAAAGGCTCTTCTTGCATCCTTGGTTTTGGTCTTGTGCAGTCCGTTTTGTTCTGGCTATTAGTCTTGATCTTGGGCTTTTCATGAGACCAAGACCGATCTCGATAATTACAGTGGGGGATTTCGGCTCCGATGAACTTGCTACCATAGCAAGATCCCAGGATGGTAGACGGGGGCCGAAGAGACCACGCACGATCCTTACCACGCAGCAGAGGAGGGCCTTCAAGGCGTCTTTCGAAGTGAGTCCAAAGCCTTGTCGCAAGGTACGGGAGAATCTTGCGAAAGAAACTGGACTCAGTGTGAGGATAGTGCAGGTGAGTTGATTCTCTGAGGGTTGAAGATAATTCACCTAGGTTTCATTGATTGTTGAGATATCTATCTTTGGCATAAGGTATGGTTCCAAAATCAAAGAGCGAAGATAAAAAAGATTCAGAAGAAACAGAGACAGGAGGGGAAAACTGATAAGGAAATGGACGCGACTAACAAGAAGATAACGAAAGAAGAAGAACACAGTGAGTTCAAAATTGAGTCTTGATTTTTTAGTTCAGGTGCACAGTACATGATTTCGTATTCCAGAAGCCGCAAGTTCACCGAAGCAACATAAAACTTATTTATCCTCCGGGTTTCAGATAGTTGCAGCGACGTGGAAACAAGCACTGCCGAATACCTCAGAACTTCCGAAGACCACTTTGTTCCCGTTAAAGAAGAGGTCGACCCCGATGACGTTTTCTTCAATCAACGACATCATTCCGAATACCCAGGTGATTGACCAAATTTTCATTACCTAGAAAATCCACTCTGACTTTTGTGGTACATTAGTCTTGTTTAAATTGCCGTAGAAATGTTTAAACCAACGTGAAGTTGCCTCTAAATTGATAGTAAAATATTCTATGATCTCTGTGGCACTTGACGACTCTTTCAAACACGAATGAATCTTTCGGACTTCTCTTTTGTTTCAAAGTTCCTTAAAGCTGAATCCAAGTACATTATTTTTCGTTCAGGTCCAGAGGAGAAGATAAACCACTTGAGGCTCATGCCATATTCCGGTTTGCCTCCTTACCACGGTGGTGCTCCACCCGAACGAAGTTTGACCTATTCTTCATCGCTCCAGGGTGGTCCAGGTGTCGGTTTAAACCCTATAGACAGACTTTACTCAATGCACACGAGTTATTTCTGCGAGGAAGACAACCCAATCGTAGAATAAACCGGGCCAACTTATATTATAACTAAATATCGTGTGTGATAGGGGTATGAAAGGAAGATATGTATAAAATATGAGACGCTTTGTATGGAATATTAGCTAGAAATATATTTTATTGTTTTTCGTCACGAGTTTCAAACACTTTCACCTCATCAGGTCCATCATGATACATAATTTCTTATAGTTCGAGTGATTCCAAATGAAGTTGAAATTATCATTAAAATCAATTTGTTTAAAAGAGATATAAAGAAATTTGTTGGGCAACGAGTTTGCGCAGTGAGTTTCGCTAGTTTTCCTATTTTTACAGTCACCGTGTACTGAAAACGTTGATCTTGCTTACCAACTGCGTACGGCTTCCTTTTTTATCAATCCCCGATAATATCCTTCTTACCTTTTGTCGATAATATCTGCATTACTGGCAGTCGATAACATCGGCTTACCGACTGGCAACAGCATTGGCTTACCGACTGCGTACGGTTTCCTTTTTTATCAATCGTCGGTAATATCCTTTTTACAGTTGGTCGGTAATATTTTCATTACTGGCAGTCGGTAACAGCGGCTTACCGACTGACAACAACATTGGCTTACCGACTGTCGATAACAATATCATCTCACAGATTATCGATAAGGTTTTCTGTACCGGCTGTTGATAATCAATTAGAGGGAATTTTTGTCGAATATTTTCAATTGTTCGATTAAATTACTTCGTTTATTTCGTCAACACTGAAAATAGCACTTTATTCATTTACAACAATACATCGATATATAAATTAAAATCTTCTTTACTGACATCGATGACAGTATGTAATAATCATACATAAATAAATGATTTTTTGTAATATTAATGTATTCGGTTTCTTTTCACTTTTCGTTTACTATACCTATCCTATTTTTTTTTTCACGGTAAAAACACTCACTTGTTTATTATCATATTGTTAAAAGACTTTCTTACGACTGACGATCGCCGTTTAAATATATCATGTGTCTCGTATCAAATATCCGTTCAACTTTTACACTAAATGGTAAAAAAGATTAACAATTCTTCTAAATATCCATTCACACATCTATCTGCAATGATCGACAATCGCTTACGATTTACCAATTATTAGTACTCAAATTCACCCTATAGGAGATGAATCGTTATTACAATCATCAAACTAAATCTAACTCAATTCTGGAAAGGAATATGAGTCTCAATGTTTCATCGATTCATAAGATTACCATGCATCACATCAAACATGTATGTTATCTTGCGATATCACAACATTAAATTCGCGGCTATACGGTTCAACATACCTTCTAACCGCATGGTAAATAAATTCGGAATTAAGCACCGTATTATTTCGTCACGTCTCACAAATTAGCAAGTACGCCGAATATATTATCACCCAAAAATCAAATCCGTCAATCATTCCGTTAAGTCGATCCCTTGCTGAAGCTCAGAGCGGCTCGTAGCTTTTTATTAATCCTTGGAGAGTTCCATTTGCTGCTCATCCCCAAGACGGGTCTCAGTTCGCCGGGGGATACACCCTCGTCAACGTCATCAGCTTCGGTCTTTATCTCCATTTTCTGTGTCAGAAATTTTATGAAAAAGATGGAATACGTATCCAGGGATCTATTAATCACCTTTTCCATCAGATTAAATCGCAAATAATTCTCACCTGTACTATCAGCCGAAGAAGTTGATGCTGAGTTTCCAAGGATGAGGTTATTTCCTTTAGTCGTCTTTTCTGTTTGTCTAATTCCTGAGTCACGTAATCGTCATTATTTTCCAGGACCATGTCTAAACCTGGGTAAGATAAGCGTGAATGTTTAGTTCGTGTATTATTTACCACTATGAAACCCACACGAATAATGTAATCGTAGTGCGTACATACATACAGGGTTGAGATAAAGTGTCAATGAAATGATAATATTTGTATTGCTTTTGTTTTAATCGAGTATCATCGAAATGTGAACATGCGTTACCTTGGACTCGACCTGTAGGCGGAGATCCTGGGTGACTTTCAACAGCAGCTCTTCGGGCACCGTCTGTAACACAGCTTCCTCTGCTAATTGACTTACTAAAAATTTTAGAAACTTACCACGGCAGTATAGAGATATATTTGTATTCTTGATATCCCGAGTCGCTCGTTTTATCAACTGTGAATCTATAGTTCGTATACACTAGCTACCAGCATACTACAAGCTAATCACATCCCATGCTGTGTCTAATAGCGTCAGATCTGTTTCTAATGAACTGGTTAAATTATAAATCTTCAACTCGTGCAATGAGACATTGGTGTTTCTAAATTTGTCAAAAACTATCTCGACGTATTTCTAGATTGCATTCTAGACCCGATAAAACGTTCGATTGACTACTGTGATCTACCCTGAAAAACAGCGATGGATAGACAGGCGATTGACAGACTGTCGCATTCACGTGCCATTGACGACACATTGGAATTCTGCGATTTAAATCGACCTACCGTCGTCCGAAAATGGATTACAGAACCATTTTTTTAGCATAAAGTCCAGAAAGCCGAGTTTGCACTTCATCTCGTTTGGATACACCTTCAGTTCCATTTTGTCAACCTTTTCGAGCAGCATTTGCGGCAGTTTTCTTTCCAATTCTGTATGAAGAACGACCTGAAGATACGTGCATACACGTTTAAAAAGTGTCACGTCTGGAATAGTAGATAGCAAGTAACAACTTTCGTAACTATTGCAGAAAAGTTTGATTTCATGATGCAGCTGAGCAATAGAGCGAAAAATTTAGTTCGATGAGTCATTCTGAGTGAACGTACGCGAGAAATGTTCTTCAAAAAAAATCAAAAAAACAAAACTTTACCTGCATCGCTAGTCTCTTGAGTTGAGCATTTCTCCGGACGGATTCTATGTCACCGACGGCTAAACCGACCAGTAAATTCATCAGCAGGATTGGCATCAGCACCATGAACAGGCCCAGAATGACAAAAGCTGGGTAAGGAAACGGTAGACCCTTAGCGTCTTCGTCATGACAGGCTGATCCTCGGTGGTAATACGGCTCTACGTAGGTTCCGAGAAAGTCAATTTCTCCGAGCATCATCGCGAACGTTCTCATCAATGACATTGGTATGCTGCTGAACGAGATGTGATTGCCCTGTAAATCGAATGTGAGTACAGTCGCCGACGCAAGGATTCGATGTTGGGATTGTAGGAGAATTTACCCTCGACAGAAGAATGTAGAAGGCGAGGCCGAAGGCGATTATCAAGATCGAAAATACCAGGAGTACTTTGATCAGGGTTTGCAGAATCTCGAGGAACATCACCACGTAAATTCCGACTTGATCGAACCTGGAAGATAATCAGAAATTTGTCGAATACTGTCGTGATGGAATTGAGGAAGGACTCACCTCTGCAATAACAAGAGTAAATTGAACCAGCTAAGGAACACTGTTATTGAGGCACAAGAGAATTGAATTTCGTCGAGTCTCCCGATGAATATTGGGACCACCATGATATAGGATGATATGTACAATAGCCAGGAGACTAGGTTGGTCGGGTCGAGCAAGTACTTCCACCTTTGTTGGTAGCCTTGGAATACTTCTCGGAATATGTTGAGGGTAACGTATATCATGATGGCTATTGCACTGATGAACATTGACGTCGTAGTTTCAAAGTCGTCAGCGGCTGATGATAGTCGCTGTCGAATCTGTTGGAAGATTTTTTTGATGACAAGGTTAAAAAATATATGGAACAATGAAGAATATCGAGACTCGATTTTGGATTCTTGTTTTCCTTACTTCCTCTGCCATTGATATATTCGAAGATCCGTTCATGTTGTTCATGTCGATGAGCTTGCCCTTGCCACTGCTGACATTCATCAGCAACGACGAGAAGAGGGTTACGAAGGCGAGGAAAATTGTGTAGAACAACAAGTTTGCCAGGTGAAAGTATTTTCCGTAAGAATTCCACTTCATTTGGAGGTACTTTTGGCTCAGGGGATGAGCCAGCAGCTCCACCCTTCCATGTATTACCATTGCCTGAAACGATTCGGGAATCGTAGATTTGGTAGCAGGTAAAGAATGTCAGCCTGAACATGGAAACATCCTTGAGAAGGAAGAAAGTTTTGTACTGTTACTGGCAATTGGACTGTGACTTACATTGAGGGCTGGGAGAGGAGTTGGCGTGGCTGATGTCAAGCCGTCGCCAATTTTCTCATACTGTAACGGGCATTGGAGGCAGGTGAAGGAGTACTTGATCTGGACAGAGAAACAAAGTAAATGTTTATGCATCGAACAAAAAGGAAGTGAGAGTGCATGAAGATTGAAATCTCACGAACGTAGAAGCATTTTGAATCCTTCTTGCAGTCTGCTTTGGTGATGCATTTGTCCTGGACGGCTTCGAATACGCGAGGCATCGATGCGATCAATGCCAAGGTGACGCAGGGGTGCTTGTCTGACTTCATAGACATTATCTCTTGTGCCCTGGGGGAATAAACGTTAACCTGAAGTTCCTGATCGAGTTTACGTTGCTTTGAAGCCAAAGTAGCAAAGCTTCAGGACTGACCTGTCCTCGTGAGTGACCATGACCAAAGCTGCTTCTGGAAACTTGTAGTAAATGGCATAATCGATCGCGCTCATATCCATAAAGTTGTACAACAGCTTGCACCTCATCGATAACAAGAGTGAAATGGCATTCGGCCTGTTCTCCATGGTCGCCAGATGGAGAGCCGTGTTACCATCCTTGTCGATTTGGTCCAGTAGCTGGGAGTGCACGCTGTGAAGGAGTTCTATGGTCTGAGTGTAGCCACGCATCGCTGCAAGATGCAGAGGATTTCGACCATTGTGATCCCGATGGAGGAGCGCACCTCTGTTCAGAAGAAGCTGAACCACTCTCGTGTGTCCTGTTGGGGGAATCAGTGATCAACAAGGATCGATTGAAGGACAAAAGCAGCATTTACCTTGCTGCGATGCGATGTGGAGCGGCGTTAATCCCTCGCCGTCGCTTTCGTTTATTATAAACGTTCCTTTTTCCGAGTCTAGAAGTTGTCGCGCTGTGTTGTACCTTCCGTACCTGAAACGATACGATATACTCCCCACTGTTTGAAAGCACCGTTGGTCCTCTTACCTGGCTGCAAAGTGCAATGGACTCTCCTTGTTGTTGTTCTTCAGGTTGATGCAAGCTCCAAGTCGTATCAGGTTCTCCAGACTTCGTATGTGACCCTCGCGACTCGCGTAGTGAAGAGGCGAGCATCCGGTCTCATCCTTTTCGTTCAACAACTGCAGCAGGCTCACTTTCGACTGTGAATTGATTCCCAAGTTATAGATCGGTCTCGAAATTTTACCCGGTGTCTTCTTACCCTGCTAACTTCATCGGCAAATTCCTCCAGTCTTCCTCCGTTCATCACGACGAGATGTAGAACGTTCCTGTGGTTCACATCCTTGAGGTGTATGTCAGCTCCGAGTCGAATGAGGCTGTGAACAGTTCTCCACCCGCCCCTGGACGATGCCAAAAGCAGTGGAGACCGTTTCTCTTTGTCCAACGCGTTCATGTCAGCGCCTATACTTGGGGTAAAGTGAAGGTTGTAGCGTGGTCTAGGGTGGGTTCCTCTCTATGACAATATGACTATGAAGGAGGACGTTCTCACCCTCGAGGATAAGGTACTCCGCGATTTCCAGATGGTCGAACATGGCGGCGCAATGGAGCGGCGTCATCTTCTGCACGTCACATGACGACAAGCAGGCGTATTTTTCGGACGGTTGGAGGGCGAACATCAATCTGACGATGTCGATCGCACCTTGAGCACACGCCAGGTGTACCGGAGTCGAATAATCCTGCTGTTGGGTTGATATTTTCGCTCCAGATTTCAGACACAGCTCCACGGCCTGGGGGCCGAAGAATCGGGAATTCAGTGTTCGCGCATTTTTCACATTTTATTTACGGTACCCACTTCTTTCAGTCTCACCTTAATGTCACCACCATGGACCGCTGAGTGTAACGGCGCGTTGCCCTCCGCGTCGTATAAACAAATCATCTTCTCTCGAGTGCAACCCTTCGACTCACCCCATTGCAGAAAAACCTCCATGGTACGAGACGACGCGTTTTTGGCTGCCTCGTGGATGGGGTAGTACCCGTTGTTACAGGGCTTGCTTGGTGAGGCCTGGAAGTCTGTTATCTGTGACAAATTTTTAGGAATCATATACTTTTCATATCGTCACGACTGCCTTGACAGTGTCAATACTGATATCGAAGGGCTGTCACTTCAATTTTCCACGCACAAATGACATCCGGTTCTTAATTACCTGAAATGATTTTATAAAAACTTCCAGAGTCTTACTAAACAAAATGATTTCAAGTAATTCGGGAATTTTCGAAACGATTACAAGGAGTATAATCACACATATAACACAAACGATTACAAGGAGTATAATCACACATATAACACACAATAATCACACATACATTACGAGGAGTTCTGGGGATTTTTGAAGAATTACAGGAATGAAAAAGCGTCCAAAGAATTGTAAACATTTCTAACAATAACAAAGGATCTTATATATATACATATAAAGTTCGAAATATTTTGAGCCTTTCGAGAAGATTAAAAGAATTGTAGAAAATTCAGGTAGGTCCAGAGAATACCAAAGACGAGTGTAAAAAGTACTTTCCAAGTGGAAAGCTCCACCGCTGATACACAGAATACATAGAGAATAGTTATTTGTATGGCAAGGGCGTAGGAAGAGGGATGCATGCGCCCGAGCCATACATCCAAGTTTCTGCGCGCCCCGAGTGGGGATAACGGTGCGTGGAAAAACTTTCCACGCACCGTTTTCCGACGGAGGTAGCGCAGAATTAGTTATTTGTATGGCAAGGGCGTAGAAAAAGGGACGCGTGACGGGTGCGCGTGGGACACACGAGCCGCAGGCGAGTGTAACACACAAGCACAAGTCACTGTGTCCCTATCTGCGCCCGAGCCATACTTCCAAGTTTCTGCGCGCCCGGAGTGGGGATAACGGTGCGTGGAAAGTTTCCCGACGGAGGTAGCGCAGAATAGTATATTTCGATAGAAGTGCGAAAGGTTTGTTTTGAGACGAGTGGGAGGTTTGTCGCCCGAGTAAAGCGAGGTTGACAATCTCACGAGTCGAAAAACAACTTTCGCACATGTATCGAACAAAATTTTTCATCACAAACGCACGTAAAGTCCGATTACACGCACGCTTGCGTGCGTAAAATCGAACTTTACGCACGGCGTGCGGAAAAAACTATTCTTGAATCAAGGATAAAATAAAAATATGTCTGACGTAAATGCAGGAATAAAATCTTCTCGATTCAAGAATAGATTTTTCTACGTATAGGGTAATAGAATTCTTTCTCGATTATTCAAGTCTGATATATAGTCTTTTTCTAGCCATATTGGAAGCGGTTTTGTAAGGGTATCCTTACAATCATCTCCTGCAACCAACTCAACGACGTTTACGTAACCTTCAATCAAGCAAATATCGGTTTAAGATTGCTCGTCAAAAGAACCACGCAGGTGTCGAGCACACATCAGGCCACGTGACTTGAATTATTATTTCTGAATAAGCGCGTGTTTCAATCACCAAACCTGTTAAAAGTCAACCTTTATTCGTAGATAATTCGAGATTGTCAGACCTTTCACAGAGTTTTTTTTTTTTTTTAAAGAGTCATTCAGAACAAGTCTCTCAAATATTCTGTGGAAAGTCTGATATAATCTCTGACAATTTTCCGGATTTTTTTTAAACTTAATTTGAACATCCTGATTGTGAGTCAGAAATATTTTTCACCATCAATCAGTCAATTATATACACGCCAAAGAGACTGACTCACCAAAATTTTAGCGCATTCATCGTGATCGTATATCGCGGCGAGATGCAAGGCTGTCCTGCCGTGTTCGCCACCTTGTTGTAGGTCGAATTTGTTTCGATATTTCAACATCGTACTGAGGACATCGACTCTGTTCAATTCTGTGGCCATGTGGATGGGAGCCTGTTTCTTTTCGTTCAGAATACTCGTGTTGACGTTGCTGAAAAAGCGATAACAGCGTTCCCTTTAATATAATACGAATAATTCAGATCGAGTCCATGAAGTTCTGAACTGAACGGAAACCCGAAACTTTCGAGCAATTTCGCGCTGACTAATTAGAAAAGGGTTGGGCGCCTACGAATAGTTTGAAGAACCGCGGTGACTGAGTGGATAAACGCCCAGCCTACGAATCCGTAGGTCGGGGGTTCGAATCCACCCTGGGACCTCTGAAATTTTTCCAACAAAAAATTCTCATGTTCCTCATCCGCGACTCTGGTGGTTCGAAACCCACCTTGAAAATGAAGGTCCAGTCGAGATTCATTCGCTTCTGACCTCCGAGGCTCATCAATAATTGTGAATGGTTGTGTAGGGCGCAAATGAGTCTCAACCGAGGGGCTATTCACGTGGGATGTCCTAAGTACACTGTTTCCGAAAGTCTTCGGAGGTCGGAAGTAACCTGTACACCGAAGATCGGAGTGAATAGCCCCTGGGTTTCAACTACAGGGAGAAGATATGAACCGAAAAAATGGAAAGCACAAAAACAAGTGTCAAAGACACAAAATGTGTATTATTACTTGTGTAGAAGGAAGTCGATCACCTCCAGACACTGACATTCAACAGCAACGTGGAGGGGCGTGTTTCCCGCGTTGTCTTGCACGTTCATATCTGAAAGGTTTCCGGAATGGATCTTCGTTATCGACGAATTTATCTTGAAAGAGGGTTTTCTACGATTGTATCGTCAATTTTGTTGCACGAGCTTTCGATCTGTGTGAACGTCAGAAAGGAAAACGGTTTTGGCTCTGCCAATATTCCCTTTCTGACATCCGGTTAAGTTTATTGTATATTGTATCATATCATGGATTTGGACCCTCTTTTCATTCGATAAATTTACTTTATTTTCTTTTTCTACTCACTGCCGCCGTGGATGTGAATAAATTGTAGAATGTTGACTCTGTTTCTGGCCGCGGCTTGGTGTACCGCGGCCCTACCTCTGCCATCGCGTATATTAAGTCGGCCAGGATCAGATTGATAAAGACGAGTGAATTCCTCGATATTTCCGCTCTCGGCTGCCTGTGAATTTAGGAATAATTTTACTAAAGAGAAATTTGTATTCCATAAGGGTTTTAAAGTTGCCCTTCGCCCATCTATGGACCAACAGTAACGATCAGAGCATGCATGGTAATGAAACGACTAGAGTCACCAGAAAAGAAAATAACGAGCTTGGGATGCAGGATACGCGGGAAAGTCGTGAATATGTAAAGTTAGTTCAAAGTGGGCGGGAAGAAAGTAAGTTTGATGGCAATTTTTTGCATCTCTAATATCCATCTTGCTCAATTCTGGAACAGAGGTTAATTTTGTTCTTAATTATTGTGCTTTGTACGTGACGAGAAACGAAGATGGATTTAAGGCGGAAAATTAGCGGCCTAAAATGCTTTTAAACGCCACTCGCTTTGATGTCAGAGTTTCAAAGTAATTAATTATCTTTAGTTTATTTTTCTCATCGAGTCCCAAAGACTGTCAGTAATCAACGATAGTCGAAATTCTCTATTCGGAATACGGAATGGGGAGCCTAGAATAATTCCGGAAATCGGAAAATTTTGACAAACCGATGAATAATAATTGACCCTCCTTTCAAGGGAAAACCAGGTTTTCAAAGAACTCGGGAAAAAGATTCAGGGTCTCTCCTAAAAGTGTGTCCATTGAATGATCGATAAGTTGGCCGAGTCGAAAGTTAAAAACTTTTCTGTACAAGAATGATGAAACTTTGTCTGCCCCCGAAAAAATGCTGTTTCCAGAAATAAAACATGTAGCCAGTATTTTAATACCAGAATATATATTTCTCGTCGAGAATTTTCCTAGACGAATGGGAATTAGTAATTCCACATAGTTATGATAAGCGAGGATCTATAACTTAGTTACTAACTAAAACTATTTTAGTTTATAATAGCGTGAGAAAAGTTTCTCCAGGTCTGAGTCAATTAAAATTCGAAATTAAAGGTATACTTATCACACTCATTCTCAATCATGGAGGCATAACAAAATATTTTTATTCTAAAACTGAGTCGAGTCAGGCCCCCAGTTTTAAAAATGAAAAACTACATTCTGCTATCTTTTGTGGTGTTTTTCTGTTTCCATTCGTCGTTTTACAAAATGAACGAAATATGTAAAATCTCTTAATTCTGACTTTTCAAGACCAAAAATGAAGTGACCAAGTGCCTGACTTAGTAATCAGCAATTATCCCTTGACAAGTGTTGAAAGTAACTGTTCCTATTTCCTCTAAAGGATCTGAGTGTCACTGAAAGTTAACAACCACTCGGTCAGGGGTTTTATTGCAGCAGCGGTTTAATCACGACCGTATAACTGTTGGTAAAAGTACTGCAATGTCGGATCCTGTACCTTTATCAATTCGTCAGGAGAGATTTTCTTCAATGATTTGAACCATATGAAAGCTGACCTACAGCGTCGAGCCACAGCCCGACGGTTTTCGATCTTTTTCATCATAACTTTCAGGACGAAATCAAAACTTTTTTACTTCCGTGAGCGCGTACATCCCTCGCTCTTCTGTCAGTTTCCGGTCAAAAATCAATCCCCTCAGAATCGAACTTTCGAAATCTTGAATTCACTGTGTTTAACGAATTATCATCCTTGGATCACAAGTCAAGTTTAAATACAGTCTTAAACCGATCAACTAATTGTTCACTCGAAATTCCATCTAGTATGTAAAAAACCGTTCAGTTGAAAAATAAATGTTGAATATTCCGAAGAAAATTTGATCCGCAAAAATCGTCACTTTGTCAAGAATAAATGTAACGATTATGTTTAATTAGCCGATGAACATCACGTTGAAATGTTTATTTCGATTGAGCACAAGTCGGATGACATACCGCTAACGAGTGTTTACTTGGTTCTGACGACGGGACGCCCGGCGTCGTTGCGTCGTTCCTCGTTCACCGCTGCGCACCAGAGTGGCGGGCAAACTATGGAATAACTGAATGGTCCCGAAGGAAGGAGGAAAATGAATGAAAAATAACACGAAAAGGAAGAGAAAAAGGGATTTGTATCATCTGTGTATTGAACTGACTCCAAATTATGATAAACTCACTATGAAAAAAATCCCTGACATTTGTGAGCCTTTTTAGGTGGTTGATTAGAGATTCTCCAGCAATTGGTTTATATTTTCGCTGCAATTCTATGTCCAACATCAACCCTTCAGTATAATTACATAGTTCGAAACTGCACACATGTAAGTCCATTGGACGCGAAGGGACCGTGGAACCAAATTGCGGTCTGATGTAATTGAGTTACGCTCTGTTCTCCATGGAGTAATTGGTTCAAACTACATTATTAATAAATTTACTAGACACGAATCGGTTTTACATGAGCAGTAAATTGATGACATTGAATTTATATTGGTCACGATATCGCCCTGGGAATTTATACCACGATATCGATGGCGTGTCGAATCCTGATCGACGCGGTTACGAGATTTCTATTCCGTAACTCAATCCTTGAAGAAGAGGATAGTTAAACAGCAATCAATAAAATGTCAAATTGCTTGACCTCGAACTGATTCTTCATTTCCAGATAAATCCGAGGCATTCAGAGACGGCTTCAGGGTGCAAAATGACTTAGGGTACTTAGGTACCGAAGAAAGCCCCTTGATCCTGTGAATTATAACTAGACACGGAGTAAACGTCGTAGGGGTTGAGATCAAAGAGCTGTGAATAGGACAGTGACAGTGAGACGGTGTAGAAGAAAAGAGCGGAAGCAACGAGCGGAAGGCGACCGCGATAGGAGCAAACTCAAACAAGAACTCGAACAACAATTACCGCGAGGAGTGTGAGGACGGGGAGAATTCACCCCTGAGCCCTTTGAAACTACCGAGGCAAGATACGAACTTGTCAGCAGGAATAAATCCGATAAGGATAATAAGGGAAGGAAGAAAAATAATTGAGAACATTTAAGGGGAGTTACCTGAGTATAGAATGCGTGAAAATTAGGCGAATTTTAGGAATTATTTTCTCAAAAAGTATTCGATCGATTTGATTCAACTTTGATTTATTCGAAAGAACATCTATTGAGGTTTGCTTACAATTTTTTTTATGTATATATATTGACCTGGAGCGCTGCTATCATGGCCGGCGTGAAAAGGTTGAAAGAGGAATTCAGGGGGTTGGCGTAGATGAAAGAAAAATGATCGAGACAGGCTCTTTTAATTTTTCTACCTAAATTAAAACTGATGAAATACGCAAAGAATTAGCTTTCAACTTATTCGCACTTTTTTGTACCCTCTTTTGAACAAAGCATCTCGATAAACGCAGAGGTGCGATAGAAACTTGATACAAGGTAATTCGTTGTCTCGAACTGTAATGAGACTAACGTTGTTGATCAAGTAAATACCGTAAATAAAAAGGCGCTTGGGGGGAATAAAATGGACTACCCTCCCCCCAAAAAGCACCTCCGCAGTGAATAAACTTTTTGACAAAGTACGTTAACGTGATATTAAAAAGCCGCTTGGTGGCTGGACAAAATTTAATATTAATGAATAATTCTTCGCCATTTTTCATGTTTACTGAAAAAATTTAGGGTCATTAGATTAAACCCCGCAAAGTTAAAAAATTTTATTCCAAGTATTAACAGAGTTATATATTTTTATTACAATCTAAATTGTTTTTTAGACATGAAAATCGGTTTTGATTTGGAAATTCGTATAAGGTCATGAAAAAAATCTTCAATTTCCCTCAGTTGAATTTGTGACGGAGAAATAACTTATGTCCTTCTAGTTTTTGAAAATGAAAAATTATTCTGTTGAACCTCCCAGACCCTCGTAATTTACTTGAGTTTACAAATTTCGACAATTTTTATCCGGGCGAGGAATCTAGAATATGAAGTTCTTCATCCTCGAATGCAAGTTCGAAATTCTATATTCTGGAACCAATTTATAAATGAAATTGAAGAGTAAAGTACGAGTAATAAATTCTGGTTGGTTGTCAGTCTGTCATTTTCGATTAATCAGTGACGCTTGACGAAATTTTGTTGCTTATGAAATTTTGTTATATGCTCTAATTTAGGAATATCATTTCCCCATCGTGCCTGTGTATAGTATTGTCAATTAATTCAAATTAGATCCCTAATATAATTAGCTCAGAGTGCAGTGTCGAGTTCTCAAGCGATAAAGTATAAACGAAGTGGGATAAGCAGGTGGAATAATTTTGCAAGAAAATAGTATAGCAAGAGTACCAATCCTCATCTCGATAGTAGCTGATGGTTACCTCGTTCAACTTTACCAATGAAGATAAAACAGTTCGCGCGGGAAATTATCTTCTAATCGGTCACGTAGGAGTGCGATAGCGGAATATAAACGAGTGTGGAAAATGTTACGATCCGCAAAGTACTATTTCACGGCGTTTAGAAATACAAGCAAATTCTCACACTTTACGTAAAACATGATAATTTAGGCTGCCAATGAGCCAGCCTTTGGACTCCCTTTCCTTTGTGTCCCAAAAATAGTGTACTTTGTTGTATAAGTGAGGAAAGTGCTTCATTTTCGAAAATGAGCCGCTTTACGCACGCTAAACAGGCTTCGAAAATCATACCTTCCAACCAGGTGTTACAAAGATATAATTATTCAATTGAATTCGACGATTCCTCTCCGAAATAATAATTTTATTCGAATTTTCGGGAATTCAAAGAAAAATTCGTGATCACCTGTTACCCAAAAAAACCTTCAGGTACCAATTTTGACCAGAATCTGAATTATGTTCGGTATTAGTGTGACCAGATTTTCATAATTTTGGTATCAATCGACGCTGCTCTTCAAAACTGATCAGATTTTGACATTCGTCGGTTAACTACTTTCCGATCAATTGTTCGATTAACATAAATCCAAAAAAATCAAACAAAAATGACGATGTCTTGAGGACGGATCGACGGATTTGGATGAAAATTGGTCATCTTCAGGTTCCTTGGGTAGCTGATCACGAATCTTAGGTCATATTTGCAAGATCAAAATGAAAAAATCCAAAATGCAGATGCCGAATTCTCAAAATGTTCACATTTTCATTGAAATTGGTCATCAGAAGGTTTTTCGTGTCACTGATCACAACATTTTCGTCCGAATTACAGAAAATTCAAATTATAGGACTCAAAAGTGCTCTTTATAGTACTAGCAGACTTGCAATAACGTCGACTTTACGGAATATACAGGCATAGAAAAAAATCGTGTAGCACTGCATGCTTGTGTTCTAGAAAAAAAGTTTAAAGCACCAAAACTTCGAAGGTGATCAATGTCACCACGATTTCAAACCGTATTATACATGCTTGATTGGGAGTCATCAAAAGCTTCGAAATTATGTTTATGTCATAATCTAGATTTTTATTTCAAAGAAAACAAGTGATAGAGCTTTTTTTAATCTCCACACTTCCGACCATATGTCGTAATTAACAGGTCTGTATAATATATATAACAACTGATACGGATAATGGAGCAGACAAAAAATAAAAAAATCAGCGATTACGGTTAATCAGTGTTTCGAAAAAAAAATCTCAGATTAAAAGCAAATTGCAGTGAACAAGTTCGAAGCCATTAGAAGCAAAACGTCGGTACATTCGTCGATCGTTTATTCTATTTGCAAGAATGCGAATTTTTTTCCTCCAAAAGATTCATAACTCGATTCTCACTTTTATTTGATCTGACGGACGGCAATAAAATCGGAGGAAAAATCAGAAAAAAAATTTCATATCGCGTAGTTGACCTCTCCAAGAACTTGTATCACTCACCCTGAGTATGCGGTAAGGACTTTGACTCAGGAGACAGACCCCTGTGAGTTTTTCGACTTGTGTAGTGTCTGAATTGTGCGAATCCTCAGGTTTACCTCGATACAGACGGTGCGCAGATTTTGGCAGCATCGTCTGCAGCTCTGATCTGATTTTTCCTTTTCCACTGTCTCCAACCCCTCGGCTCTTCACCCAATTCTGTAACGATAAAAAATAGGAACTAGTAGAGAATTTAATTAATCACATATCGAGGGACTGGGGACTGAAGTTTAGCATCGAAATAGAAACTCGGTCTTTTCTCATCAGGATCAGATCTGAAAATGAATGAAATGGGCTATGAGATTTGTTCAATGCCCGGAAGCGAAATTTGGTTGAATCATGTTGCCTCCCATGAATGTTCGGGCTTCTCAAGGGTTTCTCTAAATTAGATTACAACTACCCCAGTCTTTGACCCCACGAGCTTTTCCCACGTCCGCGTTTATTTCCCGGGAATCGTTAAACTTTTTTTCTACCCTCATCACACGTAATTACGATGATGAAACCGCGCCGACAGCCTCTATGAATGAGTTTCAATAACTGAAACTGAAAGCTCTTGTTTTTCCAGATATTCCTGAATTCTCTCAAATAATTTGACAACCCCGAAACTCTAAGTGAAAGAAAGGGATACAAGTAACATTTTTCCTATCATTACTTTCTACAAATGCTTTTTATTGTATGTGTCGTTGTTGATTGAGTCGTCGATTGTTTCATGGGATAACGATTTCATCTTCCGGATGAGCCAACAATTTGGAAAACTGAAAAGAATTAAAAGAGGTAAAAATAAGAAAGAGTTCACTTTCTCATCCAAGTTGTCAGATGAAGATGGAATGTACGCAATTCAATGACCTTAGTGCATTGGAATTGAAATAGTAAAGGAACGACACACTGTGAAAATTTTGAAGGGATTGAAAACCGCGGTTTTTGAGTCCCAAAAAATGCGATTTATCGGGATTAAGGAGTTAGTTTGTTTTTTTGTAAAATTTCATCACTATTTCATCTTCATTGTCAAATATAAAAATCCAAAATAATTGAAAAAAAATGGCTAGAAATATTGATGGTTCAGCTAGTCGTTGTTCTTTTCGTTTTCACGTGCTTAAAAAAGTAGCAAAATTCATGCAATTTTGTAAGGTTCTAAAAGATTTCAGGAAGCGGGTATTTTTTGTCTCGATTTCCTTCAATTCCAATTCTAAAAAATGGTTTGTGATCTTGAGTTGATTTTTTTCCATGAAATAGAAGAGATTTTGACTTTTCTCTAGGGGTACCAATCTTGAGATTGTTTGAAAAAACGAGAAAAAAAAAACCAACAACATCTTACACAGTTGAATCTCACCTTACCACTTATCGGTATATTAAAATCCGTGGATTATGAGGCTGATCTTCTTCACTGTGTGACAAAAAGTGAAAATTAAAACGTGACTTTGTAGGTATATAATATAGACCGGGAGGGGGATGTATGAGCGACCGTTTCACTTGGGGATGCTTACCCTACTGAAACCTTTAGTATCTGGGTCTCTCGCTCGTGGCGCTTAGACAAACCTTCGCACGTTTCGTGTTTTACAAAAATAATGAAGGGTATTTTTTTGATCGTTATTTCGCGACGGCAACGATCGCCGCGATAACGTCCAACCTCTGTGATGACAACACAGTCATTATGCTGATAACTCTAAACTCATCAACTTGTCCGATGCCAACCGTAGCTCCTCTTCTTCATTATGTCAAGTATTCCAAGTATTTCATATTCGCAACGCGAATTTTACTCGATAAGCCATTTGCTTGATTACGTTTCGTTTTAAGTAGATTGAATAAATGATAAGCAAGTACTTCATCAAAAAGTCGAACAAACATAAAACACTTTTCTGACTGATGGCAGTCAGAAGACATTTGATAAACTAGACCTGAAAGGATCCGATGGGTGGTTCGAGATATCTTTGGCTTTTTATGACATTTATTAAAATAGCATCAAAGTTAGGAGGCACAGAGGTCTGATTCCCTCTTGCGATTACTTTCAGTTGAGGTTGCTTTATGATAGATTGAGTCTAAGGGCGTTGAGTACCAATTAGCGACTATCATGATCCTGAAATCGACTAGGAATCCATTTTAATACTCTACAAAAATTAACCAGTCATTGAGAACGAAGGATACGTACGCGGAGATAATCGCAATCACAGATACGATGAGGATTATGGGACTAGATAATTTTTCTTTAAAATCAAAAATTCTTTGGTTACGAATTGTAACGAGTTGAACCATACTAACTTATATTCAAAATTCAGGAGAGACTTCTAAAAAATGTTTAGGTGGAAAATAACGATGAAATTGTGTTTGTCAGTAACCTAACTTTTCCAAATTTGTAACTGTCACACCCTGAATGGTACTTCTGAAGTACTTTTGTGCTTTTCCCCACAGGGTTGAAAATTATTGACCAGAATCATGATTTAATCGAAACTTCGCCAATAAAAATATAGAGAAACGGATCACTGGCGGATGGTACAATTTTTTTTCTGAACATCCGGCGTGTGATAAATTTGTAGCTGACTTTTAGTTTGCTTTGAAGTAACGATGTGACATTCGTTAAAAATTATTGAATTGAGCTTTCGCGTGTTCAATAGCAAATATCATCATGCTTATCTATACTAGGCTGTCTTTTTGCAGCTCCTCATATCGATTCTACCCGAAAGGAACACGGTATCTAGACGTAGCTGGCCGAATATTATCAAGAAATGGACTACAACAAGTCGATAATAACGTCACTAGTTTTTCTGTAAAAGATACTTCTGACATTATTTTTACTTATTGTTTGAAAAATTCAACTCGCAATTACGAATCTCTGTGTCATATTGGATCCCAATTCCTGATTTGAATCAGAGAAGTCTTCAATATCAGAATAATAATTTTGATTGTCCACAATGCAACGTTGAATATTGAATTTTTTTTGCAAATATTGTCCAAAGTACGTCGTAAATAAAAAACGCAGATGAATACCGACTCGGGGTGGTTTTCTTCCTTTTCATTATTCGTTTCAAACTCCTAGCAATTCTACTTGGGACCAAAATGGAGGCGATTTAGAGGTAACATGGTTATGGTATATCCAGAGATTAGATAAACATGAACACATCGTTTTTTTTCTCAAAACTTCCTATAAACTTTCTAAAAGAAACAAAAAACATCGTAAAAAGGACCAGTTTATAAGCTCCTGATCGTCAACTCACCCTTATGGAGAAGGTGCTCTCTTGCCTGCCCGGAACCTCGATGACGACGGGTGGTGCAGGATCCTGGTCGACCATATTCACTTGATCATCTCCTCCTGTGGTCTCAGAGTCTTGAATATTATCGTCGGTATTATTATGATCAATCGGATTTCTGGAGTTTCTGAATGCTCCAACGTTTTGCAAAATGTACAACGGATTTGGCATGTCAGAGTATCATAGACTGCTGAATATCTGTAACGGAAAATCAGGGGTTGAGGAGGGCTTTTATAACTCCACAAAATTTTCTCCTTCTTTCACATAAAAATTTGGAAAAAAAAAAAATTTTTTTTAAAATTGAAAAGCACCATACTAATAATGATGATACAATATCGCGTGTCTAATGGCAGAAGGTCGTAAGTGCCATTATACGACCGTTTGGAATTTTCAAGGCCAAAAGGTCGTATATTTTTTTTTTAGATTTATCTATGCAGAGAACCTTCAAATACGCTCAAAACCGTTGAAATTGAAAATTCGTAAATTTAAACTCAGAACGTCGTAAGTCCTGGCGTATACGCCCTTCTGAACCTGATTCAAAGAAAAATAATCCGGCTCACTAATTCCAGAAGGTCGTAAGTGACATTATACGACTTTCTGCCTTTAGTGGAAGTAAAATTTGAAAAAAACCTGAAAAATACGAAATTCAACAATTAAAGTCAGTACATCGAAAAAAAATCACAATTTTCTGAAATAGTCGTCAAAACTCGTGAAACGCGCAGATAACTTGAAAAAACCCGAGTTTCGAAAAATTCGATAAAAAAAATATGAACGTAAAGCCAGAAGGTCGTAATCGCCATTTCTTTTTTTTTCACATTTTCGCCTTTTTTCTAAAATAGTCATCAAAACTCGTCAAACGCGGAGATAACTTGAAAAAACCCGAGTTTCGAAAAATTCGATAAAAAAATATGAACAAAACAATGAAAAAAGAGGATAATTAAATAAAAAAATAAAAATAGCGATTTCGACCTTCGGCATCTACGTTCGGATTTTGTCTTATCGAATTTTTCGAAACTCGGGTTTTTTCAAGTTATCTGCGCGTTTCACGAGTTTTGATGATTATTTCAGAAAAAAGCGAAAATGTGAAAAAAAAAAGAAATGTCGATTACGACCTTCTGGCTTTACGGTCATATTTTTTTTATCGAATTTTTCGAAACTCGGGTTTTTTCAAGTTATCTGCGCGTTTCACGAGTTTTGATGATTATTTCAGAAAAAAAGCGAAAATGTGAAAAAAAAAAAGAAATGTCGATTACGACCTTCTGGCTTTACGTTCATATTTTTTTTATCGAATTTTTCGAAACTCGGGTTTTTTCAAGTTATCTGCGCGTTTCACGAGTTTTGATGATTATTTCAGAAAAAAAGCGAAAATGTGAAAAAAAAAGAAATGTCGATTACGACCTTCTGGCTTTACGGTCATATTTTTTTATCGAATTTTTCGAAACTCGGGTTTTTTCAAGTTATCTGCGCGTTTCACCAGTTTTGACGACGATTTCAGAAAAAATGTGAAAACAAAAAAAGTGTCGATTACGACCTTCTGGCTTTATCTCTTTTTCGTTTTTTAATTACAATTCATAATGGAAGAAGGGCGTATTCGCCAACATCCGACCTTATGCTTTTAAGTTTTCGATCTTCTAATTTTGATTGATTTACACGTTCAGATTATTCTCAAAGCGAATGGCGTAAAAATAATAATTATACGACCTTCTGGCACCAAAATCGCATTTTTGGCACTTACGACCTTCTGCCATTAGACACGCGATATTATAATTCTAGGACTCATAATGGAAATTGTTTTGTACATCAGATAATTGTAAAGAGAATTTATCACACGGTCATGACTTTCGCGCATTCTGATAACTATAATGATCAAATCAATCAATTCCTCCTGGGGATAAGATGAGGTAAAGGCAATCAACTTCAATTAGTAACAGAGAAAAGTTCATTTACTCTAATTCAGATTCTCAATTTTACGCTATAGGAACTTTATCAACTTCAGCCTCCTTCTGAAACGGTAGGAGGGGGCTCTACAAGTTTTTTCTTATTTAACAAAAATTGTTTGCTCTTGAATTGTACAGACGAACAAAAGTTGAATTTCAGAGTTTTTTCAAGACTAAAAAAACTACTTAGGGAAAAAATCACTATCTCACTTGAACGAGTAACTTTTTTTTTTCGTGTGAACGGTTGAATGTTGTCTGTGGCAAAATTGACTGACAATGATAACACTTCTGCAAACTGTTCCGAACTAAAGTTGGACTGGAATCGACTGTTGGATTTAGTTTGAGATACGGTATATGAGAACATGCGCGGAGCAGGTCATCCCTGTCGACTGTTGAATGCGGACTATCCTATCTCTTCGATTAGACACGCTCGGGAATGACGCTCCCTTCGTGTAACGTGATATGGTCAGTCGATCGGGACTGGACACTCCGATACGTCGATGTGGTCGAATACCAAGATCCGAGCTCTAACGTCATCCGGGAAAACCGCAAAGTTTTCGGCGAGCGAGATAAGAGGGAATGTAGGTATGTACATACATACGAAAAGGCAGAGTGATAAAAATAAGGGAGAAGGGGAGAAGTGCTTTAATCAAGCACGCGTACGACTAGATTGCCTGCGCGGACACCACGGGGGTTTTTCGCGTACGGCTTCGGTCTTGAGAAATACGTCTGCGGTATCGAGCTCTACGTCTATACCCATAAAACGTGCGAAAGTACTGCACTGATTTTATTTTGAACAAGGTTTGGATTTTGGGATTGGGGGAGGATAAATGATATGAAAATTATATTCGACTCCGAGATTGGACTGATCCATAGATTTTCGGGTTATGAAAGAAAAAAAAGAAACGGTAAAAATGTCTCTGAGAATCAGTGAGGAATTGAAATTTGAGGAAATGCTCGATATCTTGACCAAAGATCAATTATCGGAGCTTCTCGCCAGCCCTGCTCTAATTAATTTCAAATTATGTAGTTTTGAATCACGATTGCTGAATTGGAATTCCTCTATTTATCATAAATTCAGTGTATTTTGGAGTCGATCTACAATTTTTTTCGGCTTCACCTTTGACACCATGTAAAAACTGTTTGCGAAAAAAAACAAAAAAGTTTCCATTGTTCCGAAGACTTTATTAAAAACCAGGGTTCGAATTCTCCGCCACGTTTTTTTTCCCTCAACCTATCGTATTTCTCTCTCTCATTTTATGTAGGTACTCTACTACTCTCAAAGTGTGCCCGTGCTAATGCAAAAGAAGTGTTGCTTACTTTACGCCACACCTTTGCAAAATGTTTCAAGTATTTGCGAAAGGTGTGGCATTAGGTCGTATCATTCAACGATTTTCCTCTCGTTTCAAAAGGGAGCCCCGATGTTCGCGGTTATTACGTTATATTCACTAATTGATTGCTAATTAAGTGCTCAATTAGTCTCTTTAATACAGCTTAGTCAGCTTTTCTGATAAAAGAAACATTTCATCCTAGATTTCAGGGATTTCATCAGGGTTCAAATTCTTGTGAATGATTTCGAGATTCTTGGATGCTGTTGAGATTGTAGAATATCTCAAAATGTTCCACGAGACTGCAAAAGCTTTCATGAAATCATCTCGTACGTCAGCTGCATTCAGAAGTACTGTCCTAATTCCATGTTACGTGCATTAGTTGATTTTGAGTAATCGATTATGACATATCTCTGAGATCGTATTGATCATTGAATCTGATCAGTTTCCAAAGTCGAGTCTGTACTTGGACCCTTCTACTGATGGTCCAAGTGCTTGCAAGACCTTCGGTCTTCATCTTCTTCTTCCATCTTTGATTGGATACATTTTATGAAAAAACACTTTTCCGTGGAATCGTTGTAACTTGAGTAATAAACTTTCTTGATTCAATTCAATTATTCAACCTAATTCACCCGGTGAAAGCTTATTTTTAGAAAATGAAACGCTGGATCAGCAACCGCACGTTTCTCCAGAGAATTCTTTCAGGGAAATTGTTTACCCGAGCTCACGTATACGACTCGGGAAAGGGTAAAGTTTTCCCACGACGTATGTTACGCAGCTTAACTCCAAGGTAACCGTGAACTTTTTGATCTAATCCTCATCCGACCCACCCTAGCTCGAAATATCCCCTTGATTAGACACTGACTCCAGAATTTTCCGAGTCATCTCAAGCCCGGACGCTATTTGCTCCTCATATTGACCACGACGGTCATCCACAAGCTCGACTCGCTGCAGAGTTCGAAATGAAAATTCCGTGCTTTTGTGGGACGTTGATCTCTGGTCATAGAAAATGATAATTAACGATTCCATTAGCAATGAACGTGGGCTTGGAAACGGAAATGACTAGATAATCAGCATTTCCCCGAGGTGCGACACCCTGTTCCGATGGAGTAGTTTTTTTTTTCTTTTTTTAACGTGGAGTTGCACACGAGTATATAAGTAATGTAGCCATTAACTTATACGTGATCAAAGAGGCTAAATTGTTCTGAGCTTACAAACTAGTGAGCGCTCACGCCCCCCTTCGAGATGTACGTGATGACTATACACACAGGTCGCGAAGCTTTATTAAAATTAAATATGTGGGGTTGCCACGTTCTGCAATTAGCCGTTATTAATTAGCCCCCGCGAGTTTCAGTACTGCGATAAATTGTCCAACGAATCTTTTTACACTCTTTTCCTCATAGAAGCTTTTCTAGACTGTGAACCACGCGCAGGCGCGTCCACATACGAACAAGGAGAGTGTGGGACGTGTCAGGCTTCACGTGTGCTCCTCGCATACTGGACCAGGAGATGATGCTGGGAAAGAAGCTCCTCCAAAGCTTGGAAGCTTCGATCTTCCACACTCGGAATTACGACAATTTTCACATATAAGAAACGAACTCGAAGTCAGAGGGGCGCGTCGATTGAATGAGGAACGATTTCATTATCAGTACACTGATATTATTTGGATGTGGATAATTATTGGTATCAAAAGTAGTGAAAGGATGAGTCAAAAAGAGTTTGCTTCATTTATTGGACACCGAATATTTTTGCAAAACTAGTTCGCACACGCCTTGATTGAATACAACATTTTTCGGAAACAAGAAAGGCTAGAAAAAGCTAGAATACGTTCACTGCATATTAGACAGTGGCACTGAAAATTATCAGAAATCTCTTTCACCCCACGATCATCAATCTTGTGTCTGAAGAAGAAAATTCATTTTCATGTATCCTAAGTTGCAGGTCTTGTTCGAACGGGGTCAAATTTCAAATATCTGCAATTTATAAAGAAGATGTGTGATGGTGTTGATATCAGACTCACGCCTCTGTAGGTATATCGTCTCCACTATTTTCCTGGTGACGGAATGAGCTGCTCCGGATTTCTCTTGGTACACCTGTATTGAGGGAACCTGGATCCAGAGAATGTGACCGACGATGTCTTCTTCGGTGGTTCTCGCCTCCTGCCAATCACAGCAGAGGCAGTAATGCGAAAGGCTTCTTACTCCTCTTTTTTTACACCCTTTCTCCCTCTCTCAAGACTCCTCCGATAAACTTTCATCTTCCTCAGCTCCTGATAACAAGAAATTCTACCGACGCTATGATGGCCCTCAGCAACAGACTGGAGTCAACCCTGCTAAAAATTCCCGAGAGGACCAGTCAGGACCTTGTTCCAAATTACGACGTGGGGAATGGACCTATGTGGACCCATGTGGTCCGTGACTCGGGAATTCACTTTTCTGAAGTGAAAAAGGGCCCTACTAAAAATTCCCAAGTCAGGACCTCATGGGTCCACATAGGTCCATTCCCCACGTCGTAATTTGGAACAAGGTACTGACTGGTCTTCTCGGGAATTTTTAGCAGGGAAGAACACGAAATTTTCGTTTTATGGTCTCGACGCTGAACGACGTGACGGATTTCCTTCACTTTTAGGATAATTTGAATAAATTCATAGGACTAAGTGATCATGAAACCTTAAAATTTCAGGTGGCTGACGTTGCGAGACTGGCGCAATCACAGAGCCTTTATTTCGTTCGATTCGAGTGACGGTTTCATCATTTGGTTTCAATCCAGAATCCGATTAAGTCAATTTGGGGGCTGATTTGAGCCTGGTTTAATCTGCACGACTCTTTCATTCAAGCAATTCTCATTTCATCCAAAAAGAAATTTAGGGTCTCGTTGTTGGATGGAACGAATCTTCCGCTTTAAGGAAGCCCACCGAGCTGGCCGTCGACCTTTAACTAAATTGGAAGTAATTAAACATAAAACAAATCGATTTGCACACCGAAGACAATTCGCTGTGGAACAATTTTTGACTGGAAACAGCCCGCAGTCAGTGGATTTATTCGGCAATTACATAACGTGGAACTTTTATCGTACAATTAGATGAGGATCTATCACAGTGGGTATTTTATTTTTATGATATTCTTCACCCAGATCAGGGGTCAGGCCCCCAGGATCCGTTTGACAAGGTATCCAGGAAAAGCGTAAATCGCACAGCCAACCAGCGCCATAATCAGCATGATGCAAAATGCAAAAATGATCTTCCACTTGTAGTAACGGCATACTATAAAACGACAAGCCTTCCAGGGGTTCCGAAACCAGGAGAACGAGGTATCCGGACGACTGTTGAAATGGAAACAAAAATATCGGGATGAAATTTCGTGAGGAACGGTATTAAAATTCGTAAGGACCTCAGTGACAACTATTGTAAATGGAACATTCAATGATGATAATAGTAAGGAATTCATTATTGGAAGTAATGTAAGGTAACAGCACTAATCTTAGAGATCAACTAGTGATCACAAAGATTCTGAAGATCCCTGCGACCACTTGACTGAACTCAAGGCCTCATATATTGGGCTCTAGGTCATGTTTCTTTTACGTTTGTGTATTTAGTTTTTGTGATTCCTCATGACTCAAGGGAAACTAGGTTCTGGGAGTTTTGTCCTAAAATGAAATTGGGTTCTTCGTTGGATTTCTCTTGTTCAGTAAGTCGAGCTTACCACTCTACAAAATTGCTGGTCTCCTATGTCACAGACTCGCTCTTGTGGAACCGTGTATAATATTGGCTGAAGTTGAATCCCAGTAGAATATTAGAGATTGATGATATTGTATCACAAAGGGAAAACAAACTATGGACGTCAAACGAACGGGGGAAACTGAATCGGACCGGACGGGCGTGGAGACCAGAAAATGGAAAATTGAAAACCGCGGGTTTCTCGCAAAGGCGATGACCAATCAATATCTGATCATACAGACACGATGAAAAGAATTAAAATACGTGTTATTCGAATTTGGCAAAATCGCTCAAATTCAAAGACCAAGAAGGAGAGAATTTAATCTGTGCAGACTAGTCCGAGGATAATGAGGGAATAAAATTGTTTCAAATGTTCAACTCCGTATTTTATAAATTTTAAGAATCTTTGCACGGGCTGCTCTTTCGAGTCAGTAGAATTATGTACCTTCTACCGGTGATTAGTATGATAAGAGACCCGAGAGAGACCCCAGCACCGAATTCTCATGTAAATTGGCAGAAATTTGAAATACCTAACTCGCAAAAATCGAAGGATTTTGAATGACAAGATTTCGAAAATGCATTTTCCATCAAACGAGATGATCTATTCAAATCGTCATTAGAACAAATTCAGGTCTTTCAACTTTTTCGTTTTCTCATAAATATCACGAATGCTAATTCATGGCTTTCGCCTTCGTGCTTGATATGTAGCACTTATTGCTGGAATCAATCTGCAAAATCTAAAAATATCGTGTTTCTTCAAAATTGGCACAAATCTACATGTGGTATCGTTTATTTTCACTTGAAGACAAGTTCAAGACATTTTTATTCCTGAGATACCACAGTATGTATTTGCAGAGTACGACCATAATTGTTTCCAAAGCTAAAAAGTCTGTACTTTCCTCTGATGTAAGAACATCTCGTTTCAAGTCAAAGTGCTCGACTCGATCACGAAACCTTTCAAACTATTTCCGAATGTTCCTACATGTGTAATGAGCCTGCGGGTCACCCTCGAACTGCTTGGTGAAAAAAGAACCTTCGGTAGTCTGTTAATAAGAAAACTTTCCGTCTCAGCGATTTGGGGCAATGATGACTTCTGATCAGTATCTCATGAGCTAGATACTAATCAATTTCATACGACGTCAATCTAAAATACATTCTATCATATTTGCTTCATCGGAAAGGTGAAAAATTTACTTAGGGGGTGCCATCGGTTCCGGAGGGTGTCTTCCGACTCCGACTGGTTTTTCGTCGGCTTCTTCAATCGGTACCAGAATCAGTTCCATTTCAACCTTTCCCTTAAATTTTCGAGAAACGTTATTTCGCGTTAAGCTCGTTGGTTATTTTTCAACTCGACGCTCTTATGTAAGAGGACTATAGATCAAGATTCTCAGCCGAAATAAATCCGGATCAGGATGTAACGCTTTTCGTGAAAGCTTTCGTTCATTTACAGGCCTTATTTTTCGTTGCAGTGAATTTATCCAGATGTGAAGAATTCGTTAAATATTCAATTCCCTCACCGCTTGTATCTGTCTCTCATTCTGCAGCGATACGAACGGCCACCAGCCCCTTATCCGCAGCGCTTTGAAGATGTTTATTGTTGGTGCTTCGGGATCCATGAGCTTCATGGTACAGTTCTTCGAATTCGAACTTCCCTTAGGTATTTTTGGTAGATCTACCGTCAACCCACCTGAAGAAAATTAATTTCCTGTTCAATCACAACCCCGCGAATGGCAGCAGATCGAATTACCCACCGAGAAAGTCGTCAGGGGAGAAATGGTCGTTGTCCCAGACCTGGAGGTTCAATCTACACGGCATTTTTTGTGACGTAGGATCCTTGGAGAATACCGAAAGCTTCTTTTTGACAAGCATCATCTGCTCGGCCCTCAAATACGTCAATCGAAACACGAATCTCCAGTTGAAGTTGCCCTCACCGGTCAAAGAATTGTAGTGGACGTCTGTCTTCTGATGGTCGTCGTAGTTCAACCACCTTGAATCGGAAGACGAGGTCAGAAAAAGTCCCGGCTGGACGACTTCCAAAGACTCGATGATAATTCACCCCTTCACGTATAGATCGGCGCACTTTTCACCAGTCAAAAATTGGTTGTCCACCAAAGGCACGTCTTCGGTGTTCCATATGATCACTCGGAGCTCGTAGTCCTCTGGGGGCTTCGGTCTGATGTCGATCGCCGGTCTGGGGGGCAGATCGCCAACGCAGAACATGTCGATCCAGAGCTCCAGCTTACCCTGATGAATTTTGAGACCGTTAATTCGTCCTTGAATGACTCGAAACTGTTAATTATGAAAGTGGAATCGAATACCTGTTCAAGACCCGGTCTCGAACTGTTGAACAAAGGACGTTGCTCGACGTGCTCGGGAACCAAGGCGGTGCCGCATATGGGGAACTCTTGCCAATGATGAAGAACGTTGAGTGCCATGCACTCCCTAAAATCTGAAGAGGAAAGATGTTTTTTTAAACGCATTTTTGTCAATCTCGGTGAGTTTCTACTTGCCCAAGTTGGCGTTCTGGTCGATTTGCGAATCGAAGGGAAACCTCTTCTTTCCAATGCGGACTTCATTCTCGAAATACTCCGGATACGGCAGATTATTCCTCGCACATAGATAGTTGAGTATGTCAATCGGACTCTCTCTGTCTCTCCAAGCATTGTATCCGTCTGTTGCATAGACCCGAGATATTCCACAATTAGCTCGATGTCTACTGTAGTATCGATTTTCCACGTCGATTCTGGTCTCGCCGATCAGATCATCGGCCGAGGTGGCGTCGTAGTCCCAGACCTGGATGGTCAACAGATGATCCTTCGGGAATATCGCGTCGAATTCGTAAAGCCTGAAAGATCAATTTCTCCGAGACTGATCACCGTCTCGACTGAAGATAATCGCACTCACTTTCCGAATGTGGGATTTAAGTCGTTCGGGACGTACATTCTCCTGTCGTCGAATATCGTCTTTCCAAGTCTCACGTATAAGTAAGGGTCCGATTTTCCGGTGAAGGCGTCTTTCGGATGAAGATTTATGGCTGTGAGGAAATCAACATTAGTCGTTTCATGGCCACCGGTTATTAGCGTCTGCGGCGTAGTTACCGCGGATTACGTAAACTCTGATGAGTATTTTTAGGGGCTCGGAGGAAGGATAATCGTCGCAAATCCCACGAGCTGCATCGTTTCCTATACGCGTTCTGCACGTTGTTCCCGAGGGATGAGGCCATCGATAGATAGCCACGTGTCCCTAGGTAGGGAAACAAGTTTTTCATTCGTCGATCGATTTTCTATTATTATCGACATCGTGCTTTGTTCACCTTGAAAGTACCGACTTTATTTTTTTCGTCCTCTATAGGATTGCCGGTGTGTTTTCCTTTCAGCAACTGAAAGGACGTCAGTCTATCCTCGAAACCGTCGAATTCGGGAACCATCTCCAATTCTGTGGTATAAATCTTGATATCTCAAAACGTGAAACTTAAAATCGTAGCTTTTTCTATGGTGGATGTACCTTGAATGTAGCGACTGGTTTAGTCTCGAAGTGATATCTGAACTCTTGTCCCAACTCCGCGTTTCTTTCCTCCTGAAAATATGTCAGCAATCAAGAATGGTTGGCTACAAATGTTGATCATTTTTACCTGAACAGAGGCGTAGTACTTGCTCCACCAGTCGTAGGATTCATCATCGTCGGTCCCGTAGGTCGTTTCCTGGTTCTTTTCACCTCTGCTAGACTTGAAGAAATTTTTTATTCCTCCGAAGAACGAAACGAGTCTTGAAGGCCCGTCTTTTTCATCGATGTGCTTGTAGCTCATCAATCCTTCCGTCTCCGTTACGTCAGGATCGAAATTATCAGGAAGTGGTACTACGTGTTGAATGAGAATCGAGTTTATCCATCTCTGAGAACAATATTCGGTCAAAAAGGTGAAAATACTCACGTATAGTCTTTTTCGAGACTCTCGTCTTGTTTTTGAAATCCGTTGACAAGTCCTTACCGACGATTTTATCGAAGTATTCGTCTTCGGGAACGAGCTGCTCCACAAAGCCATAGATAGTCGGGACTATGGCGACGCCCAGATACGTCAAGCACCCCAAACCACGTGAATCGTAGGCCTTTATGGTCAAGGATGGATAGTAGACGTCCAGTTCGGGCAGATCCTTCGAAGAAGATAAGAAGATAGGAAAAAAGGAATAGAATGAACTCTGAGAGGCTGTACAGACAACGATAAACTCTCCCTCACCAGGTCTATAGTCACGTGTGTTTTTTCGAAGTTACTGAACTTCCTACAGTTCTCCATGACCTCTGATTTAACGTAGTGACCGTTACATTCAAGGACTATGATCGGGTTGCTGACTGTCATGTAGTGGACCTTTCTCAAGCCTCGAACTCCCCAGAAAATGACTTCAAAACGGTGAGATGTCATGGCGGGCCTGATGTCATCCGGCAGATTGTACATCCTGTTATCAGTAGACTCGTTTATCGGGACATCTGTAATATCATCTTCACCTGTCTAAAGATATTCATCTAGTCACTCTCTGAGAAAGTGGTTTCCTGCAGCGCCTCTCCAGTGTCAGTTTCAAAATGTACCTCTATGAGCTCGAAGGCAGCCAGGGCAGCTCCGCTATCTCCCTTCTGGTTTCTGAACTTGAACCACTTCAGAACGGGCGGAAACTCAGGCGGAGAGTAAGTTTCCGTGTTAAGTTTAACCACCGGTGTAGCAATACATCTCCCACTAAATTCCAGACCCCCCTGATGATGAAGATAACTAGAGTCAATCGTGGAAGTTGAATTTAGTGGAAACTCACACATAAATCCTGGTCGAAGGCCTCGATTATCACTTTCGGTGGGAAGCTCTTGATGTGTTCCCTCACGCCGTAGACAGTGATGGGCTTGAATATGAGCGTCTGGTCCCAGAGTGGAGCCAGAGTCTGCTGGATCGTCTAAGTAAAATTTTGCAGATAGTTTCGGGGGGCGAAACTCGACGAGACGATGAGAAGTTTTGGGATAATTATCACACAAAAAAATAGGGTACCTTCGTCGCCAGCGTGTGTCCGTGAAATATAATACGAATCATGGGATCTGAGAGCCCTGAGGCGTCCATCCCGGGGTCAAACCTCCCTTGAAATATATGAGCTCTGAGTTGGAACTGCTGTAAACAGGAAGAAATATGACAAACCGGATATACTTTTCCGGCAACGACTTACCGAGGACTTTTTAAACTCCAGGACCGATGGTAACGCGTCCAATGCTGCTTCATGGTCGACTTCGTATCCGGGTGGAATCATGCTCCAGCAGGCGTTGACGTGCCTCATATTTCCCAGCCATAGGAATATCTCGGCACTGCACGCACTCTCGTCCATGGTTCCCTCGTCGTCCAGGGGATCCTTGAAGAAGAGGGTAACCCGTTCGCCGCAGTACTTCCCACGCATGGGCTTCTGCTCTTCGTACATGACGAGAAAGGACGGGAACCTGGTGTAAGCAACCCTCTTGGATCCTGCTATCATCCAGATGTATATATCCGGTAGAGAATCTTGAGGCTGTTGATGAAGATGGGGAATATTACCCTCGAAGCAGTGTTTGGCTCTCAATGAAGTCAATTACATCCTCAATAATCTCTTCCAAAGAGAATAAATATCTCCGTGCGTGGACCATCGCGATCCTGACGAAGTTGTTGTCAGGTAGTCGACCGTTGATTCTCATCATTTCGAGGATGTCTTCAATGGTATGTTGGCACATGTTGAATCTGTGTATGTCGAGCCTGGTGTTTCCCCCCATTTCTTCGAGGTCACAACGCTCCAGCATCCTCAAGTACGCCTTGCAACGAGCATCGAGTTCGTCCATCATCCGGTTGTAGTGCTGATACGTTTTCTCGTTTTCCACTATCGCCAGTCCCTCCAGCTTCTCCAATTCAACCCTCTGAGAAATAACAGCTCCCGATTACGTCGATTTTGAATGAACACTCCATTGATACAGTGGAACCCCGCCTATTCGACGAGCTCGTCTATTGTCTCAATCGTTTGACCAGCCTTCGCTACTGTAAAATAGCTGTGGTGACCGTGTCTCTGCGGTTGGTCGAATAGGTGAGGTTCTATTGTATTCGACGTATTTTACCAGGAACCGAGCGATTCCTGCTATGCTGTTTCTGTTCAGACTCCTCCACTCCAGGTTCGGCCACCACGACTTTACGAACATGCATGGTTTTTTTTCTGCGTATGGAAGGTAGTCGTACTTGCGATCCATCGATGTCGTAGATTTCGGTGTTGTCGTGCTTTCAAAGTCTGGGCTTTTTTCTGCGGTTACTCTTTCTGTCAAGATTAATGTATTCGTTAACGACTGCAGTGTCTTTCCTTGGTCTGATGATTATTTTCAACTCACCTAAAAGACCGTCACCACTGCTCTCAACGCATTGACTGTAGGAAAGCATCTTGTTACCAGCGTTACCCAAACTGATTTCAAAACTGATTTTTTTTCCTGAATATCTCGACCTGTCTATCATGGAAACGTCGAAGATGATACCAACCAGGAGGTACTCTTCCGTTTCCCATAAAGTTCTCTGTGAATCAATGTATTCCATTTTCGGTACAGTATCTATTAGCATGTACACTAAGAACCCATTTATTTGACGGAGTTCGTCAAATAAGTCGCATCAGGGTATAGTGTCAAATTTGATGACTGTTGACCTCTACAATCGGTGCGCAAGGCTCGACTTCGACGAGGGGCGTCGATGGGGCTTCGGGATCAGAAATTTCGGTTTGAAGAGCGAGGAGCACTCTGCCTCTGTGCGCAGGGAGGGTGGCCGAACATTTTCCTACGCAAGTGCAGTCCCTGGATCTTCCGCTTCCGTAAAAATGCACGAAGGCTGGACCAAACGTGGGTAGAAACGCTTCGGGGGGATCAGTAGACGAGGATCAGGATCACGCGGGAACTAGTTACTGGCTTTTCAGTCTCACCGTACTCTCCGAAGCTGGATATCCTCTTGAGATTCAAAACGCGCATGGCGACGACGCTGCTTCGACATCCGCTACTGCTCTGATCCCTAATTGATATCCTCACTCTGTGACACAAGGGTGGAAACATCTCCTTGAACACTATTCTTTCGTTGAACTGCGGGGCGAAACTGTTGTGCTGGGTGCTCGTCTTACCCTTGACATGATAAGCCCAGATTAAATCAATCCATTCGCAGAATTTCAAACTCGATAACAGAGCGGTCAGAGAAAAATGGAAATTTAGTGGAAAAACTTTACTGTTCAAAGAACTTTTCTCATTTTTCTCACAACTAGTGCGCAATTCATCATATGGTTCTCCACAGTGGATATTGCAGCCTCGGGTTCGACAAACTCTGGAGCGTTTATTTCTGCGATTCATTAATAATTTGCTAGTTCAATACCGCATAATGAGAACCACCCCGACGAAAAGGTAATTTATAAAGGGATGGATGGATAGATTGCCACTCAGTCTATCCCATTCTCCTGGGACAGCTGCTGTTACGTGACTGCTATTAATTCTGTTGAAAATGTGCAGAATTCCACCTCCTACTGGTACGTTTAAGGGTTTTAACGATAAAACTGGTGACGAAACCAAATGATACGAGACGAGATGTAAAGGGCTGAAACCGTCTACCAACTGCGCTATTTAGTATTCATCACAACCCTGACAATAATTTTGCATAACAAATTCTTGTTGACAGACGAAGTTTATCGCGAAAATTGAATATATACAGAACTGTTGTACCTTGCTAGTCGAAAACGATATCTGAATGCATGGATTTATGTTCTCAGTCTGACTTTTGCAGCGAAAAAAACCGTCCATCCCCGGAAGACCGTCCGCTCGGTATATCGTGAATACGAATCGAGCTCTGCGTCGGTTTCCGATACCTTCGATTGGGAGGAGTAGATTCCTATCGATATAAATGGAGAAGGATACACTGATTGCTGGATTAGTTTAATTCGGAAAACCGTACCCTTCGATGTCTTCTTCCCCGTCAGACTCCGGATGCGACTTAAATTTTTGACCCTTCACATTAACGGTGATGTTACATTTAATGTAGCCTTTGGGACCGGCCGCCATGTCTTTGGGATCGACGAGCATCGCCCATTTGTGATAATACTGATGGTCTAAGAAGGGGTGTCGAGTCGTTTAGAGTTTTGAAGAAAGTTGTCTTTTACGACCAATTCTCTTTGCATAAATAAGTATACAAAGTATAACCTGGCTGATCCCAAACGGTGGAGACTTCGAAGATTATATTTGCGTAGAATTTCAACTGCCTCAGGCAGTTCCGCATGTAAACCGATATCGTGATTCTCTTTCGAAGAAGAGTCTCCAGGTCGCAGGTGAAATCGAAGACGAAATACTGGAAGGAAATCGAAGATTTTGTCGTCAAATTAGGCGGTGGATGAATTGAGGGAAAGTATTCGTCACCTCGTTGTAGTAAGGGGTGTCAGTCCTGTTGCATACGCGAGTTTTTTTCTTCTGGTGACCAACCTTGACCACTACCACTGGATTACCGTTCTGTGGCAAATATTTACCCTCTATAATCGTCACGCAAACTTCGTACTCGCCATATTTTGGACGGCAGCATTTCCAAGCCATTTTTTATTTTTCTATCACGATGTCAAATTTCGGATCGACATCTTTATTCTGCGGGCTTACAATCGATTGATCGTAGCAGCACTTGTTTTTCGTTCGATCCGCAGTATTCACGCAGGATTATAAAAATTGGGAACTGTCTGAAATCATTTGTTTTCTATAAAAAATGTCAGATAGAAACCGATAGGTTCGTATAGATGGGGACAGAGGATCCGAAAACAAAGGCTGAAAAATAAATATTATCCCATATCCCATAAATTCACATGTCGTATCAAATTTACACAAAAACAGTGTCTTTGAAAGTGTACATCCAAGAAGATTTGACCAATGGGCTACAAAAATTCAAATAATACTCTCCATCTAGATTGCATGTGGATAAATTACCAACATTCATCCACAGAGTATCAACAATCGATAAAAACTCTGTCGATCTCTTATCATCGACTCCGCTTACCATCGGCTGTCGATCCCTGTGTCTCCTATAAAATACCTTCATTATCGACGGTGTATTATTCCCAGTCGGTAACTGTTCACAGCCTCTCATGTTTGCCGCTGTGGCCGACGAGCGTCGCTGCCTTGTCCAAAAGGAAGGAATAAGCAGATAGAATTAAAGTACACAGAGTTTCGAAATTGGGAATTCTGATCTAATTAGACAACCGGGTTTTTGGGTCAATCAATTTTCTTTTGCTATTAGTAACTGCATTAAAAACAATGATTCGGATGGATCCTAAGGATTTAGGTTGAGCGTCCGTAAAGGCGAATGAACAGGAAGCTGGTAATTTGCCCAAGGTAAATTACAAGGATCGACGTTATTCCAAATGCGATAAAGTCAATTAGGTAGGCCAACGAGCGAAAAATGTATTCATAAAACTCTGATCCATCGAGGTTTGTTAACCTTCGGCACAGAAACGAATGCAGCATATCCTCGATCTCGATCGGCCGATCTCATTCGCGACACAAGCGGCTACCAATACAAACTGGACTAATTTGCCAGTTGGTAAATTGCCCCGGCCACAATGAAATCGTTCTCACGTCGGCGAGTTCGATAGATGGAGAAGAAGTGATCGGTGTGTTAGCCTCGCGGGTTCCTCGCAGGTTCCGAGGACTGCTCAGCCGAGGAGGTTCGGTAACGCCATCGCGACTTCTGCAAATTGAATTTATTTCCCCAATTTGTTGAGACATCCGCAGCTGCGCGCTCGCGCCCCAACCCTGTTCAACCTCTCTTATTCGGCCACCGATCGATTTCGGAGGTATTTCTAAATTGGTCCCTGCCACTTCGGACCCAGATCCTGGGACGGGACCCGAAACAAGACCGCCACCGGATCTAGATTCTGAGTACCCATACAGAAAGACGTTTCGGTCACCGCGGTGGGAACGATTCCTTCGCTATTTTAATAGGCTCTGAGTTATTGCTGATCGTCTAGGATTTACGGGCTTACATTTTTTTTTTCTCAAAATCTTCCTCAGAGGATCGGCCAGATCAGTTCCTCACTTTCGGTATTACCTACTTCTACGATTTCAAGTGCGAAATAAGAAGAAGTCGATTTTTTTGGATCGTTTACAGTCATCGGTAGGAAAGTTCAGATCTTAGACTCTGCGAAAAGACTATGGATCTATACTTGAAACGTTAGCTTTCTGGGTATCGCTTTGAGGATTGATCGGGACCGGACGCCTGTTCGAGGATCAAAGGACCTCCGAGGTCCAGGGTTCTCCTAATTAGAGAATTCTACGCTTGCAGGCATACGCGAGCGGCAGATCAGAGGCTCAGGCTGATACTACACGGAAAAGGGACAAACGATTATGGATAAAAAACAAAAAATATCAGCTGAACAAAGTCAGGTGGCTCCTTCTTCCTCAAAATATCGTGTGCGAAATTGATTTCTAACAATCCTCTTATCCTTGGGTCGAAATTTAAAAAAAAAAACATTTTTGCTCATCTTTCCAAAGTTCGATTTAAGAATTCGCCACCAATTGCTTCAAAGTGTCATAACTTTAGAACGTATCTACGTAAGTCAAATGTCAGAATGTGAAAAAGTGTGGTTTCCGTAAGTGTAAGATCAGCCTGATCGAAGAAGTGTTGTGAGGCTACCGCAGGAGCATCGGTGACATTCTTTGTTAGCTGTAACGACATGGTTGATTTTTTTTTCTCTTCTTATACTGAAAAAATCCCCTGGGACTTTCCTTATGTTTTTTACGTCACAAATTGGTTTGGTGAAGCCGATTGTCTCCCGAGATTAGAGAGTGGGTTGCGGACGGAATGGGTATAGTCTCAGAGATGTGAAGACTGTTTGACCGCCACAGAGGGCAGTTTAGATATCCTTCTTCATCCTTCTTCGCTACTACCTTCTCTCAGCACCTTTAGTATCTCGGGAGGAAGATTCTCGGGGGACAAAACCCGGGCTACTCGAGATCACTTTTCAATTGACGATAACGATCCACCCCGGAGTTCCCCCCTGCCACCAGACTCTCCGGGCCTCAGCCGAACCTCACTGAACCCGACTCAAGGTTCGCTCTTCTCGCAACGAAGGAGAAGAAGGAGAAAAAAGAATTGAGAGAGAGAGATAGGAGAGACTGATTGGGCCAGGTAGTCGACCTATTCTCGCCGAATGAATGAAGTTGCTTAGAAAATAAAGTCAGGTCTCCTTCGATATTCTAATTCCGAGGTAATAATGATGACAAGAATCTAAAGTCGGTTTGATGATATGAAAGAAGGACTGTGAGATTGAAGAGAATGATAAAGATGGCAGATGTCATATTCCATATAAAAATCGCCTTTTTGTCTTACTTTTAGCTTCAAATTGACTTATGGCTACGAACACAAAGGCCTTGTGTACATCGACGGTGAGTTACGTATATCCACAACGTAGAAACACGTCAGTTTGAACGAGGGTTTTAATAGCAACTTTCAAGGGGAAAACTGACAGCCACAAATGTCAGTTTCACATGTCAATCGTAGCTAACGTGCAAACAAAAACACAGGACTTGGAGGATAACCGTGGAACTCAGGGCACGAAGTGCTATTGTCTTTCGAAACTGCGGTGCGAACCGATCCTTCATAAACTAGAAAACAAAAATATTGGATGGAAAATTGAAAAAGGATCCTAGAAGGACTCTATAATTAATACTGATTGTGTTGTCAGTTTGAATGAGTCCAGAATGACTCGATGGACATTCCTCATTCCTCCTCAGGTGACACTTTTATTTAGGCTGTTGTCACACAGTTTTCGCGACAATAGTCGTGTGTCTAATTATCCTCGGTTATTCTTTTGCAAATCGGCATCCTGCGGACCGCGTAAGTCGCTAATTAGGTGCGAGAAACGATCCTACGGTCTTCGCGGTCCGGTTTCGAAAAGAGATAGCCACCTCTCTGCGCCTAATTCTGCAAGTCAACGGTTCTGCACCGGATCCCCTTATTAATCGATGTGATTCTGAAAAATAGGAGGCGAGAAAAGCGGCCGAGGCTTGCGGTAATGCGTCGATTAATTACAGGGCCGAGAATGTCGCTACCGACCTCAGCACCGGCCGCATTCCCGAGGTTCTTCAATGACCCTTGGTCACTGTCTTTATATGTATATATTTTTTCACCCCATTTGTGTATAGGCTTCGATATTTTTTTGCTCTTGTGTCATCTCTCCGCAACCTCGATGCAGCATATTTCACTCGGTATTACCTCTTGGACCGTAATACCCACAGGGCAGGGAGATTAATGAAGCGATTGAATTTTATCGGGCACGCTGCGTGTATCACTCATGTCAGAAATGAATTAAACTTTGTAATGCACCAGCATTAATATGGAACTAGACTCCGCCATAGCCACCGTCACCTCCGAGCACAAATCGACCAAGGATGTCGACGTTGATACTGCATCAGAGATACCGTCGCCAAGCCTGTTTTTGGGTCTCAGTATTCTTGATATCAAGTATATTAATCCTCATTGTTCGTTTTTGTCTCGGATCGACAAACTTTGACCATTTCAAAGTGGAGGAGGTGAAACTTTGCCGGTTTTCCTCGGTTGATCATAAGCCGCTCATTAATTTCTACATTTTATGAGAACCTCGAGTTTAAGGCTGTGGTCTGAGAGAGAAAGAAGACGCAGAAGAATTCTTAAAGAATTGGTCAAGAACTGAGGTAAGCGTGGCTGTACCATAAAAGGTGGAACGTATCTATAAGACCCACGAACACGTATAGCTTGTTCAACGATTAAAAAAAAGAAAAAAAAAACTATATACACTCGGGGTTAAACGTTCGTGATATTTCCATAGAAATGGATGCCATTGCTGACATCAAACGCCTCGACGCCGTGACCGTGCCGACCCGGCACCCAACCCAGGACCATAAATCGTTATGTTTAGAGCTGCTTCATCCACGCCCTCGTCTTACCACGAGCCCGAGGGACTTGCGATTTCGCATTCAGCGACACGGAATTAATCGCGACTCCTTCATAATTCCTTCAAGTGAATCGTCCTTCTCTCTCTTCTTCACCCTTCAATCGATGGTCGCTGGCCATGGTTCGTGAAAGGGCCCCTTAGAAAATCGTCGGTTTCACCAAAGAGATCGGAAAGACAATTTGTGCTCGACGGGGGGGAAGACCGACCCAAACTTCTAAATAACGAGGGAGGAAAAGGGCCCGGATTTGGATTGGGCCTGGACTCGCGTGGCCCGGTAATAGCTTTACAGGCGCGTTATTTCGTGGTTTATGGCCAAATATCGGGCTCCGTGAGAGCGAGGGAAGAAACTTTATTGCTTGCTTTGCCAGCCGCCGCTGTTCGACGTCTGGATTGATTCGGTTGTGACGATGTGGAGAAAGAAGTGAATGAATCGACTTTGAGGCACCGTATCGATGGGACGGACGTACCTCGTTAACGTCTAGCTTTTAGAGACCGAATGTCACGTTTCGCATTGCGCCGAGAGCCGAGGGACCGACTGGAGTAGCATGAGAGTCAAATCTGCAGCGAATGCCCAGTGGCTTGCCACGTGCGAGTACAAGTGTTAAATTGGCGTCATTTGTCACCACGATAAATACGTGTTTGGTTTCCCGTCCGTTATTATACTGTCTCGATCACCCCTGCTTCCAGAGATTAGAAATTCTGTGAGGATTTGGAAATTCTGGTCATTGAAAACCCATGATTACTGACTATCTATGAAGGTCCTGTTACTTATTCTATTTTTAGCTGTTTTGAATTCTGAAAATCTGCTCTTTAAATCCTTTGGAGTGAAAACAGCGCAACTCCAAAGAATTGAGTGACTTTTTCACTCTTTTGAAGTGAAATTTTCCACTCCAAGGGATTTGAGTGAGCAAATCACTCGAAGAAAGATTGACATTACACTCGATTGGATTGAATAATAACTGTATTGGATTAGTGCTGTTTTTAGTATCGCTGGAGTGAATTTTCTGTCCAAGAGATTTAGAGATTCTTGATCAGTGGTTCAAAACACCTTCGAGAACCAATTTTCATGAGATTTTTTTTTCCCCAGCAAATTGGATTTCGAATTTCGCAAATATGATTTCAGATTCGTGATAAAAGTGACCCAAAAAATTTTCGAGCACCAATTTTCATCAGAATTTGAATGCTTTTAGTTTATTTTTGCAGCATATTGAAAACGTGAAATTAAAATTTTGCAAAACTGACTTCAGATTCGTGATCAACGACCCAAAAAACCACCTGGTACCAAATTTCGTTCAAATCTGTTGCTTCGTTTTCAAGATATCGTAATTTTTGTTTCATTTTTCAGAATTCTGTTACTCAAATATGTGAGAAAGTCCTGAGCCGATCAAAACCAAGATCAATTTAATCAGTACTGAGTTTGAAAATGCCGCGTCGATTGAAAAGTGAAAAACTAGCCTTTAACAATTTTGCTGACTTAGCAGCCCCGCTAATTTCTTCAGGTTTCACGTGAGGTATGATCGTATAATATCGAACAAAGAATGAACAAAACGCGGCGTAGGCGTATGCGAGGCATGATTTTTTTCCCACGTCATCGAGCCCGACTCTCGAGCCAGAATGGTTCACGATTTCATTGTCTCAGTATGCATAATGCTGATTGTGAATTGCGCGCCCTGTAGGTAACGGGCGACAAGTGTGTGAAAACTAGACCCACAGCTACGGGTAGGTCTACACTCGTGTGTACGGGGTGGATGGAAAAACAATACACAAACAAACAACGTATATTGTAACAATAGAGGTGCGGGCGTTGTACAAATACGTGTAGGCACATATCGCCTCGGCTTTCTCCCCCCCATTGTGTGTTTTTATACCACCTCCCTTGACCTGCAATACCTACTACTGCACCCCGCAGAAACAGAAAACGGCGGGTTCTTCAGTCCCGCTCGTGCCCACGGCCACGTGTCCGTATCAGTCCTTTTCAATACCCCGTAACTCTGAAAAGGCTCGATTCGGGTGCGTGCACATGGGCGTAACGAGACCCCCGCGTAGACGGTGCACGAGACGTGACTGTTCCGTGATAGGGGGTTAACTTAACAGCTTACACGCTCTGTAATAGCCTGTTTTTTTTTTTCTTTTTTTTGTTATCACAAACTCCGCAGTTTTTTTTTTTTTTTGTCCTGAGAGTCTATGATTCGTATTTTCCAGTCTCCACTCTCTCAATTCTTTGGAGGACTATGTCGGAACTATATTCACTTCATTGTAAGAGTGAAAAAGTCACTTTTTTAGGAGTAAAAATCGTGACAGTGATGGAAAAGAGCGAATAGTCCAACGAATCTAGGAAGTAGTTTCTAATCCTGAGCCTTTACCTGCCTTTAAACAGCAGTTTTAGGTACTTAGACTCCGTTTCGTACTTTTTGATCCTGAGTTTTTGATGTAAGCAATTTTGGGTTCTCAGTCTCCAATCCTTACTTTTTGATCCTGAGTCTTCAACGAGCAGTTTTAGGTCCTTAGACTCCGTTTCGTACTTTCTGATCCTAAGTTTTTGACGAGCAGTTTTGGGTCCCCGATCTCGAATCCTTAGTTTCTGATCATGAGTCTTCAACGAGCAGTTTTAGGTCCCTAAACTCCACCTTGTAGTTTTTGATCCTGAGTTTTTGACGAGCAGTTTTGGGTCCCCGATCTCGAATCCTTAGTTTCTGATCATGAGTCTTCAACGAGCAGTTTTAGGTCCTTAGACTCCATCTTGCAGTTTTTGATCCTGAGTTTTTGACGATCAATTTTGTGTTCTCAGTCTGCAATCCTTACTTTTTGATCCTGAGTCTTCAACGAGCAGTTTTAGGTCCTTAGACTCCATCTTGCAGTTTTTGATCCTGAGTTTTCGACGAGCAGTTTTGGGTCCTCAGTTTCCAATCCGTAGTTTTTTATCCTTAGATTCCGTTTCGTACTTTTTGATCCTGAGTTTTTAACGATCAATTTTGGGTTCTCGGTCTCCAATCCTTACTTTTTGATCATGAGTCTTCAACGAGCAGTTTTAGGTCCTTAGACTCCATCTTGCAGTTTTTGATCCTGAGTTTTTGACGAGCAATTTTGGGTTCTCGGTCTCCAATCCTTAGTTTTTGCTTAGATTCCGTTTCGTCCTTTTTGATCCTGAGTTTTTGACGAGCAATTTTGGGTTCTCGGTCTCCAATCCTTACTTTTTGATCATGAGTCTTCAACGAGCAGTTTTAGGTCCTTAGACTCCATCTTGCAGTTTTTGATCTTGAGTTTTTGACGAGTAATTTTAGGTCCTCGGTCTCCAATCCTTACTTTTTGATCCTTCGTCTTTTATCCGGTGTTTAGATCCTGATTTTGATTCCGAGTTTTCCGCAAAAATCAAGAATCTCCAGTCCCCCCCCCCCAATTAGATGGAATAATTTTCTCCATTTGTCGTGATGATTCAATGAATTTCAAGTCGAGGACCACGAAATTAGACGTCGGGATCATTATTCGTATTGCCAGACCGGCGCCTAGTTGTTTCGTTTTGAATAAGGAAGAATACTCGGCGCCATATAGATATAGTTATCGAATACCGTGGGAGGAGAGAGAGAGAGAGGAGTAGAAATCACAATTGGCATTGTTTGGAAAGGAAAATTGCGAGAAAGGAAACAAAGACAACAATGAGAAGTTAAGAAATTGGCTCGTTCTGGGCTTTGACTTCGGCAATAAAGAATAATGAAGAAAGAAAAGGATGAAAAAAAAAAGGTTGAAGAAAAGGAAAATACGGAGTTAGCCGCTGGAGGAAACTACGACTTACGGTCTCGAATTCAATAGACCATGACTCCGAGTATCTGAAGAGGTCCTTTGCCCGGGCGTCTGGACGTCGGGCGACGGGACACAGGCCTTCGGCCGCGAATCATACCCTCGACAACTAAATTATAGGGGACTTTGTTCAAACACACATTTGCAACGAGGGAAGTCGTCCTCGATCCAGCGGAAATACCAATAACTAAAAAAGTCCAAATTATTCCGTGACCAACCGCGCAAGAATTCAGACCCAAGAGTCCGCCAGGACTTCTTCAACCACGTCCATGACAAGAAACAATGGTTTTCGGGGCGCGAAAGCCTTTATCGCGCGGAGCACACGCCCTCCTCACAAAATCGTGGGAGGCTGCCGCGTGGGAACCGACGCGCACCCTCCGACGCCGAGTCCTCTGCTGAGTCACAGACCCAGGCGAGTATCTCGAGGCCGAGGAGCGGATGATCGATTCAAATCGAGATTCAAATTTCAGGAGGTGCGCAAATACTCGAAATTATCGAGGAAGAGTCCTCAGACACCGGGTATCGGGGCACCGAGATCGCGGCGCCGGGTGAGCGCTCCGCTTCAGCATCGCTCGGACGCTGTCCGTCCGTCCGATGTCCGGCTAACAGGGCGACCTGTGGCCCCTCGAGTGTGGTCGACCGCGGGCGGTCCCGGGGGACCTGGGGGTCCCGGTCACGCGCCGATCGGTTCTTGCCGCGCGCCGATCCGCCGTCCGGACACGCCTGCCGTAGTCCGTCATCCGATGATCCTGGACGCTGCGCCGGTTCAGCGCCGGGCTTCGATCGGTACACGACACCGCGAGGCCCGGCGGGAGGCGCTACGACGCCGTCAATGTACCGCTATTTACAAGGTATTTACTCGGAAATCGGTACCCGGTCGAAAACCACCCATGGCGGTTGGTACAGCCGTGTCTCTTTTATTGAGGGTATATATCGACGTCGTGCGGTCTATCGATACCGATTAATCACGTCTGGGCGTGGCGTAAAAATCGTCCGGTTTCGTATCTGGTTGACCGGTAAAATTCATGAATGAACGCATGACGCAACGGCGCGGGGTTCCCGGGTATTCCTGCCAATTAAAACCGTCGCACTCGGTAACCTGGTTTCTTTCGTCCTTTCGGAATCCGATCCTAGCGAGATCCGTGGATATTCGTCCTCCTCGCTCTCCCGGTGATGCGCCGGACCGCGCGGACCCGACCGAAGAAAAAAAAGAAGGTCAAACTCGTTTTCGATTTCGTCGCTAATTAGACTCGTTAACTGCGCGGCGGCGTGGCAGCCCGGCGTGGCCATAACCGGGCAACAACCGGCGGAGAGACCCAACGCCGGCAGGCCGGACGCGAACGAACGCTTCGAGCTAGTTTGTCCCCGTCGTCCAGTCCTCCAGGGTGCGTTTCTTCGATCGCGGTTTATAAAACGATCCGAGGATCAAATCGCTACAGTTTCGCGCGTTATCGCGTCTAATCGCATTGATAAACCGTATAAAGTGTAAAAAAAAGTTCCCGCAAGGGAGGGGGGTGACTCAGCGGTATGCACCGGTCGGCTACCATGGGAGCTGACCGACCGGTGAACCGTTCCAACCGAGTCATTCGGAATATCGGTTGTAGAATGTGTCTCCTCGGCGTACCTGTCGAGATTGAGACGACACCGTTGCTGTGGGACAGATCGCTGATACGAAAATGACTAAATGAACACCGATGAAAACCGCTCCCCGAGACAACGATCATTTTTCAACGGATGAACCGCCGAATCGGCTAGCGAAGCACAATTTTTAACCCCCGTTCAAGATGAGAGAAAAGAAAAAAAGAAAAATAATCCGGATGGGGAATAAAGCCACGCGGTCTAAAACACTGTGGGCGGCCATGTTGGATCGTGATATGGACTCGCGCAATTAAGCCCGGGTAGGCCACCCGGACGAGCTCCAGTGCGATAAGGTGAGTCTTGCCGGACCTCCGCCTCTGCCTCTGCCTCTGCCTCTGCCTCATGATCGTCCGCATCCTTCGTCTCATCGACGGACCTCTTCCTCTATCCTGAACCGCTGCACCTCGGAGCCGGGGTTCGACTTGACCCCGAACCCTCCTCGGTGTACTTTGCTCGCTGAACGTTAGGTCACGATTAAATACTGATTCATCTGGAGGCTGCGGGACCGCGGTATTATCCCAGTCTTCTTGTTTCGTCGGTCCGACTCTCGGACATTTAGCCGATCATTGTTCCCCGGCTCGCAGTTTTAATCCACCGGGCGTTTGACGGAAGGGAAATCGATTTAATGATATTCCTGCCTTCACCTGTTGTCACGTTTGTTCTCGATCAGATAAACTCGCTCTCTCCGCTATGCTATGCTATGCTATGCTATGCTATGCTATGCAAATCCTAAGCTAACTAATGAAGATTAAGAATGTCCGAATAGAAAAAGAAGAGGAGCTCAGACTTCTGCTACGTCTTCCTAACGACGATGCTGGATAAAATTTATCGCAAAAGTTATGCGGGATTATTCTCCCACCATTGTTTGAGGACGGTGTCACGCAGGCGAGGACCTCCTACATAGAAATTTAGAAGATCGATCCTGTACCTATACCCGGGTTACTGACTGATGAATAAATCAACCCTCAAGCGTCATTGCCAACGCGCGGGAAAGAATTCTACGGTAGCAAACCGATCCTATCGCCGCTACCTCTCTCGACGCAAAAGATCCCCCCCTTGGGGACCCGCGGGTCATCCGGAACCCAGACCCTGTCCGTGCCGACGACGCCGCCCGGTCTTAATTATCAAATTTCTGTCCTCGCCGAAAGGATCTTGATTTCGGTCCGAAGATGAAGAGGAATTCTCGGATATTGATCGAATATTGTTTCGTTTGGTTTTTTATTTTATTTTTTTTATTTAAGAGCGAATGGTAAACGCCGTCGCGATTGGAGATTTCGGCCGCAATTCAATGGTGAAGACACAATCCTCTTTCCATAGAGTGGCAATAGATCTCGCCGAGTCAGGCCACCGCCCCTGTTCAATCGGATAAGACGTATATAAATATACAGAATACCGTGGAAACTGACTCCGCGGTAGCATCATTATCCGAGTTATTTATCGCTCTGCGTCTTCATGCAAAATTGTCCTCTTCGAACGACCGTAGATACACGTTACGCACTTATTTTCTCGCATACTATATCGCGAATTAGGCCTCAAGCTCTCAGGTTCGTTTCAAAATCGAGGGCGGTGAGTGGGTGTCGGCGACACCTTTGAGTGTCCCTCGATTGTCGGCGATTGTCTTTCGACCGCATCGAGGTCAACGAAACTCGCTGTAATTTGCCATTAAACAAACGTTTAGAGACCAGCTGGGATATAAATTACACCCAAGTCTCGATCAATTACTCTTATTTATCGACCGTTGGGAGATTAAAAGACAAAAAAAAAAAAGAAGGAGAAAGAACTCATTTGGTAGACCGTAGCTTGCAGTAGGTATCGTATGATCCTGAAAGTCAAAACGTAATCTCCGAGGGTCCCTTTTTTTTGTTTTAATTTCATCGTGCCGTTAAATCGCGAGGGTTCATGCTGAAGATAGCCAACGGGCTTGAAACCAGCCTTCGAACACCCCCGCGCTTTTTTTTTTTTTTTTTTTTGCTTCGTTTTGGTTATTTCTTCTTCTCTTCGTTCCTTCCGATCTCGCAGCCTCCTGAGAGGACGAGACTCTCTTTTCTCCCTCTCTCTCTGGTTATACGCAAGGCGATAAATCACAGCCCCATAAACAACCAATATCTCTCTCCGAATGTTTACTGAGCGCGCTTTAAATGCTTGTTAAAACAAACCTACGCCTGCGCACGCAAGGGACCCCTCTTCTTCATCCTCTTCCGTTTCTTATTATTCGCCTTCTTTTTCTACTCGTATTCCTACGCCCCTCATCGATCCGGTATCTGGCTCCATCCTCGGTATTAACACCGCGGAATCGATCTCTGACACTATTTTTAACCCCTGCTAAAAACTACGAAAAACTATGACAAAATCACAGAAAAACGTTTTTGCGACTCCTGTCTGGAAGGTCTGATGCTGTGTAGCGTTCCTTTTCGACCTCGACCCCAAAACTATAAGAAACTACACGATCTAAGTGCCAAAAACTGAAAAAAAGAAAAAACTACGGCAGTACGACGTTTTTGTTATATCGATCTGAAAAGTTTGATGCGATGCATTCTGAGCGTTCCTCCTTCAACCTTGACTCAAAAATACGAAAAACTGTAACAAACTACCAGAAACTACTAAAAATTACAAAAATACGTTTTTGTAACTCTTGTCTTAGAGTTTAATGCAGTGTAGGATTTTTTTTCAACTTTGATCCAAAACTCTACTAATTCATATGATCAACTACCAAAAACTACATAAAACTACGAAAAACTATGACAAAATCACAGAAAAACGTTTTTGCGACTCCTGTCTGGAAGGTCTAATGCTGTGTAGCGTTCCTTTACGACCTCGACCCCAAAACTACAAAAAACTACACGATCTAAGTGCCAAAAACTTGAAAAAAAAAACTACGGCATTACGACGTTTTTGTTATATCGATCTGAAAAGTTTGATGCCGCGTTGATGCGATGCATTTTGAGCGTTCCTCCTTCAACCTTGACTCAAAAATACGAAAAACTGTAACAAACTACCAGAAACTACTAAAAATTACAAAAATACGTTTTTGTAACTCTTGTCTTAGAGTTTAATGCAGTGTAGGATTTTTTTTCAACTTTGATCCAAAACTCTACTAATTCATATGATCAACTACCAAAAACTACATAAAACTACGAAAAACTATGACAAAATCACAGAAAAACGTTTTTGCGACTCCTGTCTGGAAGTACTAATGCTGTGTAGCGTTCCTTTACGACCTCGACCCCAAAACTACGAAAAACTACACGATCTAAGTGCCAAAAACTTTAAAAAGAAAAAACTACGGCATTACGACGTTTTTGTTATATCGATCTGAAAAGTTTGATGCTGCGTTGATGCGATGCATTCTGAGCGTTCCTCCTTCAACCTTAACTCAAAAATACGAAAAACTGTAACAAACTACTAGAAACTACTAAAAATTACAAAAATACGTTTTTGTAACTCTTGTCTTAGAGTTTAATGCAGTGTAGGATTTTTTTTCAACTTTGACCCAAAACTCTACTAATTCATATGATCAACTACCAAAAACTACATAAAACTACGGGAATACGTTTTTGTTACGTCCGTTTGAAAAGATTGATTAATTCAGTATTCCGAGCATTTCTATTTCAATCTTGACCCAAAAGTATGAAAAAGTGTTTAAAAAAATTGCTAAAAACTATTTTTAAAAAACTACAAAGATGGAACATCAAACTGCGAAATTTCATTCTGTTACACCTGTTCGGGAAGTTCAAGACTGTGTAGCGTTCCTTTTTCAAACTCTACTCAAAACTACAAAACAGACTGTGATAAAGTACTAAAAACTGCAAAATACTAGAATAAAAAAAAAAAAACTACAATAATACGTATTTGTTACACCTGACCAGAAAGTTTGATGCTGTGTAGCATTCCTAGCCGTTACTTTCTCGACCTCTTCGGAAATCTATGAAAACTACTGAAAACTATGAAAACTGCTGAAAACTACTGTAAACTATGGACTACCAAACTTCAAAAAATACATTTTTGCTACTCCTGTCTGAAAAATTTGATTTTCCACGTTCGTGTAGCTGCGTTTCTATTCCCGAACAGTGAACAAAAGAAAAGTTGGCGCATGCGCAGATCGTAAACGCTCTACTTTCCGCACTGGGATGTGAAATGTGAATGATCTACTTTGTTTCTGAGGTTTTTTTTCTCGTACCCGCCACACACGATTTTCTCTCAATTTCGGTCGATCGATCTTCCGTAATCTCAATGTTCTCGGGGTCCCGTAGAATAAGAAGCTCGGTCTTCAGGTTCTGTTATGAGGTCCATCGAGAAGTTATAGGTAAAGGCGTGGAGTGGGCGTGCTCCGTAGCTCATCAGTAGATTGAGTTATAGCGCCCTAAACTAAAGGGAGTCTAACTCAAACGCCTCGCGGGTTCATGTGAGCGTTGAAAAGAGATGAAAATAACAAGATAAAGAGAACGGGGTGGGGGGCTATCCTTTTCTCCGATGAGATAGGTAATGGATAGCCCCGAATCAATTACCCCGGGCTTTTTAAACGGTCAGTCCGATACCGCGCTGAGATGGGTCAGGTCAGGTCAGGTCAGGTTGGGTTAGGTAAACCTTTTTGATTTATTGCAGAGCTAATTTCCAATATTTATCACTTTTTATCATCGATTCATAGTCTCTCGTCAAAACTGCGATTACTAGGAGCGAGAATGACCGCCGAGGAAATCACGTTCTATTCGAGTCGGAGTAATTGGTCTGAATATCGTTCGGCTCGGCGGCAAAAGAACCCTTTGCTTCGGCTAATGGAAAGATTACGAGGTCCCAGGTAGATGTAGCGGGCAGCTATCGATGACACTTGCCAGGATTGCAGCGCGCTCCGTGCTGCCAGGGTAACGAATAGCGTTCGAAGTTTAAAGTTATCGTTGTCGTTATCGTGTCCCCCGTTGAAGTTATTGCTGTTGCGGTAGCGATCCCTGGTTACTTGCGGAGAATTATCGACGGCAGAACCGGCGCGGACTCGGGCCTTGAGATCCTTGGTACCGGGGGGAGGGGGGATTAGGATTTTGATCTCTTTCTGGCACCTCGCCGAAGATCCGCTGCACGCGCGACGCGTTTTGCTCCCGTTTGTTTTTTCACCCCTTCCTGGTCCCAATTAGTCGATCGCCTAATTGCGTCGCCTCTCTCGCTCCGCCGGTAATTATAACGTAAGGAAAGCCTCCAACCGGTCGGTGGGAGGCGATCCTTATCTTTATTAGCGGATTGGATAATCCCTGAAATGACCGGTAACTCGGTTCACGCCTCGGGGGCTCGGCGGACAACAATTTGCGAGACCCCCTAAAACAACACAATTATTCTAATGGCTAACAGCACCCGGCCTTCGCTCTATGCCTCGAGATGCATCTGTCGAGAGTCGCGGTGCTTCAGAAGGTGGGCCGGCTCGAAACCGCAAATTGGACCGAAGATCTTTTATCTTCTGTGTCCCGAAATTACGGGGAAGATTCCTAGGTATTATTTTAATCAGTCAAAGCCGGGGGGATGAACGGTCTCCAACCCCCGAACGAACGTCAGGAAGTGAGTCTGCAGAATGTATTCCGAGTTCTGTAGAGAAAAAAGAACCTTAATTCGAAGGTGAAATATCTTCCAGTCGAGTCGCGGCTATATAGCATACGAAACATGGCCACCGCGTTCAGCTATCGTTCGATCGGTAGCCCCGGGACCAGTAAGGCCCAGAGGACCCACCCATCGACAGACCCCGACCAAATTAACTTGGAAATAACTTGAACCTCCTAGGAACTAATAAATTTACCTCCTCGAGGAATAAATCTGCGCCACGTCGGGAGAATCTGTATTTCGTTTAATTGAAAATACCGGTCCACTGTATACACGAACCTGCGGTAGCGCAATCGATTTTATTTAAACTTCGTAGAAACCAAAAGACATTCCTTCTATATTCCAAAAGTTTGATTCTCGTGTGCGTAAAGTATTAGGTATTGCAGAACAGTGGAGAAATAGAAAATTTGACGCATGCGCCCATCGGGAATGATCCACTTTCCGCCCTAGGGCTTTCTTCGCGCATGCGCCATCTGTCCGTAGAAGACTGAGTCTAGTCAATGGTCTCCATTTCGAGCACCAAGTCGAATTGAGCGAAGTTTTACTCTGTCAAGCTACATTATTGCCTAGGTATAACTTTAGGTCAGGAGTTGGCAATTGTACCTCAATTGGTCTGCCTTTCAGTTACAAACGGCGGTATCTGTGGTTTTTTACCACTCGCCTTCGGCTCGTGGAGCAAACTTGAGACTCATCGCATGTCGCCTACTTTCCGGGCTCTAATTTTTGATCAGAATATCTTCTCCCATGGGTCGCGGGGCACGAGGACATTATGCGGTGGCGCAAGATAAGAGGAGAGGCATAGATACAGGGCCATGCAATTTGCATATATTGCCTTTCCCCCGCATCTTCCGTAGTCCGGTTGAATTCGCTCTGCACGACGACCTTTGTCCAGTTGCATGGTTCGAGGGTATCGTTGGCACAATGGCAGCAGCTCTCGGTTCTCTCTTTCTCCGTCGATTTCTCTTACACCCTGGACCATTCTTTCTTGTGTGATCTCGCTGGAGGAGAGCTGAAACGATCTCAAACAAAGAATCTCACCGGTTCGCGAGCTTCGCTGCTGCTGCTGCTGCTGCTGCTGCTGGATTCTCTGCCTCTCATCGCACACCAACACCACAAAACTGTTCTGCTGCATAAGCTAAAAAGCGAGATAAGAAACAGCGAATAAAAAAATAAAGGTATAAGAAAGTCGATACACGAATAACTGATTCGACGATGGATAATCTCCTCCTACCCTGACCTCAAAGTAAAAGACGACGGAGGTAAAAAATCTACTCAAATAGATTTTTTTTTTTTTTGAGAGAGGAAGAATTTTCGTGAGGTTCTCGAGAGCTAGACGCGATCTCTGCAAAAAAAGTATACAAATAAAGCGGAGAAAAAATGAAGAACGAAACTGCAAAGGCGAATCCGTGTACGCAGCCAATGGAATCGAAGAACTAAAGGGCATCGAGGCCGAATCAGCGCCGGCCTACGCGACAGGTTCTGCCGGGCCCCGAGGCCCCAGGACCAGGGACCACGGACCCTGGTCCTCTTCTCCGTCCGCTGCGCCTTCTCCTCGCCGAGGAGACATTATTTACAACGGTGCCCCGGGAGGACAATGCCGGGACCAGTCTTCGGAGCCATCTTACCTTCCTTTTCTGTTCTCCATATGCAACAGCAACAGCATCTGCCCAAGCCCAGAGACCGCCAGGCTCGGGGTACCTACGTTATAGCCCTAGACCCGACTTTAGGTTTACGTCCATTCTCGAGGATTCGCTTGAAAGATGAAACTAAAGACCGCAACGTCTCGCAGAACTTGGTTTATAAAACGTTTCATTATTTGACTTTATATTCTACACGGGAATCCGGACTTGGCTACCATACCACTGCGATACCTTCTTATCGTTATCCTATCATCAATTTCGCATACCTCTGTCAGAATTTTTATCATAATCATCACGAGAATGCAAAATAAGTTTTCACTGGATCTTCACGTTTTGAGGTCCAGACAATCATTTCCAACTATTTTGAGTTTGACGTCTGAGTCTGTGTATGGATGTGATTTTGACCAAATTAGGCTCTTCCGAATTATTTGGATACCAACATTCTTAAAAATACAATAAAAATGACAATATTTTGAGAACGGAACAACGGATCTGAATGAAATCTGGTACCACGTGGTTTTTTGGATCGTTGATCACGGATCTGAGGTCAAATTTGCAAAATTAAAAATAACTGGTAAATAAATGAACGATGGCTGGCTCATAGTCAGCCCAAACCCGCTTGTTGTTATTTCAAGTCAACTTGGAATTTTTAGACTCCTTAATAACATTTTTCGAAGTGAATCGTCCTGCGAATACTAGACAGCATTACAATGCCAACTTTACAAACCGTTTTGCCATTTATTCTTCTTGCATCTACTTCTCATTGGTTTCTATTCACGATCCTTTTGTACTTTTTCAATGTCCTTGATCTCATTGTCACTATGATTCTGATTCATTTCTCTTATATTTGGACGCTGTCGTGAACGGGTTTCATTTCGTAAGTGATCATTTGTCGTCTGATCGACACCGATCCTGTGCAGATACTTACAATTCGATTGAATTTTGGAAGGTTATACTTTTTCAAAATGTAAAAAATATGTGTTTCAATAAGTTTACCCAAGTTTTTTTTTATCAATTTCGTGTTCATTCAGAACCTTTTTTTTCAAACCAAGGTAACAAATTTGTAAGTAACGAATAGAAGAAGTCGTCGCCTTATTAAATATGTTCACACTCCAATTTCGAAGGTAATTTTATAAGAAGATGAAGATCCTACTGCACCGAATCTTCGTTGACCTGTAATCTCATAACGAAAAATAAAGTACCACGATCCGTGATCGGTTACTGAACCCGGCACGTGACGTTTAAATCGGCAAAGAGTAGAGTAGAGAGAAAGAGGAAAAAAACTTGTCGATTTCCATGATTTTTGATACAGGTTTCAGTGTTCTTGTCGCGGTATCCGAATGTCGTCGATATGTCCGGTATAGGTACATCCGCGTCCTAAAAATACATATATGTATAACGCAACGCAACGTGCGGATGGAACGGCGATGGCTGCCTGAAAGCAGCTGGGCGCTGCCCTTCTTGCGGCCAGGCAGCGGCCTCGGAGAACCAGTGGTGAAATATACGTTATATCACTGGCAGAAGTCGAAGGCGGAGAGGCTAGGCCCGCGAGGACCACTGTCCAGAGTCGAGCGACGCGGACGCGGGGACAGGATCTCGCGAATAAAAACCCCACGCGGATCGCGAGTGAACGGATGAACGGGGTGAACGAATGAACGCGGTACCCGGTTGGCGTTCCGACGTTTGACAGGACAAAAGACGATCGGTAGAAGCCGGGCGACGGGTCTTCCTACCGATTTTTCTCTACCTCCCGCTTCATCTCCCCGCATGAGCCGCTTCCTATGTGTGTCTGCGCGAAACTACCGATTCGTCCTACGGCATTGCGTACAAATTACCCAAAATTGGTCGACGTTTTTAACGTTGTAAATGACTTTGAAGAACCGGTGGGAATACCGATCGACCCCGAAGAACGATCGGTCAGGAATCCCAGACTCTTTTCTATCTCTCGCTCGCAGATATTCCTGTACTTTTTATCGGTCACAATAGTGATGCGTTCGCAACGATTGAAGCATCAGGTAGAATTGGCGAAATAAGTTTCAGACCCCATCAAAAGTTTGTTTAATTGTTGGTCCTACATCTCATCTCTGTTTAAATATATTCATACTCATTGGTTCAGCTCGATTTCTTGTCCTCTTAGGGTCGGGGTAGAACCGAGGGGCTGATCACTGTTCTAATCTGATTGGTATTGGAATATTTATGGTATTTCTGTTGTCTTCACAATTTTTATCTAATCCTCGTGTTCGCGATCTTTTGTAATCCATTTCAATCTCGTGTCTCGGTCTACGCCACTTTCGCATAGTGAATAATCCCTTGGCTAACGATAAAACGGAAAAGTCTAGAAGGCATTGCATGACTGCGCGTAGCGAGGTGCGCGCGAGACATCCATCCACAGTTGTGACTTCGCCTAACCTCGAAATAGAGAATATTCTGGGTCTTGAAAGGCAATATTTGTCACGATTATGTAGATGAATACGAAGAAAAGTGACATTATGTTCCTTATTACCCTTTGATTCGATTAAAGATCGATCTTTTTCATCAGCCTATAGTTCACACGACTCTCAAACTCCGAATAGCCCATATTTTTTGTCTTTAAACATTACGAGGCCCAATTTGCCCTGGATGTTTTTTCCCCTTTACCGATTTGCTGTATATATTATTCCGAAGGATTTCTTTATCGGGATCTTGTGATGTTATAAATGCCGATTCATACTTTGCCGGTTTCTCACGTACACGTGCGAAACGGCGAGGTTTACGTTCGCGTGCAGGTTAACCACGCTTGGCTAATTGATGTAAAATTCAATCGGTCTCAAACGACGGTTCTCAGCCACCGTGAATCTCGGTGGTTGGTTATTCTCGTTATTTACCGTGAAACTAGATATTTCTGAAAGCAAAAGAAAGAAAATCAACATCCCGGGTGATCAATCGCACAGGAAATTAACGTCATATTACTTTGGACGCACCTTCAGATTTTCACATAAAATATGAATGAAGTGGAAGAAAAGATTTAAAAACACGACAGGATCGCGTGTCGAGCCTCAAGAATCGACAGATCACGCGAACCACACGAACACAAACCGTTAATTTCACATTTTTCATATTTATTTTTAACACTGTAATAAAACTATAGAGAAACGATAGAGAAACATGAAAAAAAATTTAAATAATCCATAAACTCGTGAAATTATTGATATTCGAATAAATTTATCAACGCAGACTGTATGTCTTCATAACAGTCGGATTTCATGTGTAGAACCGTAACCACATTTTTTGCAGAGAATTTCATCAGCCTCAAAATGAGGTCGGCTCATTTTTCACCTGAAAGCAACTAGAAATTTAGATATGTGAAAAAATCACTTTTTACAAGTCTAGTTTGCTAGTCTGTATATCTTGAAAACAGTCGATTCTACGTGAAAAACTGTATTCGCCTTTTTGATGGAGAATTTTGTAATCTTGAAAATAGGTTCCGATCATTTTTCACCTAAAAGCAACCGGAAGTGAGATATGTGAGAAAATTGCTTTTCGTTCTCACAAGTGTCTAGTTTCCTAGCACCTAAAAGTCTGTATATCTTTAAAAAAGTTGGTTCTAGTTAAAAAACTGTATCCACCTTTTTCATAGAGAATTTTGTGATCTTGAAAATAGGTTCCGGTCACTTCTCACCTAAAAGCAACCAGAACTGAGATATGTGAGAAAATTACTTTTTGTTTCACAAGTGTCTAGTTTGCTAGTACCTAATAATCTGTATATCTTCAAAACAGTTGATTCTACGTGTAAAACCGTATCCACATTTTTTGTAGAGAATTTTACCAGCTTCAAAAAAGATCCGAACCACTTTTCATCCAGAAGCAACATGAAGTGTGAAATCAGCAGAAATAACAATTTATGGTAAACTTTCAGGTCAACGATTGTGGAATAAATTTATCAACGGAGTCTCTATGTTTCCATTCCACGTGAAAAACTGTTCCAATTCCTCCTACACAGAACCCCATTGGCTCTAGAATATATTGAGGTCATTTTTCACGTCAGATATATTGACAGGAATCAATAGATGAATCTGAAAAATTCACCAATCACTCCGCTGCGGTGTCACATCAGCGGATAACTGACCAAAAAATATTTTCTGCGTTCATTTGAATGTACAAACCGTTTAAGTAGCGAGGGTGGGCCCGTTGGACCCAGTGTCTCGAGCTCATTAAATATTAACGAGAATCTCAATTTCTTCATTTCGATGGCGCGTCGTCGCTGACCGAAGAGCTGAAACCAAAGCCGAGGTTGAGGACGAGGACGAGGACGAGGACGAGGACGAAGTGAATGAGCTGGCGACCAGCGACGATCGTCCAACGTCCAACGTCGAGCCCGCATATAGATTGAAAATTAACTTATACGAGCGAGAACAAAATATACGGTATGCAGGAGCAGCGCCGGTTTTCCCTTCCTTTCCTTTCCTTTCCTTTCCTTTCCTTTCCTTCTTCCACTCTGTTCAGGACCCTCTACTTTACGCCCCTTTTGACTCCCGTCATATTTGCACGCGTGCTATAACCTCTTCTCGCGAGCATCGTTTAGCAGTTACAACCATAAAATCCACAAGCACCACCCCCATGCTAAAGATACCCTGGCGTTAATTGATCGCGTTCTATTGTCTCGGTTGACGCTTCCTATTAACCGCGCAATTATTTATCTTCGTTTCTTTCCTTTTTTTTCCATTCCATTTTTTGTTCATACAAAGTTTAACGTGAACCTTGTTTTGCTTTGTCTCTGATTCATATTGGTTGGGGGGCAGACTTTTATGTCAGGTTGAGATATATTAGGAGGATAATTGATTCTGATAAATGTTTACTTGCGGTAAAAAAAAAATTTACTAGAATCAAGTGAATTTTATTTGATCGTGGTGAAATATGTGTAATATTTACTTGACAATGTCCAAGAAATTGTTTAAGTATTATTTGTCATTATTAGCTGCCACACATATTTTTTAGAATCAATAAATGATTCATTCGATTGTGGTAAAATACGTATTCATTATTCCTCTCGAAAAGTAATTTTCTTTTCCACTAATTGTAAGCCCGACATAGTTGAGAATAGCTCGGAGAATAGTCGCATATAATTTTATGAAAGGTTAGGTATAATAAACTCAGAAAAAAAGTATGTTTTACAATCAGACATTACGTAATTTTTTGCTTCTATTTGTTTCTTATAGACAGATTTACAACTTTTGGCACAGATTATATAAACGCAAGACAAATTATATATGTATAATTATTTTTCGTTTTTGATAGTACGAACTATTACCTAAAATATGTATCTTAAATATAGCAATTAATTAATGTGTATACTACTATATATATATATGTATGTATATTTATATATAGTATATATATTTATTATTGGTACAAATTTAACATCGATTCGTTTATCCCACCTTTTAAATTACAATATCATGTACAGTGTTACATTTAATTACTTGTTTATTATAATCTATAGTATATAATTTTCATATACATTTAATAATATAGTTACATAATTCGGAACTGCGCGTGGAACTATTTTGTTATCACTTGTGTGTGTGTGTTATACAATTAGGTAAAATAGATACACGGTTTTTTTTTTATACAGTATAATATCGTTACAAATAACGATTTTGACTCTATATATATATAATATATTATGATTATTTTTCTTATCTTATCATTTCCGAGAAATAAAATGAAATTAAAAAAAAAGTTGGTATTACCTCTCTATTACCGCACAGTGAGAAATTAATCAGTTGGAAATACTGCGTATACAATAATTAATTAATGACTAGTTAGACCTTTGAAAACTCTCGGCTCTTTCCATTCTCACTGCATTGCCTACGTACCCGTACCGAATGCCGCGTAACAGACGTATCTATTGAAAGCGTGTGGCGTAGCGTAAGTGGCATTGAAAGTGGGGCTTTTATCTGGTATAAAATCTCATAAGATTATCTACCAGCATCACTTATTCAGTACCCGTTTTCTGAATAGAAATCGATTCCAATACTCGCGGTTTGATCGGGACAGCAATCTTGAACCGTGACGATTAATGAAAAGAGGGACAAAAGAAAAAGGCAGTTTTTTTCATCAGCTTCTGAATACCTCGTGAGGCCACCACACCGGGAATCTACCCAATGTGGTTGGGGAGGTGGCCGAAATTCTCCTCCTCCGTTTGAAACCTGCGTCAGTATAAATCCGAGAATGATACTTGCGACGATACTCCGGAATGGAGATGGTGAAGCGCGTGTAATTCCTCCATGGAAGCCGGTGGGAGGCTGTTGCTGTCCCCCAAAATACTTGAGCTTGGTCCAACGCTTGGAGGACCTCCTTGGTTCGAGGACGCCGGGGTTCCCGGACATCCAACTCCCCCGTTACCTTCCTGACGCATCATGTTCCTGCGATATTTAGCTCTCGCATTTTGGAACCATACCTAAAAAACAAAAAACGAGAAAAGAAGAAGAAGTATCAGAAGTTCATTTGGATCCCAGTAGACGTCGCTCTCATCTGGTGGCTCCAAGTGGACGCCATTTTGTAGCGAAGTGTTCCAGAAAAATGTTCATCGCTATCAGCCATCACCTACTCAGCGATATCCAAATCATTTGGACAAGCTACGATGCTGCCATCTACGCCGAGCTCTATTCGATGGGGAGTGTAGATGGCGCTAGTGAGCAACTGCGTCGACTCACCTGAAGAACGCGCTTCGACAGTCCCGTCTTCTGGGCCAATTGTTTCAAGTCCTTAGCGTCTGGGTTTTGATTGATGGCGAAGTAGCTCTTCATCGTTCTCAGCTGATGGTGCTTGAAGCTCGTACGCATACGTTTTGTCCTCTGATTTTGGTGAACCGAACCCGGCGATCCGACCGAGGCGTCGTAGGCCGTCAGCGACTCCATCGACGACGAGAGCTCGCTGGGGTGGAGTAATTCTGTAATCGTATAACGATTTTTACCCTAATAAAAAATGGGCGGAAGTTTTAACAGCGTAGTTTAAGAAGAGAAACTAGAAACTCAAGTGTCGCGCACGTAACTTCGGGGCAAAGAAGGTATATACGCACTAGTCGAGGACGCCGGACCTCACACGGAGATATATCACGTAAAAGACACGTCTGGGCGGAGCTGATCTGGTTGGTTGATTAGTTATTTTTCACAAAGTACGCGCGGTAGGATCAATTCGCACTGACGAATGAGGCATGGGATCGCACGTGATCTGATTTTAAGATCAAATTAATGACTTAGCGTGACGTTTCCGTGAACCAGGTTCAAGCCTGCGCGGTGTCACATAAGAAGAGAAAATGTAATCGATGATTGAATAGGAAAAACGATTTACAAACGTACGTACAAGTTAAAGTTGAAAAAAAAGAACATCTTGTACCGAGAATTCTGGAAGATGTCGAGAAAACGTCACGCGGTGCCGGTTTGTAAGTCAGAAAGTAGCTTGCAAAGTGGAATTGCAAAGACACGTGCTGCTTAAATGAAATCCAACGTGAGTAAAAAGAATTTGGAGAGAACAAGAAGGAACGAAATACGAAAAGAGGGAGAGAGGATGATGGGTTTCACAAAAGAGAGAAAGAAAAGTAAGAGAATGGGGTATTGAAAAAAACTTGTTTTCCATAAAACATGGAAGTAACAGCTGCTCCTGAGGAATGACGAAGTGCGTCCTTTAACGGGGTGAACCCATTTACGGAGACGGTTGTAAAGTGGGTACGGTTGCAGTTGGGAGTATCGGTTCTGCGGCGTTCGCCCAAACCCATCTTGACGATTGTTCAATCCGGATTTCGAAGATCATGCATCGTTTTTTAATGAAAAAGAACGAGCCTTAAGAGCGTCAAATCTCGTCGATGAAACGGTTCAACGTTTCCAGCTACAACGTGATCAATCAATGATCGGTACTTTCGACTGGACCCGCGGTCACAATAACCGGGATAAGCTAGTTCGCTCCGTTCGATAAAAGTGTGCAAAGATTACATCGATCATCGATCATCTAGAAGAAAATAAATAAAAATCTGAGTATGAGAGGGGCTCGAAAATCATCTAAAAATCAGACTAACAAAAATGTTTTAGTCAAAACTTGAGTCATTTCCCCCTCACCGCTGATAGAAAATTTGAGGTAAGATTTTCAAAATTCAAAACAGCTGAAAACGTATAGTCAGCCTGAGCCCGCTTATTGTTAGTTCCAACAATCGGAAGGATGCAGCTACGTTCAGCCATCAATAGGACCTAGTGCAGGGTGATCGAGGCAATTACTTGACTAGCATTGCGTAATTCTCAGCTCGTACAATCGGAATAACGAATCAAAGATCTCGTGGCTCACGTCAGCTAGTTTCCCTAGGCGTTGGACTGTGGAGTATAAGCGTCGGACAGAATTTTTTTCGACCAAAAGAAGGAATAATGTGGTTTTATTTAAAAGCCCCGTGTGTGACCATCGCGGCTTTTCTGCAGGATTATAGAAGTCCGGTTTGTCCGGAGGTATGGAAGGTGAGGTCGGTTGCGTGTGGAGGTTTTACATGCGCAGTGGTCAACGTTGGGTGACCACCCAGCTACGAAGAGCCGCGAGAGCGGCTGCCCTGAAACCGCCTGAACGGCTCTCGGAACTGAGTCGAAGTTCCAGCCTCGATTCCAGAAGGAGAGGCTGGCTGGAAGCCCGCGGAGGAACTCGAAGAGTCAATCTAATAAATAACACGACAGTGGATAACCATTGAATTCAATTGAGAAAACAAGTTTCGAATAAGACTAAAACAGTACCGGCTATCGCGACCACCACACCGCGGAACAACGTACCGCCACCACAGAAATTCAACGATGCTTAGAGCTTTTGAGAAAAAAAAAATAAAAACCACGGGCAGTTTTCAATCAGATCAGAAGGACAACAAGAAATCACTGAAATCAGGAACACGGGTGATTTCTGAAGATTTCCGTACGACTTCATGTAATTTTACAGAACTTTTTTTATTTCAAATTTTTCGGAATTTTTCAGAGCTCAAGTACCAAATATTCGATCAATCTTACATCTAGAGACTGTTGAAATTTTCAACTATGAAAACTACGAATATCATATTTTAGAATCTTGTTATTCATTCGGTCTCGTTAGTTTTCTCAAATTTGATCAAATGATTGCAATCCTTTTATGAAATTGTATAAACCATCAATACTAAACAATTTTTCTAAATTCTTTTCGTCTATCTTAAGTACCGCATGACGCAAGATGATGGTAAATGGTCGAATGAAGGAAAGGCTGCGGAATAAGACCGATGGAATGACGAAGATAGAAGAATAAACAATAGTTATTGCACTTTTTTCTTCTCAACAACAAGAAATGAAGGAGATTTGATCTTCCGACATGTAATCATACGGAAAGGTGATTGGATGAGCAAAATAAATTTTTGAGAACGATTTTGAGATAACATAAATTAGGTTCAATTGTATCGATTGATTCAAATGAACAGAAAATTGAAATCACGAAGAATCAATTCAATCCTTCAGATACTAACTTGAATCGAGGTGTACTGTCGCTGATTATCGAAACGAACAAAGATTCAAATCGATTGAATTGGGAAGAATTAATCTGAGTTACTTGAAGAAAAAATCTGCAATTCAAAATCACTGAAAATCTGTGAAAATCGAATGATCGAAGGTGTAACTTGAATCGAAGTTAGTTATCTCAATAGAATTTAGTCGTGTGAAGATTTTTCCATCGCCACATATCGGTGCAGGTAAAATGTGAATTCAGTGGTCGCGGCGCTTGGCGCGCGGCCATTCTGTGGTCGGTGTAGGGCTGAAGTCACGCATTGGTCGGTGCAGCATTCTTTTCCCGGAGGAGCGGCCAATCAATGGATCTACGGGCCGATACCCATCTGTCACTGTCAACCTGGGAAGGCGCAGGGTCCCCGAGATCGTGAGCATCGTCCCGGGGGATGCGATGGCAGAAGCCGATCCAGCATCCGCGAGACGGGTCCCGCGCCGGGGCGGCATCTTGACCCTTTTATAAAACGAGATAAATTAATCCGACAAATTTAAAGGACACGAAATTTTGACCCTGCCACTCGATCCGCGCTGTTTGTTCCGAGTTCTCCCACTTCGGCGGACGAACAGAAGTCGAAAAATCATCGAAAAATTTCGAACCTCGTATCCGTTACTCGGAAACGACTTACGGGACTCGCGGAGACGTCGCGAAGAAGATCCGAGGACAAAAAACTGGTGCAATTATATACAGAGCCAATAAAACCCTGACGGCGAACCTCGGAGTTATTTCGCGTTCCGCTTCCCAGAGAATCCGACCGGCGAAATTCGTCGCGATCACGATGAAATTTTACGGCTATTTCATACCGAATTCTTTCCTGTCGTTATACTCATTGTTAGTCTCGGTTTAAACGATTCTTCATTCGGCATCCGTGTCCCTCTTCATTGCACAATCCGTGTTCGATATACCGAACGACACGTGATATACCGGAGATAAAAATCGTCCCGCGGGAACCGACTCGCGGCCGTTGATTAATCGAAACTATTTTTGGTATTCGAAAGACGTCGGTCTAACACGCGTCACGCACACTATGGACATGAGATAAGAGCGCTGATCGACTCGGACCCTTCAGTTCAGTGCCAGAAGGTTTATCCGTGACATCGACAGCCGGAGATCATGTCGACGTCGTTATTGACGGGAATTTATATTCGCTTTTTCTGTCTTCGAGCGGATCTCGTTATCAGAAACGGAGTAAAAAGTCCTGCTGAGAGTCTGGTGTTTGAACAGCGTTGATAGTTTGATTTTTTCTCTCCTTTCGTTTTCGCTCCCTCAGGATCAATTTCCCTCAATGGCAAATGTTTACTTTTGCAGGCTAAAAGATTTGAGTGGTTGTAGATTTGTTCCCGTGCAAATACCCACCCGCTAACAATCTGTCGATTCAGTGTACAGCCTCGTGACCGAACGTCTACAGGGATCGGATCAAACTTTTAGAATCCAAAGGCTCCCCACCCGGCCAATTACACTTTACGACCCTCTTCCACCCCAGAGGCACCAATTACTCGTATTTATACACCTCTTCACACAAAATGAAACGCTTTAAAAAACATTCTTTCCAAAACAAACGGACTATATTTGCACTGTTCACAAAGGAATGGAAATGGATATACAGTGCGGCAGGTTATAAGCAAATATTATACATCTTCAGATCCCAATGGGGGTATATAACCACTTGTGAAATATACTTGAGACAGTCGTCGAAGAGTGCGAAAGGTGATAGAAAAATCTCGAATTTAGTCATCAATACGAGGCTGATGAAGCCTTAAACTTTGTCGTTGGGTCAATTCGTACCCCCAGAATCAAAGACGACTGCGATTCTTCAAAACTTGCTTAAAAACTCGTGGAGTACCATGTATAATACTTTCATTTGAAAGCTCAATCACGAAACCTACTTTCTTTTAGATGTTACACTTTGATTCTAGGGGTGCGATTTGTGTCCATGCCAATTGTGAAAATTACAATTCAAGTCAAATCTGTGCTTGTTGGCAGGCCTCACGAAAATTCTGAGACACGGAAGAAATTGTATTAGTTAGTTTAGAAGGCCAAGAAACCTGTTCATTTTTCCAGATTTTTCCATACATGGCGTGAATGACCCATGTTCAAGGTTTAAAGGTGCTGAAAACAACGACGGGGTTCTAGAATTGACGTTGAATCAGGATGAATCGTTTTTCGCATTGTTAATTGACTTTTTACATAATTTTCCAACCGGGATTAGGCTGAACAGTCTGAAGTTGGCTAGAATCGAGAAACGATTTCGTTCCATATTCCATTCAGTCGTAAGGAAGTCACCCTGTGTGTTGAATTACTATAAAAATGCTTGTGTATAAAATCGTCGTGAAGTACAGTTGGAACCCGCGTATATAAGGTCTATAAGTCCGAGCTGCTTCACTTATATAAATTGGGGGGCGCTCGAGCATGCGCGGTAAGCTGCGTGGAAGCTGTGCGCACCAGATTAGAAAGTCTTGAAACAGGTAAAGTTTATATAAGCGGGGTTCGACTGCACTGTAAAATGGTCGGTACACGACACTCGGAATTAATTTTAGTCACTCACCTAGTGCCCCAGCCGCGATTCGCATGGTGACGGGTAACTCGGATCCTGTGGCATCTGATAGTTTCCTTTTTCTAGGTCTTCCTTTCTGAACTCCACCGCCGGGAATGGGGCTCTGTTCAGCAGCCGAGAAGTATGCCGGACCCGGAGAGACACCGGGTGATCCAATATCGTCTACGCTACCACCGGCGCTGTTGTAGTCAGCCGTGCAGCAGATAAGCTCGTAGTGAGGTCTGGAAGAAGCGTTTCAAAAGGTGAACGAGAAACGCCATATGGTCATGACCGCTCTCCTCTGTAACGCTACATCGCCATTTGATATAATCAAATTCGGATCTTTTACCTGCAGTACACCAGACCGTCTCTCTGCCCGAAGTGGTCACCCTTGTTCAACGGTATCCCGCAGGACGCGCACGTGAAACAAGCCACGTGATAAACGAGATCTCGGGCCCTCATCACCAGCTCGGATGCAGATATGCCAGCCCTACATCGAGCGCATCTCGAAACGGCGAACAAACTGGAAGAAAATTAAAAACAGCTCCTTGAATCACACTTTGAAAGATTGGGGCTGCCATTTGACACCACTTTGTGTATCTTTTGAGGATTAAATAGAGGCTGCGACGAAAGGCAATGGCGTTAACGTCCTTATGTCCTTAGAGCCGCGATTTGTTTGGTATGTTTGGTACTTTTTGGCGACAGGGTCGAGGAGTGGGAAACACGGTCCCAGGAAGAGAGGATTTTCTCACAATTCCAGGTAAGTGTGGGTAAGGGTCTCGCGTGTCCGCCCACGTTGCTGGCCTTTGAATAAAAAATATCGAACAATGCCTTGGCGCACATACTGTGCAAAAGCAAGAGCAAAGGCAAGCACACAGCTGGCATTAGTATGGTGTATCGCTTCCGGAAGAAGAAGGGCGTCGAGAGGGTGACTCTGCCGTTGAAGAGACATGAGCGAAGCTGAGTTACATACAGTAGCACGCATTCTTTATTTTGTTGAATATTGCATGGAGTGTCTCGTTGTTTTCCTGCAGTGTTCTCGTTGTTTTCGTTGCAGCTTCTTCTCTTTCATTTAATTACTTTTCGGAATCGGCATTACGATTATGCAGCATAGAGGATGAAAATATGACTGACAGACATCAAGCACTGTGTAATTATCCACTTTTTAATCGTAAATCGCGTTGACGTGGGCTGCACGCGTGCAAGAACTTTACCTACTCTTTGAGGTGAAGATAGATAGCGTAAGAAATTAATTCCCTAATTAAATTTACTCGATATAATAATTGCCCTGTACAAAAGTATAGCGTGTACTGTATGCGTATGGTAAAAAAGCACAGAGCGTGCCGCAAGGTTTTGCGTTTCACGCACCGCGGTCAGACGCGATAATTGTCCGTGTGAATTGAATAATTGGAATCCTACAACGCATGAGAAACATTAGGAAAATTAAACGAATTATAGTTATGTATAAATAAATATTGTCAGACTAGCGTCCCGACGCTCGATTCCCCGTGTATCTTATTGTTAGCGAAGATGCTTACCGAGGGGGAGATTGCGATCTTTATATTTATAAACTCACATGTTCGAAATTCGCTCAAGTTTATGCACTGGCTTCATTATTATTCGCCATTACCGCAGTGCGTGATAGCGAGCCATTAGGAAGATGAAATTATGTCTAACGTAATTTTCTCAGGCGTCGATTATAAAATAGCCTATGGAGGAGGCACGAACCAAGACACGCTTCGTGGCGACTAGAATATCCCTATTTTATATTCCATTTGAAAAAGAAATGGTCGAGAACAATGTCTTGATGCCACAAACAATGTTCATCGGACATTGATAGCTGTGTCAGAGCGTGTAATGGCAGCTTGTACGACCGTCGCATATCGCTGCTATTTGCGGTGCATACATACATTGTGTATGTGAGTCTCGTTGATTCAAAGTACACGAGTCGCGCGGCGTCGCCAATCGGCACATTAATTACGCATCCAATCTATGCTCGGTGCAAACTTAAAGCCAACAGTATGCGGCTGCATCTCGATACACACGCGGATAGAGAGCGAGAGAGAAAGATTTACTTTCGTTGAAATATGCAACGAACAAGCCGCGAGTACATGTCGACAACGCTATTCAACGCGCATTGCCTCGTTCATTATCGTGTCTATTGCGATTAGATTCGATACGCGGTTTGAATTCCGCGGCAAATTCTTTCGGAAAATTGTTCATTCTACGGGGTTCTAGGGTTCATCTAGTCGAGAGCGAGATCGCGAGGCGTGGGCCACCCCCTAGGTTTTTGGTAGTTTCGTCGCCTATACCGCCTAACACCTATAAGACCGTTGTAAATCACTAAACTCTGACTTATCCAGCGTGTTACCCGAATGCGGGTGGAATCCAAGATCAGTAGATAGAGACCCAGAGCAGACGGCCATTAGTAGACATTTTGTGTGGTCCAAAAGAATATAAACTGACGCTTCTATGCAAATTTGATACTACCTCAATAAATATACTCAAATGGCCGCGCGATCGAACGAGTCGTTTTAAAAAAGCAGAAAATAAACGCGAAGCATGGGTTCTGCATTAATTCTTATTCGCTTATAAACCCAATTTTCAGTGTCCATTTTGAAAACGTCAGGTACAACCGATATCAGCTACTTCACCTTCCCACACGACGAAAATATCGTCAGAATCGCAGGCTTGTTCATATTCCAGAATCAAGCAGACCAGAACGAACGTGACATTGGCTTCCCTGCTTTCATTTTTTATTCAATCATCAGACTTTCGACTACGTGTCTGATCTAGTAATTGAAAAATGTGCCTTCGAATTTTGCATCTCAGAGTCGAATCTTTAATTTCTTTAGAAGTTTCGGGTTATTTCAAGAGCGTATCAACTTTCTTGGGAATACAATGATGATGACCGGATATCCTGTCAATATTGCATTGGTAAATGTGAATTCGCTAATCGAAATTCATTGGAAACACGTCGCTGTCGTAGTCAAGCTTTCAGCATATTACGTGCTGTATGAGTAATCTTCAAAGAAAGTCTGAGCTGGAACCTAAACCCGAATTAATTGAGTCGCAAATTCCACAACGTCGTCATTGAAAGAGAAATCCTAGTCCATTCCTTTGAAGCGTACAATTTTACTTGACGATTAATCACGCAGATTTTATAAAAAATAAAAAATTACACGTATCGGACTGGAAATAGAAAAAATCTCGATGCATTAAACTATTGGAAAAAAAATTTCTTCAAGTAAAAGAACATTTTTGATACATTAGAAACAAAGTTTGACGAAGGTTTATAATAACCCTTGAATATTGAAGATGAATTAACTCGAACAGGGGATAACAGTATGGCTATCAAATTCTGATTGTTTGAAGAGAGATTATCCCTGCGAAATGCACTTGTCGCGGTATTATACGGCGTGTACAATATTCCAGGTACAAACTCGATTTTCACTGTTTTAATCCTCACTGATCGATCTGTAAAAAGAGAAAAAAAATCGGCAGGATGCGATACACCCTTGGCCAGGTTGATTCCGACCCAGCCGAGCGATTCCAATCTCGAAATCCGAACTCATGCGTGTGTTTAGAGGTTTTAATTATTACTCCCAATAGTCAGAAAAATCAGCCGGGTCAGAACCAACCTTGCACCAAGTGTAAGTGGTTACATCGTGGATTCCTGAGAAACAAATTTCCTGAATATGTACCAACTCTCCGTGGTATTTTTCCTTCACGAAAGTGGAATGGAAGGAGTTTGAATATACGTTCACAAAGAGCAGCTAGAGACTAGAGACTCGCTCGAGTCTCCCGGACGTGGCGAAAGAGCCCTGCAGAAACTCCGCGGCTGCACCGGTGTGGAAGTGGGCAAAAAAGCGAGAAAAAAAAATCGCGAAAAGCAAAGAACCAAGAACCAGGCAGAAGGAAGCACACAGAGCTTTTCGAGGGCCGGAGTTGAATCAATGCGACAGTCCTCAGCTTCCATTCCACCCCCGACCCTCCAAGCCTCTGGTTCAGGTTCCAACCTAAAGCTGACGTGTCACTCGGATAGTACTGCCTCGTCACAGGTCGATTTATACCAACCGATAATAGTCCTCCTTGCAGTATATGTTCCCGTCTCTGGCGAAGCAAGTCAGTTCAGCGGCTAGGGGTAGTCGGCAATGGCAGCACCTCAGACAGCCGCAGTGCCAGGCGCGATCTGCCGCCCTGAGGTACCAGCGCTCGGCGATCTCCCGGCCGCAGCCTCCGCACCCGAGACCGACTTCCGGGTTCGTTGACGGGTCGCTGGTACCCACTTGACAGCTGCTGACGGCACCATCCCCCGGGAGGGGGGTTCCTCCGCCGCAGCCTACTTCCTTCAGCATCGCCGGTGACCGCGCCAGCAGCGTGACCTCATCGTGCAGACTTTAGTTCACCATGAAATTTTCAGCCTTAGATTACGAGGTCGAGGTTCTTATCGATGATAAGCTGAAACAAAGGAGGAAGCAGATTTTTGGAATCTTAGAAAATCCGTGGAATATACAGTAGAACCTCCTAATAGGACACCTCGAAGGGAATGAGGGGAGGTTGATTCTTGGAACTGACCTTCCCCCACCAACAGCTTGCGAGCTTGACTCGACTCGAGTGTTGGATCAACCTCCGAATAGGGCACCTCCCGACTGCGTCGTTTTAGAGCATTCAGAGAGGACCTATTCGGAGGTTTTACTGTATCAATCGTGTTGCCGCAAGATAATGAATATTTTATTGATGATAAAAATTCAATACAAGACAAGAGACCATCTTTAGGTCAAGAAAAATTGGAGACGTCAGACACATTTTCTCTGAAATATGGTCTTGTCTTGCAGCAACACTGTGCATCAGGGATTCAATCAGGACATTCTAAGCATAACTGCATGGTAATCCAAGTGACGATTCGCTCTAAAATCGGAGAAACTGATCATTGCGAGGCCCAGTGATCTCCACATCTGGGGATCCACAGTTCGCCACTCATCGCCGCTTGGAGCGCTGGGATAGCGACTTCAAACGTGGTACAGTTCTACAAGCGATGGATTTAAACGTTCAGCAAGTTTTTGCGAAGCACTTTCCATGTATTTCTAGGTAAAATCGAGGTCTGGGAAGACTTTGAAAATCATACAAGCAAAATATCAGCAATTTCCAGTCACTGCCTCAGTGGCGCATTCCTGAACTCACTCGATATTATCCAGAAATCTGATTTCAGATTTTTCAGTAACCAAAAATGATCCGTATTTGAATAAAAATTGTTGACTTTTCTATATAGCCCCTCGGTGCATGTAATCCCTCTGGGGAAAACTTCGGAGCATATCGTTAGGGACGGTCTTTGGGGTATAAAAAAAATTCTGAACAAGGGGATACGGGGATTGCTCTTATGGGTATGACGAGCTCTTGTTAAATTTCACTGTCATTACAATCTCTCCAAATAAAATTATTATCTGCATCCAATCAAATCGTGGATGATTTTATCTTTAACACACTATCTTTCAAGTATAATAGTTATGTAGAATTCGTGTCTGATAACGATTGCGAGTAATTTGCTTCACGGTTGTTTCAACGCGGGATGTAATATCGACTTTAGTATTATGTTAATGAAGACGCGGTATAATAATGATTGCAACAAATTAAAATCGAGTTAGATATTAATCGCTGGATATACCATACCGTGAGATAGGATGCGCGGTGTTTATATACCTGTATATAGATATAAAGTAACCGAACGCCTTTTAATAGGTAATTAACGTTATACTCGGTTCTAAATTAGTATCAAATGCTACCGCCTCGCACAGTGTCTTCGTATAACAAGCGAAACGATATCATCGGCGATATGACCAGCTACGAATAATCGAAAAATAAGCACGTGTCAATCGCGCAAAATCCCCAATAAAAATGTAGAGAGGCCATTTCCTCATATTCATGAATGAAGATTGTCTAGAATAGAACAATTTTCATACCAATTTTATACGCTACACGCGATTGATGAATCAGCGAATCAGCCACGGCAGGCTAATTAGTCAGTTCTGTTCACAGGACGATAAATCAATCCCTCAAAGAGCCGGGATCGAAGGAAGGTAAAAGTCGACTGAAACCGCACGTGGTTATTTCCAAACTGCAGTCTCCTCGTTCGAGCATCATCATCGTCCAAGGGTTGATCGACGGATTGTCACGGAAACTATTTTAACGATCCAAAGTCTGACGGGTTCCGGGGTCGCCTACCTGTCTCGAAGAAACTGTCACCTGGGGCGGCGTAGTTCGGATCGGAGCGTCGGTACCGTCGCTTCCAGATTCTCGGAGTTTCTTCTTAGACAAGAGTCACTAGATTCGATCTTCGACGTTTCACAAGATCCTTTTTTTTCCGGTTTCGTCACTGGAATACAAAATTCGCACGGTTCGCACTTGACTCGCGATTGGACAAAATAATCGAGAAACGGGGTTGGCGGTGAGATTTTTTATTTTTTTTTTGTGAAAACCGAGAAAAAACAACCTCGCAATTAGTGTATAAACCGGACAAAAAGGGATTGCGCGGTATAAAATGTCCGGGTGTGCGCGTAACGGCCAAGAGAATAGTACCCGTAAGCCTCCACCGCGCCCTTAAACTTCGGGGTATAAAACCGCGACCCTAGTCAGGGTGGCGGGCTAAATTTTCTGTCCCACTCGCGCGGAGCGACGACGTCGACGTCGACGGATCCGCTTCAGCGCAGGGGCGCCTCTCTCCCCGTCCTCGTCGAGCGAGTTCACCCTCTAAAAACGGGAGGGGTTGGAACCGATGGGAGGGGACTCAGCCGGGTGCGGGAGTTCCGCGTCTGCGCTAGACCGTTGACGTTATTTTATATTTAAATTAAAAAATTCCTCTTCCGGAGTCACGGGGTCGTCGGGCGGTAAATTAAGACGACAAAAACTGAACCCTAATCTCGTTCGGATTAATTAATTTACGCCTGAGATGTTGGATTGTTTTTTCTTTCTTCTATTTTTGGTGACAATTAACCCGGGTCACCCGCGGGGAGGACGCGACCTGCGTTGATTAAACTAATTGCTACCGCGCGTCTTGCGTTACATACCCTGAGCTTACGAAATATACTATTTTGACACTCTCGTCTAGAAAACTCCGGGTCTCCCAGTATCCCGGCCGGGAGGGGAGCATGATAACCTCACGAATTCAAAGTTTGAACGTAGCGTGGTCGGCACGCAGCCTCCTCGAGGCGCGGCCTCTCGCCACCCGGTCGATCGTGGCGCCCTGCCTCGACCAATCGCGGCAGAAGAAGGGGACCCGTGGACTCGAGGATTGGTCGCCGAGTCGTTGTCTCGGTGACAGGGCTTCACGTAGCTTGGAGACCGAGACGTGAGACGGGGAACTGGGAGCGGAGAACGGGGAATGGGCTCCGCATCATCCGCAGCATCCGCTGCATCCAAGCATCGAGAGTCATCTGGCGGGTCGGATTGGAAACGGGCGGGAGCCCCGCATCGGAATGACATTGCGTGCATGTATTCGGAGCTTTTCAAGGACGCGCCTCTCTAATCTTAGATCAAACTCATCCGTTAGCTGCTCCATACTCGGATAACGGTACGGGTAAAATCACTCGTGCGATTTATACTTCCGGTTGCACTCGGTGGAACTGTTAAAGTTGCGGTGGGCCCCGCGCGACTAAGACGAATGGCGATCCTCACCCCGGAAGGCTGCATCACCTGAGCTAGTGTTGAACTCGATTCCGGGCCAACGACCAACCTCAGCTCCGAGGTGTGAACAAAAAGTACTTTATTCTGGTGCAATTAAAAAAGGGGCCGTTTACTCTCTAATTAACTCTAATTTGTCACGCTCTCCATTATCTCAGGTTCAAAGTCCAGAGTTCAAACGGGCGGAAATATTATGACGTCTGTTCTTTTTTTTCTTTATACCTTCAAACTTTGAGGATTTCAACGATATTCGGTTCACGTATGATTCCCTCGTTCGAGTCTGATGTTTTAGTTGAATTAACAGGCAGTTAGCATTAATTTTCTGGTCTGGAAGTTACGGTGGATGGTATTCTTCACCTCAAACGCAAATTTATAGTTTCGCTACTTACCTCGGTTCGTAGCTTTCGAGATTACCGAAAAAAAAGGGAGAAAAAAAAACGTGGGTTCTAGGAAAAGATGCGAAACGCATGCAAAGAGGGAGAAAAACTTGGATCTACAACCATTAATATAATCCAAACAACGATCGCCATGCAGTATATGGACAGTCGTGTTCTACGTATGGTTATAATTACTTAATGATTGTGAATAATTGGATCGCGCGGCAATCGCGTTAACTTCTCGGTCCCTAAACGACTCCAGATTTATAGCAGGTGTTGGCTATATTCTTTTGCTTCATCCAATTACAAAATTGCTTGAAATGACCGAGTTTTTTTTTTAAACAAGCCCAGATATCCGAGAGACAGAGATGAATCGTCGAGCAAAAGAGCATCGAGGCTGAGAGCGATAAGAGATTAACGACAAGCCATTTTACCACGTACACGTTTCTCGGGTTGACCGGTGTCCGACCAATTCGTAACCTATTAATCAGAAATGCATCGGGCATGCAGTCGGAGAAGCGGAAGTCGACCGATACGAATCAGCGCCCTCCTTCTTTCACATTTAAATCCACTTTTAAACCCACAAGTCCGCGTCTGTGTCTGTGCACCGCATACAAGCGTTTTCCGCACGGTACAAAAACGGCGCGGCTCTTTATCTGATCACGAGTAGCGAACATCCCCGCTGTACTTCCTGCTCTCGGGGTGTGGTTATGCCAAGATCGAGGTATCCTGCGAGAGGATAATCCAGAGAATAACGTTCTCCGAAAAGGTTGTCATCCATTCGGGACCTTCGACGGACCCTTCCAGCGGATCTCCTACGTCTCGCGAAGCACCGAAGAGATAGCGCGAGGGACCCTATCTACCGCATCAATCTCACTGCAACTGGGCATAAACCTCGGTGCGGGGAAACTAAACCGTGTGTCATTAGTGCCAGACGTTGGGCCCCGAAGCGGGTTTGAATAAGCTCGTTGGCTGGGGAGATGTATGAACGCGTGGTGCTGGAAGAGCGAATACGCGCCCAAATCGGGAGGCTCGTTCGCCGCTTCGGGGGACTCGATTCAAACCGGAAGCCAGGACTCGACCTCGGGTAGAATTGAGCCGATCTACCGTCGACGAGATTTTTCTGCACCGCGCGCCTTTTTTGACCGCGGCTATTAAATACCGTTCTAAATTCCGCGATACACCTGTGTTCCTGGATCCTGTCGGCTGATTTCTTCGGGCTACAGCCAATCAACGTCGCTGAGTCTCTCCTCGGTCTTTTTGCTTGACGATCATTTCGGGTGAAAGGGGAAACGACCGATGGAGGCTCGTTACTCAGGGTCCAAGGATCGACTCTCCAACGTCCGGTGGCGGTCGGTGATTTCTCAAACATCCGCTGTTATCGGTGGGTTTGATCGGAGTTGAGTGGATATAGACCAGAACCAGCTAAGATTAGGAATCTCTTGCTCGCGCGCCATTCATGAATTACCGCGAGAGAAAACTGGCGTCTTTTTATTTCATTGATCATGCAATTTGACCCCGAAGGGGTGCCGTACTTGTGGAAAATGAGACGCCAGTTTCTGTCACCAGCTCCCGGTCTGATAGCGCAAGAGGAAAAAAGGAGGGACCAGTTTCCCTCGATACAGTCGTGTCCGTCGTGGTCTTACCCGGTGGACGATCGATATCTCGCAAAAGTTATCCGCATGCGGACCGGACGCCGAGGGTTCGACACTCGGAGGTGAAATACGACCCGGTTGAAGACGTGGTTCTCTCTTTACGCGAAGGCTTCTGTATTAAATCGTCCCGCACCTTCAGCTCCGACTCCTTTGGGAGGACCGAGCGGGAATCGTACGTGACTGGAAATTGTTCGGCTTCGATTGCGGCAAACGCCCTGAAAATACGGTACTGGGGGGCCCGCACGAACCGTTTGTGCGCCGTTCTATTTACGTAGGTGTAAAGTGGCTCGCCTCTGTGAAACTCGAGATATCGGGGACATCACAGGAGCCGCGATAGCTGGGTCCGCCAGTTAGTAGCGGACGGGGTCTTTCCTCCTGGTCTTTCTCTCCGCGTACGTTTCTCGACGGTATTTACCTAGACACCCATCCAGCACCCAGGGTGTGGTGTCTCAGGTATGTGTGTCCTGGTTACACGCTGCTCTACCCGCCAGGGTTTCGTTTGGTTCGTAGCCAAGAAAACCATCATGTCTCGGTATACATTGTTAACACCGGGAGGACCACAGCTCTTGTTAACATGTTTGCTCAGACAATATTGTCCCTTGAGATTATGCCAGTGCCGAGAAAACCTCAACGTGGCTTCTCTATCCACAACGAGGAAAACCGAGGATAGACGTTCAATCCTCTTGGCGGCGCGGCTCCTCAGAGAAATTCGATACTCGACGCCGGGGCCACGTTCTTCGAGGGTGGCGCTCCAGGACCCTTCAATTTTCTTCTGTTTCACTAAACGTTGTAACCAGTATCAAGAAATCGATTCAGACAGAGTATCGTTGATGACAGCTGACAGGAGCAATACAACAGTTGGCGGAGACTCGATGTTGGGCGCCAAACTTTTGGTGTCGAATGTTATTTTTGTATCGAAATATTTTCTACAATAACGAAAAATTTTTTCGGATCGAGTATCGTCTGTGTAAGAGCGAAGCAATAAAAGTTGGCAGAGACTCCCTGGCGCGGAGCACCCGGTCGACTGGCTGCGGGCGGGCGTCGGGCACGCAGACTCAGACTGGTTGCTGCTTAATGACTCTATCTCTTGTAATTAACTGCTCCTTTACCCACGCCTCCAACTTCGCTTTCATTCAGCTCACTCTCGTTTTATGTAGGGGAAGATTTTAGCCCGACTATCATCCGCGGTGCGGGGTCCAGGTGCGATCTCGCTCTTGTTATTGAAAAAATAAAGAAGACAAAAAACAAAAAAAAATACTCTGGCTGGGATATAATCAGGGATTAAATATGAAGGAAACGATATAAATACTCGAACCGATGAGATCGTATAGAGAGATGAGTTTAATTATCTGGTAAACAGGTGAACCGTAACTTGTCGTCGTTAATTATCATTCCCGATATTATTTGATCAGTTTTCGTACCCATTACAACGGTATCGAGATCGAATAACAGGTTTAATGCGATTCCCTCTCTCATTTGAATAACCATTCGCGGTGTGGGCAGTAGTGGCGTTATTAAAAATATCCAAAAACCAGCGTCACTCTCTCTCTCTCAGTCTCGAGACTTAATCACCGCGGGTCCGCGGACCGGAGGGTAATAATCATTAATTTACTCGTTCGTTGACAACTTGGCAACTTCATCGCGAATAAGCCGCATGGTGACTCAGATGCGATAATAGCTGGTCCTTCTTTTTTTTTGTTCACTTCTTGAAAACGTTCCAATGCATATTGTTCTTCTTTGAGGTCGTTACTCTCCAAATTTGAATCAGTGAATAGTCACTGATCATCAGCGAATAGTCACTGATGCCTCCAGTTATAAGTATACCACTGGAAATCAGTGAAAAGTCACTAATTTATCCAGTGAATTTCAATCACTGATTCAAATAGTGAATTTTTCACCGATTGAATCAGCGAAAATTATTGGTTCTTATATATATTTGATCCGGTTGAAGATATTCTCGAAACGGAAAGACAATATGGTGTATTCGACACATTTTTGTTTCGCGAGTCTTTATTGCAAGTAAAGAAAAAACAGACTCCTAACGCAGATGAAACTTCTTCGTCTCCCATCTCGTCGGAGCGAGCCAAGACTGGACGCAGTGAGGAAACCTAACCTACCAAAAGTATAAGGAATTCAATGTAAGACAGTGAACAGCAATATTCACACAATTCATTGATTATTTGCAACTAACAAGCCAAATTGTGAAGAATTTTATAAATCCGCAAGTCTACTTACGTTATGATTTTTACTGAACAGTTCACGTGGTTGAACCGACGCCCAAATCAGCACGCAACAGATGAACGCGAACGATTTGGCGGTTAGTAGGCAGCTCCATGACGGTTAGAGACTCGGCGTACGAGGCGCCCCTAGCGTTCGTCACAAAAGTCACTGACGAAACAGTGAAGTTATGCACTTGTTTAGCAGTGGTAAAATCACTGCTGAAATGGACTTCACTGATACTCCAGTGAAAAAGGGTTCAAGTCATTGTTTCTGCAGTGAAATACCAAGTCACTGATTCAATTAGTGAAATTCTCACTGATTCAAATTTAGAGAGTAGGGATCCGCCAGCTGACGACAGCTCGGCCATCGACAACCCGTCACGTATGGCTGCGGTGGTCGGATATAAACTCGAGAGGTGGAGAGAGCACGGAATCGCCGAGTTCATCTCGGTGCACTAGGTTTTAGATCGCCAACAGAGATAAGAAAGATGGACGCTTGGCGCTGAGGCAGTCCCATCCTCGCGTGTCCCACAAGTCAGAACCGAGGAGTGAGGACTCGATGCCGACTTTCATTATCACCGGCGAGTCCGTACCCACGACGTCGTCTAGCTGCTCCCGGACCCGGGTGGTGGGACCTCTGGCAAGGTAAACGTAAACCGTACGAGTTTACGATTATTCGTCGGTTGATTCGTTGACGGCGGGTATTAGAGGCGACAGGGTTACCCGGCTACCTGTCGAGTGCCGTGGAAGACCATGAGAAGATACCGGCGCTCCGGCCTCTCGGTGTCCGGACAAGGAGGCGACCATAAAGGACCAAGACGCATCGCAGGCTCGCGCGGTCCTCGGATCTGACGGAATTTTTGATAACGACTACCAGCGCGACGGGGATCCCCCCTCTCGAGTTTACCGAGACCGTTAAACCACGGACTACCCGTGTTTCAGACGGGAGGCACACTTCTCATAAAAATCTCGGCTTTATGGTAATGGTCGACGGTCGTTTCAAACGATCAAAAAGGGTTTTTGTCCTTGCGCGATGGGAATGTCGTCGCGTCATTCTTTCTCGAAAATTTTTCATCATCCGAGTGGTGTTTGAATCGTTTTCCCACAATACGGTGAGGAGCATAATTCTTTTGGGAGGTAGAATATATCATGACTACTTGTTTTCTCTTGTTCAGAATACTCGCTACGCAACCATTACTTTAGTCGTCCATTAGATAAAAATCTTTCGCCGACGGATACAAGAGTTGGAGAAAAAAAAAAAACAACTTGGATTTTAACGCGAGAAACTTTTAAGCCGTTGGGTTGTAGTTGATTGTTTTTTGTTTTTTTTTTTTCTCTATCTTGCTGACCGTGAATATCGTGGCTTATCTTTATTATCTGTCATGACTCAGTGGGACACATTCTTACCGTGTGGCTCGTAGCTCCACACATAATTTAATTTCATCCCTTTTCATCAGCTGAGCGAAGCTATTCTCGGTTATTAGTGTCATTGATGATACAGCCAGACCGGATTTACACCTGATAAATGTTACTCGCTGAGATTCATGGGTTATTAAACTGACGGTGATTAGTGATAAGTGATAAATAATTCTCGTCATCTATTTTCTACACAAATTGATTCATCGCGCGACGATATCAACTCGCGCAAGTTTGTATCGGTTGAAACCTACTAGAAATGAGTTAATGCATATCGTTTTCTGAATTAAATTAAACCTATAGTCGGTGGGTACTGGGAAGCACAAAAAATGTTGCCAAAAGTGTAATCATATACAGGAAATACCGGACGTGACTTGGACGTGATATTCGAGTGGCTGAAAGATTGAAGAAACTCTCTTAATTTGCTACAGGAAACGGAGGCATAAAAATCAAAGCGGATGCTTTTACTGCATTTTAAGGCGAATTAAATTCCTCAGGAAATAATCGAGGCAGGTTTACATACATCAACCGTCATGAGGAAATAAAAAAACTGGATATGGGAACAGGAAAGAGTTGAAATAGTGGATAATTGTCTGCAGTCAAGTGCGGGAAGTAGGCGATAGATCATCAAAAAGTCCGAAGCGTTTTCAATACGAGCCAAAAGACGAATAAGTGGGGAGAACGGCTGACTTAAGAACCTGAAAAGGGGCAAAAAAATTGCTAGCGCAAAAAATGTGACTTTGGTGGCAGAAGGTTGATCGAAAAATGGTAGCGATCGCATTAAGAACGTCGGAAATTTTTCCTGAACAATAAGTCATTGCGAATCAATGAGTTTTCGTTGGATACAATCTTACACAATTAGTCAGCACACTTTTTAATCTTCCAACTAAGTAACGAAAACCTGTATCTACACCATTAGGTGTTAAAAAGGCCAGTTTTTGTCTGGATTCTTAAAACAGGGTAAAAGAAGGCATTCAATTCCTTTGGCACTCGTACATAGTACCAACATGGAGAAACTAGGAACTTGTCGCCATAGATAGAGGAAGAGGTCGTAAATCTTGATTCTGCCCTGATTTGTATGTGAGAGTTTAAACCAGCTGTTTCCGTACCTGAAGAGTCGAGATAAACGCTTCTACGGCACATTGAATACACGTGTATTACGTTTTATCAGCACAAAACCTCTCCCGGTTTTATCTCTCGAATGGATTAAAAGCTCGAGTCCTCTTCGGATCCGGAATTCCATTTACAGTTTCTAACGAGGCTGACTAATCTCCTCCCCAAAGGACGCATGTGGCCATGCCGATTGTGTAAGGTGAGGAAATCCAAATTTGCGACGGTCAAAAAATCATCCTAATCCTTGAATTGAGGTAAATTCCCGATGGTAGGACCATTCGGTTATCAGATCGATACCGCGTCCGCTCTCGGTTGGCGATGCCAGCGTAAGAGAAAAGATATTTTTTCCATCCAAACCGTTATAAATCAGATCGAGATTAGAGCAAAGAGATTAAGCGAGTTGGTCTCTCTGGCGTCGCTGCGACCGAACGATTCCACTAATGAAAATTCATTACTAATAAATGACTCGGATGGTAAGAGGTGAAAAAATAAATAAGTTGGATCGAATAATTAATTACCACTGTCAGAAAAGCGTCGAAACAAGCAGCACGGATCAACGCTTGACTAACCGAGTTAACGAAACAGATCAACAGTCCCCGCTCTGTATTCTTCGGCTTCGCCTTCTTCTTCTTCTTTTTCTCACAATCAGTTTTTCTTCAATTTCTTCAACAACGTCAATTATATTTTATATGAAATGCACATCGTCTTCATATAGAGTTGATTTTCCCTAAAAAAACGAAATTCTCTTTCATAATCATTCAATCATTGGATACTATCAGAAATGCTACCATTAACGGAACGAAAAAAACTTCTGAAAGATGTTGATCGGGCTTCAAAGTCGAAAATTGAATTTAGGTGTTTCGAAAATAGTCTGTAGGGCGAAAGCAACTTTGGAGCGACGACATGTGAGTATCTTCAAAAAGTTTATACGCTTGTAGAAAGAATCAATCTTAGTTTGAGTGTGTATGAGCGCTTGGGGAAGAATTGCGGAGGAGGTCATTGATAAATAGCCTCATTTCTTCAGCCCAACAAAAAAGCACAAGCGCCGGTTCATTCATGCCTGTTCATCCCGTGACCATGTGTACGGCCATGTGTGGATCGCCTACACACAGCCTGGGGAGAGGCTGGCTCCACGAAGCTATCCGTGTCGTTCACGTTCTGGTTTTTGAGGGACGTCTACGATCCCAAATACCGTGTAGACATTTTCTAGGTAATAAGGCCTGACCGAACTCACGGCCCCCATTGAAGCGTCTATCTTCGATGGAAACGTAACATTTCGCACCGATTAGTTCATCATTTCTCAGAATAATCGATTATGCGCTGGTCTACCGGCCTAAAAGAAAAATCATCCGCCAAGTACCACAAGATCAACGAAAATGTAGCATTCGTGAATTTTGCAGGCCTCATTCGTCTTGTACATTAGACACTCGGCCACACTTGTGTAGACTCGCCAAGGACGGTCAAGTAGTGGAAAAATCATCCGCCAAGTACCATAAAGTTCAACGAACATTTGGCATTTGGTTATTTTGTAGGTCTTATTCGCCTCTTCCTCCCATAAGACTTCTAAGTTTGTTATTCGACTACACTTTTGTAGACTCGCCAAGTACCTTCGAGTGGTGAAAAAATGATTCGCCAAGTACCGAAGTCGAGACGAACGTCAACGAGTAATGGAGTTAAAGAAAATTGGAGGATTTTATTCCCACATGACTCGCCAAGTACGTATAAATGCTGAAAATTCGCTGAGTGGGCGTGCAGAGAGAAGAATGATGAAAGTAAAGAAATTTGAAAAAGTGGCTCGCTGAATTTCTGTACGACAAAGACGTTCAGGTTTTTGGGTCAAGTTCTGCAGTTTTCTTGGTACAGGTCAAAATTTTTTAGCGAGAGAGCTTTGTGACAGCCTAATTAAACCTGGCGGGTATTTTCTTTTCTCAATTAAACTGTACACGGTTGGCTGGAAATATATAAGGTCGTGAGAAATGGAATAGACTGTACGATGCAAAAATAATAAAGATGAAAGAAAGTCGATAAAAAATGCATAAAGTGCGTCGGCGAGACTTAGACCTATGTAATTATTTCAATCACTGGTGTGCCCAGGCATCGGGTGTATCGCCACCTGCTGAGAGAGGATTGCCTTCGGCTACCGCAGCTTGACATTTACCTCTCTGGTAACATTAAACTCAGAAAATTGTTTCGTATTTAACCGGAACTGACGCAGAAACATCATCAAAGCGAATCGTTAATTTTGCCGCAAGCTCCGCTGCCGCTTTACGATTTAGACCGCTTGATCCTTTTCTACATGCTCGAAACAATTTCGCGACTGAATTTACGACCATGGAGGCAAAATCCTGCCCACTTATCATTTTACGCTCTTCAAATAAATTCAATATCCGTTAATTATCATCAACACGCGATAAACTTATACAGAATTTCGATAAATCGTAAATAAGGAAGAGAAGTGAGTGAGAAAATCCAAAATTTGGGGTCATCTCCCGAATTCCGGTTCGATAAACGAAATGGGACGGAATTCAAGCACGTATCTCCCGGATTGGTTGACGAAAGGTTCGGTGGGTCGTGGTCGTGTTGGTTTTTGCGCGGTCTGCATCGTTTGATCATCGGATGGCCGCAATCTTCACCTGTCTCTCGGTTCCGTCTATCTTCGCTCTCCCTGTTGCAGTCGCCTTCGCCGGTCTCTGTCTCGGAGTGAAGTAATACGAACGGAGGAGAAAACGGACGCTTGGCATCCGGCCATGATGGCTCGCAAAGAACCACGTATATCGGTGATTAACATCGCGATATTTTATTGGTCGCACATGTCCTTCCTTTACGCTAACCGAACCAGCCTCTCTCGTACCAGGCTGCGCGACTTGGACTTTTTTTTCATCCGCAAAAATTCGCCACCTGTTTCCGCACGGGAACCCCTCAAGACCAGAATTCAATTCGTCAGCGGAATTAGCGGGACACGAACACCTTGAGTTGCTGAACCAATTCCCTCCTCGAATCGGATCGAATGGCAAAATCGATATCAAGTCATTACTGAGTGCGAAAAAAAGATCACGATTGATTCCGGTTTAGACAAAATAGTTTCGTATTGTGTGTAAAAAGTGACAAAAGTTGGCCTGAATGCATGAGAAGATGTGTCAGTCGATTCGTCCTGCTGAACCGCCACGCAGGGCCCAACTTTACATGCATGTATTATTTAAATTCGTGAACATTGATCGAACACGTTGACCTGAATGCTTCAGCTTTCAGGATCGAACCAATCACTTGACCAATGAGAAGACGATCAAGTTCACGATGACGTAATTGCGAGGATTTGCACAAAACGACATTTCTGGCAGGGTCCTGGACAGTTTTCCCCATTTGGAAATGAATTTCTAGATGTTGGGTAGCCGCTAATTTCAAACAATGATTTCGTTTGATTTCCGTGCTAAGTATCAACGGTGGTAAAGATGTAAAACTTGTCGAGGATTCTTCAATCTTTCCTGTTGACTCGGTCTCTCAGTTAACTCCGAACAAGAAGAATCCATGTTTGTTTTCGGAGTTATCGCATCGCCCCCTGTGTTTTCACGCTGGCGGTGAGGCGCTACCGCAGATCTTTGGCAGTAAAAGTAAATACGAGGTGAGTTCTGGATCGATCTCGGTCCGGCGAGGCAGTAAATACACCGGAGATCGGATAATAATCGGAACCCCGACTATCGGACAGGTTGCGGTATGGTATAGCCGATGAAACTCACGTAGGTGGTTCCCGGCCGCGGCGGCTGCTACCTGTCTTGAAAATATAATAACTACCCACGGTAATTATAGGTTGGCCTAGCGCGGTCGCACCGCCGTATTCAGCCTCTGTCCGCGCCGAAGAGTAAATCATACTCTTTAGGGCCGGCACAGAATTCAAGCGCTACCGAAGAGAACGGCCCGGGTGATCGAGCCTTCGGTCATTTTCCGGTCAAAAAATCACAAGACCTGGAGCTCTTCGGGGACCGAAAAATTTTATCGAAAAAATAAAACGCCAGAAGCCCAGACGTTTTTTCTCTACCCATGTGCATCCAGGTCTCGCTTCTTAGTTCTTGCGACTGGAGGTCGACTGGGTCCGATAATTAAAACGCATTCAACTCGGATATAAAAGTTTAACGGCCTTCTCCCCCCTGTCCCTGCCCTTGCCCCTCGGACGGACCGAGCCTCGTCATCTTCTGGTCCACCAATGGCTTATCTTCCACCTTTTTGCACTACGCTCTCAGCATGTGACTCGCCTTCGCTCCCTGTTCCTGTTGATGTTAGAAACCGATAGAAACGGTCAAACAGTGTATAGAAAGTGATAGATTTCTATCCGGTTTACGATCGTTCCTATCAGGTTTTATCGGTCTCTGGCGGACTTTGAAACTATAAGCTACTAAAACGGGAAATTCTGAAATTTTATGAGAGATTTTCATAAAAAATTTGAAACAATTGCAAAAAATAGAAAAAGTTGTAAATTTTTCTCAGTTTCTATCTGACTTCGTGGGTTAGCCTGCTGCGTTGGGATTCCAAATTTTGCCACATCGTTGTGACTTGGCAATGTTCGTTGAACACACTGGTCTCAGTCTGAACGAGGATGGTTGGCGCCTGCAGGCGGTAGCACGAGACCGTGACGTCATCCATCAAGGGGACAGCTAACAAAACACATTGAGGCCTGGAGGGTTCGGTTTGACACACGATAGCCTCGTATGCATGCATGCTCGTGTGTGTAGGAAAACGTTGTGACGAATAAAAATACTGCGTTGCGAATTTTTTTGAAGGAATGATCAAAGCCGGAAAGCAAAGAGCGTGTAGAAATTTCGATTTTTGACACCACCCATGGAGGCGCCGGGTCCTGAAAGAAAAAAGGAAGACTCCAGTCTGAGGTGGATTCAATTCTGGTCTTAAACGATCCGTTACCGGGTCGACTTGGGGCCTCTGGCCGTAACATAAAGCCCGGGCAATCCTAGCCGACGTTTTACGAGGCGAACGTCGACGATGCGGTTTTTTGTACGGCACTGTGCAAACCAACGGTCTCCCCGCAAATTGACGACGTTCTTTGCGAAAAGGAATTGACTAACTAACTGTTGACTCCTCTCGAATTGCCTCACACAAGGAACCCGTGTGGTAATGTATTCAAAGGCTTGTGTGCACAAACGTTAAATACGGTAGCCATTATCCGTTTCAACTAACGAAACCGATACGTTCGTATAATAGGCGTGCGGAGTGAAATGCGAGGGTAGTTTTTCTCCGCGAGGGTTTACTTTTTTTCCCAACGCTCGAAGGAAGCATCGCCCGGCGTTTATAATCGTCACTAAATCATTACGCGAGACTTTTACAAAGATTGTTAAATTACGAATAAATCAGGTACCCCGATGAGTTATGGACGCGGAATAAGAGGTCCGGTCTCGGAACGCTATGAGGGGTTTGTAAATTGAAATAATCCTCGTAGAATAGACCGAGGTGGGGAATGGCTAGCCCAAGAAACCTCTCGCAAACTCCTGCAGGCCGTAAATCGAACGAACCTGATGGTGCATTGATTGCCTCGCGTCTTCGACCCACAGGCGACGAGCTCTCTTCGACCTGGGTAATCGGAGAACCTGCCAACTCTGTTTGCTCAGTTTCGAGTCCAATGCTCGGAAAATGGTACGAAACTCGGCGATATCCGTGGATACTAAACTCTTCACACAATCCCGATTAGCCGGCGGTTCTAATTTAGGTATTTGTTCTTGTTGATTGTAAATCTTAAACCTGAAGGGTGGTGGGTTAGGTGATGGTGGCGATCGCGATGGTCGGACTCGCGTTGCTCGAGGGGCTGAGGCGCCAGCTTGCGCTGCCCGTGCGAGGAGCCAATATGGATAGGAATGCATGACATTACCATAATATTAATAGTTTATTTACCAAAGCCCATACGTCACCGGACGGTCGGGTGGTCAGTTCGAAACGTCGGTGAACAAGAACAAGAACAAGAATAAAGGGGTTCCGTGAGCCGTGCACACACGCATCGTGGGTGCCCCCGGGCCACCGCCACTAAATATTACCAGCCTCAGCCCGCGCTGACAGCAGAGTATCGTGGATCTAGCCGAAGATATTGATGACGCGACCGTACGCGAATAAAGGTCCCGGTCACAGTTAGATGGCTGGGAGCTGGTTCCATTTCCCTGACATCGTGTTTGACGGCATGGATTTGAAATTGGTGTTGCGTGAGGAATTATTTTCCAAAAACGCCTCAAGGTGCTTCTTCGATTTTACTCTTATATTTTTCTACACACATTTCTGACTGGCCATAGAGAACTTCCTGAGAAGTGGGACTCGCACCGCTGGAGGAGGAACACGTAATTGCATTGGTTAAAATGATGTGGTAAAAAAAAAAAACAGAGAAGGTTCGTCTAATGATACAGAAGTGGGTTTCACGCGAAAGATCACGTGATTTTTTACACACACACACCATGGCAATGTCACAGTCCTCAATGGACACCGGCAACGTACGTTAAGAATCGTATGGGGAGAAATGGACCCTGACGCTATTTCCTACGAACCATCTACTACCTGTCTATAACCCGCGGATCGTGTAGTCCGGTCGTTACCGAGGGTACCGCCCATAATCACTTCCACCGAATACATTATCATCGAGATTTTTTGTTTCTACCCACGTCGATACACGTAACCACAGTGTAAATCCAAACGTGTGGTCACTTAGAACAAACTTGGCGATTCTTTTCTTTCTCAACACACCATGGCCGATTTTTACACATTTCTGGGTGTTATTTCGAAACGTGTACGAAGTATACCTTCTCCCATCTCGAGGCGGACCACTTTCAGTGTGTTAACGATCTTTATCACCAGCTCGACTGTTATATTGCCGTCAACGATTCTTTCATTTTTCATGGATCTGTCTCAAGTCCAGGGATTGAAATGCTCCCGTAGGTGCGGGAGGACATATTCCCAGTCCGAAAGAAAATAAATAAGAAAGAATCGGGCCTCTGAAATCCTGCGGAATTTGCCGAGTAACGGCTCGGGCTATTGATGCTGTTACGTTGGACCGCGGTCTGTTCGCTCCCAGGCAGGTAGTCGGGTCCTCCGCGTCTCGTCCTCTTTCTCTTATTTTCTCTTTTCACGTCACCTCGCGCGCAGAGATATTAAAAGACGATTGAATGACTGGCATCAAACTCGAGACCCGGGTTCCAGGCGCACCGCGCAAGGAGCTGCACGCGGTCCGATAGAATTTTATGAAAAAATCGCCGCACGCCGACCTGCACCGTCGCCACATCTGGACCATGGCTTCCAACCATGACTCGATTCGATCGAACGGTATCGGGTCCGCTTCGGCGTCGCTCTCCCGCGGTCACAGCCTCAAAGAAAACCGACCGTCCTCTTATCTCTGGCTCTTCGGCGCCCCAGGAAGTCGCTACGCACTCGAGGACAGCGGGCCACCGTGCCATTGTGCTTCGCGAGTCTCTGGCAACGTTCCCGAGGAAACGGGACGATTCGGTAATCCGCCATTTGCGATAACCCGATACGGAGCAGGAGATAGCCATCGGACCAGCGGATGACGAGACGCGGACCAGAAACTCGGGGATGACACGACGATGCCGATGTAACGGAGGGAGGTCTTTGTCGGTGGCAGCGACGATCCCAACGGGAGCTCGCCGCGAGGCGAGGCCAGGTTCGTTGTAAGAACGGCCGGGAGATGGCCGCCGTCTGCTGGTCTTATCTACGGATCACCGCGTAGCGTAATGATACATTTAATGGCGTACCGATGCGCGACTCAATTGTTGGTTTATTCGGAAGCTCTTTGAGCCGGCCGATCGCGGTACGCATACGTGGTGCCTGCTTTTACGATTGACCGATCGAACTCAGGATCGAGCAATCATGGCGCCTTCAGTCCTGTCCCGAACACAAATGGATGATTGCACATAATGGTATTCCATGATTGGTACCTAGCCGATGATTAATCTACGTAGTAGGCGTGAGAATAATTTGGGAGACGGACGGACCGTAAAGACGTCCGATTAAGCTAGCATCTTAATTCTATCAGTCGTCTTCTCCGGGAGCCAACCGAATCTGCGATCTTCGTTAGCTCCTCTTGTTGACGGACGATGACTTGGCATGTTTTTGTTCCTCGTGAGAAGAAGCTCTGTCACGTACGACCAGTTAGATGAACGATATTTCAGCCACTTTTCGCGACATCAATGAACTCCACTCCTATCGACAGTTTATAGAATTTCGCAACAGGCGGTCTTCTCAACGGAGAACCAAAAACACGACGGTTTCTCGTTCACCGGAAGGATCCCCGTGTACCTTCGGACGGAATAGTACCCCCTTGTATGGGGCCCGAAAATATCAACGTCGTTGGGCCCGAGGAGATCAGTCTGATTTATAGCGAGGCGATGATTAAGCAATACGCGATGCTAAACACCGCTTTGATGATCCGTTCTCGTATCTCCAGGCGAGCTCTGATTGTCCGCGTCCATCATTAATCAGCTGTTATACCTCGCATTGCCTTGCCTTCATCCAGCACCAGCCCCTTGCGCCTCCATCCATGCGTCAAAACATCGAGAGAACTTATTCTTCACAATGACAATATTTCGACTCGTTTGAAGTTGGGAGAAACGGAAGAAGGTCAAGGGCTCGAAAAATTATCGCCCATTTGACTCTAGGGTGTTGAAAACTGTTAGGCCTTCCGGTTTCGTTGGGCACACATGCAGCAGGCATTATCTGAACAGGCAGCTCCCTCGCTCCTCTGTTTATACAAGAGATTAAAATTTGTTTGATTTTGAACTTAGGCCTCAGGAGGAACACGCATTTATCACTCCGCAGCCAAGAGCCTATTCTCATTGGTACAATTCTCCCAACAAAATCAATGTCACAAAATCATCGATCCCTGTTTCGCCCCTCGATATCAGATCCCCTCCTGCAAAAGTATCGCAGGTGTTCTTCACGTGTCCGTCGGTTATCGTCGCGACGATCTTCACTCGCCGTGAAAAAAAAAGAATCGCGGACTCGCAAAATAAGGACCGGGTTCTCGTCCGGGTTAAGGGGACGATCCCATGGTGCTCGAAGGGTGGAAAGTGCAAGCGATTCGTCGCAGATATTATTCGGGGGGTTCGAGCGGGACTCTTCACTGGGACACAATACAAGTCAACACGGTTGTCAGCGTAATGAAGTAGTTCTGGGGCTGAGGGGGGTGAGGCGAATCTCGATCCCCACCGAATCCTCGGTACCGGGGAGAACCTGAACTTTGTGCCAAGGGCAGAGGATATTCTCGCTGGTAATTGGAGGGTGGCCACTTTTCCCGCAACCCTCAAGGGGCCAAAGCCCCGGCATATGTTACCCGACTACCAGTCTACCCACCACCGATTCAATTCAATAACGCACAGACGCATGAACTGGCAGATAAATAAAGCTAATATTCCCCGCAATCGAGGATTTGGGAATTATTGTTGAAAAGCTTTTTCACGAAATTTTGAAAATCGCTGTCAGAGGCCCGACAAAAAAAATCCTTTCAGTAGCTTTTAAACAAAGGTACGATGGACTGTGTAAAAAAATGTCAGCCTCCTGCGACGAAAGTGTGGAAAGGAACTTTCATCGCAGGAGGCTGACATTTTTTCCCACCGTCTGTACCACCATTATTCGAAAAGTGCTGGAAGGATTTTTTTTATACACCTCTTTCTGATATTGTCAGAATTTGAAACACCGAAGTTTCCCCTTAGCTGAAGACGTTTGTCCAGTTCGTTAAAAACTCTACTACCCCTAGATCTCCGTATTGTGACCCCAGCGTAAATGATCGGGTGACAACCGCATCGTGTGGAACCATATTGTCAGCGAATGGAGACATTGAACGAATTTATCGCCACTGCAATTAGGATGCAAAAAAAAAAAAGAAAGTGAATTTATGGTTCATTGTCCGCTATAAACCGCCATTGAGGCTTTGTTCGTGGATTTTTATGGTTTTTTTGTTGTTGTTTCTACATAGCGGCTCGATTGAACGGGGTTTTGTTCACGAAGCATATGATCATTGTCACGTTTCATAGCAGAGATAGAAAAGGAGAGAGAGAGAGAGAGAGTTTGGGTGAATTTAGAACCTGTTTGAATAGACGCGTCCACGTATGCACGTCTATTAAGGTCTTTTTTTCGTGTACCTTTTTTTTCGACTTACCTTTTTTTTTGAGAAATTAGTCACGCTAGATTTTTCGTGATCGTGGGCATGAAACCGCGGCAATCTATGAAATTAGAATAACCCCGAGGCGATTTTTTGTAACGTACGGAACGACGACATTAAAAACATGTGTGGCTTAGCTTTTCGGGGATCCATCTCGAGGATGCTGTTATACAGTATGTATACCGAACCCGGTCCGTGAACAAACTTATCATTCGTTAGACGCCGGGCGTCACCCTCGACGGATTTGAGAAACCGAACGAAAACTTGGAGGCGGATCCGTGGTACGAAAATAAGAAAGGTAAAAAATTCATTTTCTCACACCCGGTCGCAAAATGCCACTTTTCATACCTCTTGAGCGGGCGGAAACGTCTTTTTCCGCCCGCTAGAAGCGGGCGAAAGAGACTTTTTCCTGCCCTAGGGCGCAAAATCCTGTTTTCCGCCCGCTCACTCGGTCTGAAAAGAGGCATTTCTGCAGACCAGGTGATGAGAAAAACATCGTGTGCATCATGGGCGCAAGACTATTATGACGAGTCTGCTTTTACAGCAACTCGCCTTCGGCTCGTGCCGCAAATTGCATACTCGTAAAATAGCCTTTTGCGCCCTTGATACACAAATAACTAGTTCGTGAATCTTTTTAACAACCAGCATATCAAAGCGTCTAATAAGTTGGTAAAATTTTGTGGAGGCCTCTTAAAAAGTCGTCGATTTTTTCTTAATTCTTGAATTCGAGTAATCACTGAAATTTCAACGTATATGGAGGCAAACTTTTCCCACTTGCTAATTGAATCACTTCATTGATTCACTTTATTCATCTATTTGATGAATAGACGGGGTTAAAACCCTGTTACATGTATTGAAAGCAATTACAGTTGGTGACACAGGTAAAAATTACAATGAGTGAATAATTTGAGAAAGGAAAAAAAAAACGAAATTAAGTATGACACATTAAATGAGACATTGATCGTACAGATTTTCATAGATTCGATAGATTCCCAGAGATTTTAGGTGAGTTTTACCCATTCAGACTTCAATTGAACTGCATTGGATTTTTCACAGTTTTTCTCCAGAGCGATGGATGATTTTTTACGTACAAATTACGTTCGATTTTTCTGCATTTCTTTACAAATTTCATTCTATTTCTGATGGATATATTTTCTGACAAATTCACAAATTTTCCCACATTTTTCGTACGAATTTCGATTGCTACTGAGTTCTTTATACATTTTTCTCATCTGTTAGACGTTGTTTTTTAGAGTTTTGGATGAATTGACTCCATAAATTTACTGTCCATCGAATCTCTCGCTCTCTCTCGATTATTGACAGCTTTCATTGGATTCTTGATCGATGTGGGTATCTAGACTCGACACGATTGCCATTGACTTTTTTTCCCTGATCTACTGGGATTCTCCACGAACATCTAGAAAAAAAATTGTAATTATGACAGCGTCGACTCAGCGTCTCTTTAGGTCTGGCCGATTTCATCAATACCAACAGTACATCCATACGCGAAAATCGAGCTTTCACCTGTCACCTCCACGTGATTTTCCCAGCCAACGCTAAATTCCCGGCACCGTTGACGCCGTCTTCCACGTGACTTCCACGTGCTCGTTAGCGTCGGCTTTGAACGGAATCGAGAGCCAGGAGGCAGTGGGCGAAGCCGGAGCCGGAGGTAGAGCTGGAGCTGGAGTTGAACTCGGAGTTGGGGCTCAGGGGCTGCGGAGGAGGACGAGGGCCGGGGGTGGCGTGGAGCAGACCAAGTTCCCACTAATTGGGGGTTGGAGGCAAATCGAGGTTTTCGTGTCGACGTCGTGCCAGCCGGGTGTGCGTCTATCCACACACACACACACACACACACGCCCGTAACGTATGCTGCGGGGTTATCTGCACGAGTTTCATGCCTGATTTCACCCCCTCCTAGCGAAGCAACCCTCGATTTTGGAGCCGTTCTTGTCCGGTGTTGCAGCCCGTGCTGATATGATTCTGCGGTTAGGTGAAAATGATCGATTTTTGTCTCCACTCGATGATGAGTAATGGTGAAAAATCAATCGTGAGAGGGAGAGGGTAGAGGATGAAATTAAAGCGAATTTGACCGCGCAATCGATCAATTAGCGGACGCAGCGAGCATCGCTGAATGCGCATTTGTTTGTCACGCTTGTTAGGTAACCCTTTGCCATTACCGTCGACGTTCGCTCCTTGCATCGAACACGGTCAGTAAAGCAAATATCAATTTATGCCGGGGTGAGGTGAACAAAAAATTGGCTAGAAAATTATACGGCTCGTCGTTAATTGGGAAAAACGTGATATCGTACACATAGTTGTTTCAGTATTTTTATTATCAGCGGAGAAAAGATACGGTGAATATCGTTGCCGTGTACCGCATGAGGGATTTTTTCTCCGCTCCCTCGTTTCTTCATTTTCCACTTTGTTATTTTTCCACCGATCCACTTTTCCGCGTCTGAAACTTGACGCAGTCGTTGTTAGAGCGTCGACTCCCTCGGCCCACCTTCAAGCTTCCAGCTTCCAGCTTTCCACCGCCTCTTTATCATCTTGGCCCCCTTTACGCCTGGAAAGAATGGAATTGCCTTCGTTACGCGGAAACGCGCTACCTCCGTTTCTCAACTGCACAGTGGAGAACGTGGCGCGGTTCATCCCCTTGTCCCTGAAACGCAGCATAAATCCGAGCGCGATGTGCCGCTGGTTTTATTATGCCATTTTGTTGTACCATAGGACAGGGAGTCCTTCCTGAACGGATATACGCGACCGTGTCACACCCGACACGAGGGTGACGAGGACTTTCTCCGTTCCTTCGAACCCTCGCTTTTCTACATTATAGCAATTTGATACGAATTCGAAACCGACACGTGACCCAGGCCCGAGGGGGGCTATATGCGGTTTAACGTCGTGTTTAGACCCTGATTAAGTCCCGTGTAAGTCGGATCAACCTAATCATCGATGTAATGAATTTCGAATCCTTTACTGTCACCCTAGGGTCCGGGAGAAAAACGTTCTCAAGTTATTTTTCACTATAATTTACAAAAAAGCTCTATTTTCTTTTGTATTTCTGATCTATTTCCACCGAACTTTGGAAAATTGATTATGCTTCCATCAACCCCTCGATGAACGGCTTGTAGCTTATTTTGGTCGATATCTCACTTCCGGCTTGTCCTGAGTGAAAAATTCTCAGCATCAATTTTGATACCCATGAAATTCTCTACAAAAAAGGTTCAGACAATTTTTATCGTAGAATCGACTGTTCATGGGATATTTATAAAAAGACACTAACGAAGGGTTGAAGATCAATCGTAATCGATGCTGAAAATACCCTTAGATACACGGTTTCCAGGTCATTTTTGCAAATATCTCATCTTTAACTTCCCTCAGGCTAAAGAGGCTCGGGACTAATTTCGAAGCCCATGCGATTTTCTACAAAAAAAGTTCAAACAATTTTTATCGTAGATTTGATTGTTGATAAGATATTCAGACTCAAAAGACACTAACGAAGGGTTGAAGATCAAACGTAGATTTGTGAATATTCCGATGCCCAAAAAACCCTTCGCTACACGGTTTCTAGGCTATTTTTGCAAATATCTCACTTCCAGCTCGTCCTAAGTGAAGACTGCCCGGAATCAATTTCCAAGCCCATAAAATTCCCTACATAAAAGGTTCGGACAATTTTTATCGTAGAATCGACTGTTCACAAGATATTCAGACTAAAAAAGACACTCATGAAGGGTTGAAGATCATTGGTAATCGATGCTGAAAATACCCTTAGATACACGGTTTCCAGGTCATTTTTGCAAATATCTCATCTTTAACTTCCCTCAGGCTAAAGAGGCTCGGGACTAATTTCGAAGCCCATGCGATTTTCTACAAAAAAAGTTCAAACAATTTTTATCGTAGATTTGATTGTTGATAAGATATTCAGACTCAAAAGACACTAACGAAGGGTTGAAGATCAAACGTAGATTTGTGAATATTCCGATGCCCAAAAACCCTTCGCTACACGGTTTCTAGGCTATTTTGGTCAATATCTCACTTCCGGCTTGTCCTGAGTGAAAAATTCTCAGCATCAATTTTGATACCCATGAAATTCTCTACAAAAAAGGTTCAGACAATTTTTATCGTAGAATCGACTGTTCATGGGATATTTATAAAAAGACACTAACGAAGGGTTGAAGGGGTGAAGATCCGCAATCCAAAAAACAAACTTGGAGTGAGCCATTTCCAAATCGTGTATGTAAAAAGTCCCACATATCACCGGTTCACGGTACGTCTGGTGAACAATGGGAGGTGATTGCGCTGGCAACAATGGGTACGGTGCATACCTGGTGTTTGGGGAGGACTGAAGGTGTACTGCATGGCAGCAAAGATGAGCCGTGTACCAGCACCTGGCGGGGTACGAGTGAAGGGTGTATAAGCATGGAATCATTAGCTGGTGTTGGGGTTTCTGAATGGTAGGTTCATTGATACGTGATCGGTTGGTTGGTTTATTATGTATCCCCTCTCGGGGAGGCATGGAATTTGCCATTGTGTTTCTCGATGGGCCTTGTCAAAACTGATATTGCTGATTCGCTACGCGATGCACGGATCAAGGGTCGCCACCCCTAGACACGGTAACGAGTATCTTATCTGCGTCATCTACCTTCTGTACATTTTTTTTTAATTTTTTTTTTCAACAATTGCAGTCCGGGAGTCTCAACCCATTCGTACATGACAAAGAGAGAGGAAATAATAATTCAACAAACAGCAAGTCAGAGGCGATGAATAGCGCTAATAAAAACTAATTAATCACCATCTGAAGTAATCAATTGCCCCAAGTAGCAGCTATGCATCCGACTCGCATTGTGCGAAGGAATGTCTAAATGACTAACTTTAATCGGTGGCTAATTGAATATTGTCACATTTCAATCCCTTCTAGCTATCGGTGTCTACGAAGTGATTAATCCGCGCGGTAATCAAAACTGTGAAGAAAAACAGTGACAGCAGTGACAAAAAGTCTAGCCTGACGGAAACTGGAAGGTTGAATAGAAAAATATAATGTTTTCTGACGCTGTTGCAGAGGATTTCACTTCTTTGACTGAAAAGAAAAGAGATAAAATAAGAGAAAAGGAAGTGTAAAAAAATTATACTTGCTTTTCCTTCCACTCGTAGAAGAAACTCTGCACGGTCACGAGGTACTCTTGGAAGGGTGCGCGCATTGAGGACAAAAGTGAACCGGCTTCACCCCGCTTCATCCCTTTTTACCCAAGTCTCTCCGCAGTCGTCGAGGAAATTTAAAGCCGGAGGCTTTTCGCTAATGAGGCGAGCGTATTATTTCACGGTTCTTTTCACGAGGGAGATACCGTCAAGATACTGTGAATCTGCTTTCAAACTTCCACGTCACGAGCGATCACACATTACACGAATTTAGATTATTTATTACCCCTGCGTACGGTTTTCGAACTATGGAAGAAGACCGAACCGGTAGGACCATCCGCTTAGGGAAAAAAACCGGGTGCGGTTACCCTGACCGCAGAGTTTCGAGTTACGTCGTGTCCCAAACATTGTAACGTGTCTCGGACTTAAATGGCTCTAACATGACCCGGAAGTATCGGCTCGAAATCGGACCAGGTGGGCGGGTAGTTTTTACACTGTATCATTGTACCGCGTTTCAATGGACGAGGTCGTGACAATTCGGGCCCGGGGATGGAAAAGGGATATGGAGCGAATAAAAAATATCAAAAAAAGATGTACGCCAGGATTGAGGGCTCCTGGAATTCGGACCACCGTGCAATCCGGAATCCCACTCTGTACCGCTGCTATACGCGCCATTACTTCCACGTCCCGAAGACTTTGGGCCATTCGAGAAGCGAGGGTTCAACGACGCCCTTCCAGACGTATCGCGTAACATATCCTGGCGCCAGGGTGTCGGTATTGGGTCCGTGTCCTAGACGAACCTCGTGCAACTCGGAAAGTTGCCGAAACGCACATGGTCCACACCTCCGTGGTCACCGCACGTGTTTCACACCCTCGGAGAGACTGCGGTCAAGAGGCATTTTAAAACCGCAAGAAAAACAAACTTTGGGAAGTTTATCGGAGAAACGAGGAACAGCAGAAGCGTGCCAGTAATTTAAGTTTTTATCTTCGTTTCTTGTTGTCTTTAGTTCGTGGAATAAAATTACCGGATGTAAGCAAATAACGCGCGCCAGTCTGTGAAGATGGAATAAATATATTTTTGTAGTGTTAAAGGGGAAAAAAGGGTGAAACTGACCGAGAGTTATTGCGTGTGTTGGTGTTAAGTATAGAGTACACCTCCTCGAGCCAAAGGATACTCGCCCCTAACTAGGCAATAATACCGATAGTTCGAAACGGTTCACTTGGTCCAGACCGGACGTCATGCTCCCGGGAACACCGTAAGCAGGGTAAAAATCATTAAACAAAAGGTGGAAAGGCGAGAAACGCCTACCTCATACCAAACCGCCTTCAAGAACCCACAAAACGCAAACAAATAATTAGGTAGAGGTATACCCGGGCATTACTGAAACTCGGGAGAAATAAGGTGTTGGGACTGCTTCGCTCCTAAGGACTTCCGAACTCGAACCAACGAAAAAGAGATTTATACTTCCTTCGGGGGGCGTCATGCCTATTTTCAACTACACTTCGGGCTTCGGTTGCATGGGGTTCCCTCAAACACCGTTTTAATATGCCTCAAACCGTTTTCTATAGTTTTGCGGTTCATCAGTCGAGTATGAGACGTTATAATCAGTTCAAGAATCAGAATCAATACACTTCAGACTTCGTTAAACTTCATGATCCTTCGTAAAACTTCATCAGACTTTGTGAGACTTCGTAAAACTTCAACAGACTTCATAGTCCTTCGTAAAACTTCATCAGGCTTCATGATCCTTCGTAAAACTTCATCAGGCTTCATGATCCTTCGTAAAACTTCATCAGACTTTGTGAGACTTCGTAAAACTTCAACAGACTGCATAGTCCTTCCTAAAACTTCAACAGACTTCATAGTCCTTCGTAAAACTTCATCAGACTTTGTGAGACTTCGTAAAACTTCAACAGACTTCATAGTCCTTCGTAAAACTTCATCAGGCTTCATAATACTTCGTGAAACTTCTTCAAGCTTCATGATCCTTTGTAAAACTTCATCAGACTTTATGAAACTTCATTCAACTTCGTAAAACTTCATCAGGCTTCATGATGCTTTGTAAAACTTCATCAGACTTCATGATCCGTCGTAAAACTTCATTCGACTTCGTGATCCTTCGTAAAACTTCATCAGACTTCATGATCCTTCGTGAAACTTCATCAGACTACATGATCCTTCGTAAAACTTCTTTAAACTTCATGATCCTTCCTAAAACTTCATCAGATTTCATGATCCTTCGTAAAACTTCATTAGACTTCATGATCCTTCGTAAAACTTCATCAGACTTTGTGAGACTTCGTAAAACTTTAACAGACTTCATAGTCCTTCGTAAAACTTCATCAGGCTTCATAATACTTCGTGAAACTTCTTCAAGCTTCATGATCCTTCGTAAAACTTCATCAGACTTTATGGGACTTCGTAAAACTTCATCAAGCTTCAAGATGCTTCGTAAAACTTCTTTAAACTTCATGATCCTTCGTAAAACTTCATCAGACTTCACGATACTTCCTGAATCTTCATCGTGAAACTTTATGAAACTCCATTCAACTCCGTACAACTGCATCAGACTTTATAATCCATCGTAAAATTTCATCGGACTTCATTATCCTTCGTAGAAACTTCATTAATCTTCGTAAAACTTAATTAAACTCCGTAAAACTGCATCAAATTTCATGATCCTGTGTGAAACATCAGACTCATTATCTTTCGTAAAACTTCAATCAGACTTCATGAGACTTCACAAGATGAGACTTCATCCATCTCAAAAACACTTCACGGGAATTTATGAGCGATCTATGAGACTCTATAAGACTTCATAAGACGTCTGCATGAGACTCCAGGGGATTCTATGAGACCTAATTGGGCTGGATGACACCTCATTGTGATTCATGAGACTCCTGGATTTTATATCAGGCTGGAGGCTACGGCGTCGCGTCAGGAACGCGAAAACCATGATTCAGGCAAATTTATAAAACTTTATGGAACTGAGGCTACATGGGATCCAATATAAGACTTTGTGGAACTTGATGGGCATTTATGGAACATTTCAGGAATTTATATACCAGACTTAATGGGATTTCATGAGACTCGGTTGGTTTTGGTGATATTTTTAGTCACTTTGACTTTACCCCTGGTTCCAATTTGATTACCCAGATCAGACGAAGTTCAACAGTGATTAAAAACTCGGTTTGTTTCTAAATCGACAATTTTTTTAAAACACTTGGTTCAGCATCCTCCGTGACAGTCGCGCTATTTCATCCGTCGAACCTGAAATTCTTCAAGCACCCCTGCAGTTCATCCGTGTGACAGAAACATGCTGCTCCAATATTTCACGCGACAAACCTCACGGACGAACGCCACTGAGTAATGTTGGCTGGGGTCTCCGGTTCCTGCTCACTCAGAACCTCGTAGTGGGTACGAGAATAAAATTCCTCTTCGTATACAATTTTTGAAATAAATGAAAAAACAAAAACGAAATCTCCGAACAGCCTGGGAAAGAGGAAATTAAAAAATTAAACGATGAATCAAATCAGGCCAAGGGTAGCGCACAACAGGTCGGATAACCTCCAGCGAAGAACACGTGTTTTCCCAGTTGGTCGGCGGGTCAGAACTCGAACGAAACCCCATCATGATTTACCTCTAGGAAATTTTCAACATTAAATCGAAGTCAGTGCGCGCCCTATAAATAAGAGTAACAAATAGGCGCCTGTTTTACGCCACCTGCATACTTACGGCCTGAAAACCAGTCCCGTATGATCCTGAACACCAGTAAAGAATAGAGAAAGAGGAAAAAAAAGTAAAATTAGTCGGCCGAAACCTAGCGCCGACAAGTTTTTAGCGTCCGCTATTGATTCAACTTGTTAATTATTACCTAAGTTATGGTTCCCTGAAGGTGAGACCGGACCGTAGCTCCAAAGCGCTAACCCAAGTCCGGTGCTCTTCTAGGTCCGATCAGTGTATCTAGGCACGCGATTACCTCGGCGTCGTGTTAGATAAGAGAGAGAAAAAAATTAACGATTATTACACGGGTTTCATACATTTTTTTTTACCGAGCAGAAGGTCGTAATCACAATTTCTTTTTTCTCCAATTTTCTAAGATAGTCGTAAAAACTTGCGAAACGCGTAGATAACTTGATAAAACCGGAGTTTCGAAAAATTCAATAAAAAATTCTGAACGTAAAGGCAGAAGGTCGTATAATGTCGCTTACGACCTTCTGGAATCAGTGAGCCGGATTATTTTTCTCTGAATCAGGTTCAGAAGGGCGGATACGCCAGGACTTACGACTTCCTGATTTTAAATTGACAAATTTTCAATCTCAACGGTTTTGAGCGTATTCGAAGGTTCTTCGCATAGATAGATATAAAAAAAAATTATACGACCTTTTGGTCTTGAAAATTCCAAACGGTCGTACAATGGCACTTACGACCTTCTGCCATTAGACACGCGATATTCTTCCCACCCCCCGAGATTGCAAGGCTCTTTTGCTGCGAAAGCTCTTATTTCGATATCGATTTATCATTTTCGGTATCGTTTCGCAGAGTGAGACGTAAACAGACTCGATGTCGTCGCAGATGTATGTAAGAAGTGTTATTTCGCGAATAAGATCACACGGGGAAGTCGTGGAATGGACTTTATCGCTGAATGGACTTTAGACGGAGTTACATGCGTTTCGCCCGAGGCTAGTTCGCGATATTCGCGTTTACAATACGATTCGATTATATCTATCACGCACGTGAACGCCTCGGTGGTGCGGTTCGACTCAATGTGGACTATACCGAGCTTGTTTATGCTCTGGCTATAATTGATTTGATCCTTGACCCGAGGACGCGCCGTGCCTTTGGCACATACCGTAAATAATATTCTTTATTAGTATAAATTGAGAAGTCTAATATAACCACAACTCTTTTTTTCTCTTCTCTTTTTAGGAGTGGAGAATAAATAATATATGAGGAAATTGGAGGAATACAGACCAACCGACACGGAATATTACGATTTATAATATATTACGGTATAAGTCTGTCGCTAAAAACCTCTCTCGATTATTTTTCATCAGATTTTTTATTCCACCTCGATCCGTTGAGAACATGAAAAGTTTCTCATAATTGTCCTGTAAATAATAATTTAGCAGACGTACACACCTGAAACTTGAGAGAAAAAAAAATTGATAGCATGTTCAAGGTGAATGATCAACACGCGGAAAGAATATGAGTATTTTTTTTTTTTTTTTGATTTTTACACGTCTTCAGGGATAATTTTTTTTTCCTCTGCTCTTAGAGCGTAACGAATGTCTCTGGATAATTATTATCACTGTCAAACAAATTTCAGGCTCAATTTTGTTGCGGGATTCTACAAGTTGTTTCTGATGGTTCATAATCAGCTCGACTTTAGGGTTAAATAACATTTTTGGAAAGTATTTCCGTCACAGTTTTGTATAATCTTCTCACAGTGAATTTTATTCTCATGAAAACAAATTTTTCCGCAATTTTTTAATTAGTATACAATTTGAATTTTTATTTCAAAGTTATATTTCACAAAATTCCAGGTCGTTACAAAATGGCCTGTAGGGCAAATAAATGATGAGGTGACGATGCATCGAAATTCTGGGATCTAAATTCTATTCTTAAAAAATAACCCGCCGAAGGTGACAAAAATAGGCCACTTTTGGATGTTGAAACACGATTTTCTCGAAATTGTGACGTGATAGAATAATTCTGTCCATAAATTCATGATCAGCGCAATGATTCAATTTTTACTGCCATCAAACACCTTATTTTTAAAAATTATCCTTCAAAAAACTCCGATTGAAGAGAAATTTGATATTGATAAGAATTAATACCTTGGCTTGTAATTTTTGTTCATGTTTCAGTCAAGTTTTTGGATTTTGAGCCATTTTCGTTTTTGAGTAAAGAATTGAAGCTTAATAACGTCTGAAGCTGATCAATATTGGTTTTTTATTATTTTTTCAAAAATTCTCTCATTCGCCTTTATCGCACTGACTCTGAGTTGACATCGTGAGGGTCATCGATAAATTACGATTCTCTCACCGATTCAAATCACGTTCATGATTAAGTAAACTGAACGTTGATCATAATTCTGAATAATTCTACCCTCATTTATAATATAGGAGTAGGAAAACGGGTCAAAGATTATATGCTTGAATTTTGAAGCCTTTGTATCGATATTTCGCATGATCAGGATGCAGGGATCCCCTGCATGCATCATCGAATCGAGTTAATCGAAGTCTGTGGGTCCATGAATCGCTCCTAAATCGTGAATTTTTGATCATCGGTTTGTTGGTGGACGCAGCAGGTGTCCGAGGTTGTATATTTACGGTGGCCCCTGACCCCTGGGTGGCCACCTGGCGTAAGTTTCCCCGACGACGAAGCGCGCCGTTGACCGCGAACGGATTTATGTGTGGGCCACGTCGAAGGAGTAACGATCTGTAAGAAGGTTTGTAAGTTGGCGTCCAACAAGCGCCCCCATGGAGAAATGATCCCGGCTACGAAGTTGCCGCGAACCCCACCGCGGGACGTCGTACGTCATATTCGCGGTTTTCACCTGACCATCTTCATGTGATCATCGACGGCAAAATACATCCCAGGAATGGTAAGAGGCTGGAAAAAAGACCGGACAATGCAATGGCGTGTACGGCTTAGTGCAACGCACATCCTCCACATTGATCATTCATAATTCATGAAAACCGGACTGTCGACATAGACGCGACTAGCGAACATCGTCCGCTGGTTCGTCGGCTGCAATGAAAGAAGACTACGACTAGAAAACCCTACGGTCCCTAGAAAACATGTCAATTGTTACCCAATTTTTATTGGTTCTTCATAGTTCGCCAAAAAATGGCGGAGACGCTGGGATATTTGAACACGAAACATGCGCGATACGTGATTAACCAACACTTTTTGTGGTTGTAAAAACTGTTCAGTGCAATGAATTGCATTTTGTTATCATCAATTTCCAAATTTCACGTGTAACATTTGTTGTGTAATTGAATGATAAATATTCTCCAAAACACTTGACACCTGGATAAAAAATGAAGTTGAAAATCGTTCTTTTATCTTTTTTGGCAAGAAAAGGCTTTGGAGATGGAGTCGATTGACTGGACTATGTCTTCCAGGGACTCTATAAAACCCGAGCCGAGTACTATAGCGAGAAAGCTGGTTGTCCCCAAGGAAGGAAACGATACGTGGCGGCGTGTCAGCTTCCTGAGGCCCCCAGGAGTCATCAATCATCGTGACTAGGGACGCCCGAGGTTCTTTTGCGGGGGCGGGTTAGCCGCGCGGAAGGAAACGAATAACCGCGGTTATATAGACTCTGGGAGACACTTGGTGGAACGAGAGAGACAGAGGAACGAAAGAACGGAATGAAGGGGGGGATAAGGGGATCAGGGAACATGGAGGAAGAAGACCACACGCAATTGCAACGGAGGATCCTCGACCGGATCGTTGCGTCGCGCGTCGTGCCCATGAACATGCTGCAGGGTCTACCATTACCGAAACATTGACCGGTACCGTATACACGGAGATAGCGTGACACAGTCAACAACCTGACCGGACCCAGGTTTGTTCGACGATCCTTATCGCGGATGATAAAAATCGTTCGAAAATTCATCCCAGGACCAGAATTTGGACACGGGTGAGGATTGGAGAAACTTTCGAAACTTTTGTCACTTTGTCCAGTCAGCGAGTATCTCGAACCGATCCTGTTTCTGAATGGTCGCAAAATGTTGAAATCGGTACGATGGTGCCTTGAGGATGTGGAATCGATCGCTTTGGGCACTTTCCTGAAGTGCAGGGTTCAAAGAAGAGTGTTCTTTCAAAAAGTACCGCTGAGAAAAAAAAGAGCATTAACTGGTTCTGAAGCAGACCATAACAACGGGGTTGGGGCATCATTAGTTTTCAGAATAGTACATTAACATCGAGTCCCGAGGTCCTTGTATCACCAAAGCCTAAACATCGCGTCAGACGGTGACCAGAAGTCGGTTCCATAGTTTCATTCTATGGTCACGTCAAGCTGGTCCCCAGATGCGAGACCCACTCACGTTGTGTGTGTACCGTTGCGTATAGTTCTTTTCGGCCACTAATCGCCAGGCGGCAAAACTCCATCGTGCCATCTTGCGTGATCTACAATCTTCGGACGAAAAAAGAAAGACGGTGCGGTGGGTCTCTTAGGGTTCCTCAAAAATACCAGAAATGCATGAGTCTCACAGCGTCCTAACGTCACCGTCGCAATTAATTGGCCATATTCGTTGATGGGACAAAACTGAATGGGAAAAATCTTCAATCTCCGATCTTCGCTATAAACCGAAGAGAATGGACTCGTGGGTGGCGATTGTCTCGTGGCCCACGCTAACACGACGGTTTCCATCTCGCGAAAGCCGATGGTCCCGAAAGATTGACACCGGATAGCCACAGCCTCACTCGCAGGCTATGACTCATCGGATGATTGATCCGAGCTAATCACCCTCATTTAATTACGATATTCTGTCACGGAGGGGGATGGGAATGATTAATTCTTCAAAGTAAGATAATTAAAAGGTGAACACATACCGGGGTGTTCATACGCGCAGAAAAGTCTGAAGGAGCTTTACTAACCGGGATTTTTGACGTTTGAGAAACGAGGAGGTGCAACATTGATGCAGGCGCCTGCGGAGACCCTCCGACCCGATTATGTCATCAAACGGCTTACAGTTCAGTGAACCGTTTCGTATCACCGAACACCAGACCGCGTCGCACCACCACCACACACGGTGACGAGTCCCCGACGCGCACCTGTGCTAATGGTGAATGGGGAGCTGCGAGATCACCATGTATGAAAATACACGAAAACACGTGTAGAGTGGCATGGATACGCTGTCTGCTAACGAGGACCGCGAGACTGTATAAGCTGCCAATTAACAGACGATGAGTCTTATCCCGTAGCTGGACCGTGGCCATCAATTAATTTCAATTCTACCCACCCCTCTGGTGCCAGCGATCACCAACCCTTCCTTGTCTGTACCATTTTATCAACTATATGTATATTTTTTTTATCAAGCCTCAACACTCGATGACTGAATTTTAATTGCACCTGTCTCGACGTCGATATCTTGAATTATCATTCGTTGGAAGAGACGATCCTGATAATTGGCTCGGTGCGCAGACAGTCGGAGAAAAAAGAACCTTTATGATCCTTAGAAAAGGAAAGTTTACCCACTGTTAGGCAGCGATGAGGCCGAACATGTTGAAAGGAGGAATGTCTAAGATTATTTGTTCTTCATGTTCGACAACTGTTTATATGTAGGTATATCGCATGGAAACTAGACGATGACTGTAGAGCCACCATAAGGTCAAAAATTGGGGTGATTTTCGCCATTAACCGAAGAAATTTAAGAAACTCGTTGTTATCGCATATCGAGTGAAGGCGTCAGCTGATCCGGGTGTATACAGTAGATGTGTACGGACCTTGCCACCCGGCGAACACGCGATCAACGTGCCTTCCAAATTCTGTAGATAAGAGCAAGGCTTGTGAAGCTGATAAATTATTCATTTTACGCAAACTTGTGCACGAAGTGGTGGATGACGTAACTGGTTTGAGGTCATGGTACGATATTTCTGTTACGCGGTGGATTTTTTACCATCAGTGATCACGGGGCTCTGGGTTTCACGCTGATGGCGCAAACGAGGTATCAACAATCGATATACCATTCCCCCGTAATAACGATCGTTAATTAATTAGCTAATAAGCGGCTCGTTAGCGATGAATCACCCATCGAACGCCTTCGGGTCACTGTTATTGTGCCTAGGCCGGTATACAATGGGAATTTGTAAAAAAAACACGGAGACTCGATGCCGCGAACGACCGTAACACTGAAAAAGAATGACAACAAAGTTACATCAACATCCTCAAGATGGCGTTCGCGATCGTAAGTTAATATCGATGACTCATTGCTCACTAGTGTCGAATATTGGAACTACCTTTGGTTATCGGTGAGAATGTTATGCCATTCGTTCTCTACTAAACACGTGATCAAATCGGAACCCAAGACATATGTGCAGTACTGCATATGTGGATGAAGGACGAGAAGTACTACAATATTCACCTGGACCCTGTGACCTTCGGCACTGTTATCTGTTGGGGAATCTCGTTCCTCTTCCAGGACTGTAGCGAACGAAGGTAGTGCGGGGTCAGTGTAGAGGTTATGAACACATTTTAGTTGGTCAGCACTGTAGACATACCATTACCATTACTTACTGTGAACGAGGGTCAGAGCCTCTCTTCAGGAAGGGTGTCAATCAGTAGTAGTAGTAGGTGCCTCCCTGCAATAGTGTCGCGGTGACGCTACTATAAGTAGCCGGCCTGAGGTCCGTATAACCTCCAGCTTCAGAATATAGGTCGAAATCCCAACCACGTCGTTATCGGCGACCCTAAAATCCCTTCAGAACAGAGTTCGACCAATCGATACCCATTTTCGATTGCTTCTTCAAAGTTTGGATCACAATGGCGGACAGGATGGAGGCAATTTCCATCTTCTTCTGCGGGCACAAGCCCGGTTTCACCTATCAGTGAAAATTTCTCGAATGCGATCCGAGCGATCCTAGCGGGAAAACTCCAGCGTTGCAGGAAACATAACCCAACGATCTAATCATTACACTTTTTTGCAAACAAAATTGTGGTTGGCTGGTGGTATTGATTAATTTCCTGATGACGAAATCAGCATAATTCACACATCTAACTGCATTCAGTAATTCTAGTCAATGATTTTAAACAGTCTCTATGGACTCGCTCGCTATAGAGGCGCTCGGATCGCATTCAATCCTTTTATTTATTACTCCGCGTCCAGAGAAAAAGCCAATGTATTTTAGCCGAAGAGGTTAGGTTAGTGCGGTAACAGTGGCGTGGTGCTGTGATCCCCCGTTGTAACAGTGTCTTAGGGAGTATCTTCTGAGTAAGGAACAAGTGGCATCAACGCCCAGCTCAAACCCCTTGACCTAGAAACTTGAAATTTGGGCAACATGTTTCCTTCCCTTCATAAACACCCACTAAGAAGCGATTTTTCGAAATTCCTCCCCCAAGCGGGTTAAAAGGGGTAAAACATGTTTTCGCGGATTCATCGATATCTCCTCGGCCCGACGAGATATTGACTTCGTCTTTGCTTCAAATGGTTGCTTATTCAAATACCTAAAAAGTAGTATCAGCATTTTATGAAATTCCACTCCTAAGGGAATAAAACGGGGTAGAACGAATCTTTTTGGCGCGCAACGCCGAACAGCGAGGCGCGAAGCGCCAACCGGGGCTGGGCGCCTAGTGGAACATAAAATTCTTCATCGAAGCCACTGCAGTAGTGAATATAAACAAGTTAGTACGTACGTGAGAAAAGAGCGGCTTATTATTCGGTCTGTATTATTGCCTTCAACGTTATGATACAGTTGCATTAGAGCCATACAGGTATGTGTACCGTGCGTAGGAGCAGAGTGTAGAAATACCGGCGGGGTTCTTTGATATTCAAATAACCCGAGTTGGTATAAATAAAATTATTACGTGGAAGAAACAATTTATGATCAAATCATGCCGGTTGTTTCTTTCTTCTTCTTTTTCTTCGGTCTCTTTTTATTTTATTTTTTTTTTCCATTACGACTTAGGAAAAATAATAAAGGAGTTGACCGTACGCGCCGCCACGCACGCGGCACGAGGCTCACTAAAGATTAAAGCGCAACGGCTTGACCGCGCGGTGGCTATGAGACGCGTGAAAATAAAAAGCTGCGATCTTCAAATCCGACGAGTCGAACACGTCACGCTGAATTTAAAAACCGGAGGCGAGAAAATAATTTTTCTATAAATTGTACACTTTATTACCCCGAAACCTGCAACGACGAGGCGAGGTCAAGACTTTGATTTCAAAAGATCAGGAGAGAAAATTCAGCTACGAGTAGTTTGGCATTTTTTATTTTTACCTTTTTTCTATTTCGGTGCCAAAAGTAACGAAAGTCACCACCGATTCAAAATCTGGCTTCTAGATAAGACCAGACGGTCGCCTCTTATCCAACGTCTATCTCGTTCGGTGAACAGAAACGAGGAGAAAAAAAAGCATCCAGTGTTACTCGATGAAGCGAAAAAGCTCATCACGGAATATTATACACTCGCTTATCACTCTGACTCACCCCGAAGACAATCATTCGGATAAATCCACAAGTGCTCGAATACTGGAAAGTGAAAAATGTGCAGCGACAGTATCAAAAAAGTTGCAATCTTAAAAATCCTAATTCTGAATCTTACCAATTATTACTGTATCTAAGTCTATTCTGAACTATTCACTGTAATCAGTTTCCCTTTTTCATTCTTATTGCCATCCTTACGACGTAAATGGTCACTTCGAAGCGAGTCCTTCGTAAGAATTGACTTCCGAATGGGGAAAACTATCTAGTGCCCTCCCAGAAAAGTCACGTTTTTTCCGAATCATGCCCTAGATAGTTTTCTAGATCAAAAGTCAATCAGAGAGAGAGAGGCATTTTTGACTAATTGGAATTTGATTTGTGCGCGAATTTTGACTCTGTTTGAAGTAAAACTGTGTTTTAGCAGTCCTCAGGCCTCTGAAAACCGTCTGAAATCCCCGCCTCCAAAATTTGTCGGTAAATCGAGCGTGCGGTACAATGTGCACAAGCATACACGCGCCTTTGAGTCTTGACACGTGTACAGTTCCGTTGGTTGCGGTACAATCCGCAAAATCGAGGTTTTTCAACTGTATCCCATAATTTTGCAAACGATCTAAAATTCTCCGTCCTTTCAAGCTGGGGCTGCGAATCGGAAGCGGTTTTTGGTATCGTAAATCCAAACGTCTGCCACATCGACGAAAATCTATGAGCTAAATTTGACGAAACTCTGAAAACCGGGATCGCGAATTTTCGGTTCGCCTGTACGACGACTGTCTTTCTTTTTCTCGCGTACCACGTGCGGGGGGTTTTTCGTGTTATATATATAGACACATAGATTCGAGTTTTCGGTACACACTCAGAGCCCAGTGTCCGTGTGACGTAGACCGACTATTAAGCCGACTCGTGGCAGCAGGTGCAGCATCACTCACTGTCCTACGTCTATACATCCAAATACCCAAAGGTGCGCTCATCCTCCGTATCTCACCCCATTTTTTTTTTTTTTTCATCAGTTCACTTTTTGGTCACTGAAAACCGAGGGTCGTCGCGAATCACCAATTAGCCCCGAGGAATTTCTAGGCCTGTTTGCCAAACGCGACCCCTTTGTTCGGTTTTGTTACTCCAACAATGAGTGAGAAATTGTTAATTAAACGATAAGAGGAAGTTTAATGATATCGTGAGAAAAGGACGCGGTTCAGTTTTCCACACCGTCAAATCTGGTCGTTTAATATCGTGGATAAACTGGCGATCCGCGTTCGCGGGAATCCAACGATCGATCGAAAGACATCGTACACGATTAAGGTTGAGGCGGTGGAAAGAGAAAGGGCTCGAACCTATATTACTTTTAGAGTGGTGAAGAAGAAGAATTATAAGAGTCGCGGAGACACGGAACAAACCACTCCACTCAAATACAAGGATCGTTTACTCTCGGAACCGATCAGGCGTGTCGGTTCGAGCCGAGTCAAGGATCTATAGATCTTCCATGTACGATATACCAGCTTCATCTTCTCAAACACGGACCGAGGGCGACGATAACGAATATGATCGATGCCTACCGTCCCTCGTCAACACTCACAACGAAACTGGACGGGACGATGTTCCCACCTTGATGTGGAATAAAAAGATGTCAACACTAGAAGAAGAAGACGAAGAAGAAGAAGAAATTTAAGAAACGTACCTTTTCTCTGAATTCCAAGACGAATTTATTGAAAATACTTGACCATGAAAGATTAGTTGGTGTGAGTTTCTATAAGGACTATTAGGAAGGATTCATCACTCGATCGGATTGCTAGATATGTTGATTTCAATCAATTTGAATTCACAGCAGAAGGCATAGGACTTGACATCTGCTCCGCAGGAAGGCCTCTTTCCAAACCGATAGAGCAGACACGAGACACAAGACTGGACTTTTGCACCCTAGGGCTCTCATATAATCTTTGTATTCCTTTTTATTCGTTGTGATCCTTATTGTGATAACTAGTAATCATTGTGATGAAATAATTGATCCTCTTCATCCAATTTCTGTAATTTTTTTGCAGTCCTTGTCGAACCTTGAATCCTTTTTGAAATCCCTGATCGAACGAAATTTTCGCTCGTAATGCGAGGTGAAGAATTTCACGAAGTGAGGCTCGTGGGAATTTTCAATGGCCTGAGACTAGGTGAAGAAAATAGAAGATCTGGTAGTTTTGTCACGAAGAATAGACTGGAAATAGAGGCTGCAGAGTCGGATTCTCCACGTCGGATGAATTAACGGTAACGATTGTTTTATAGCTCCGAAGAATCTTCACCCCTCGGGTCTTTGCATCACCCGATAATTCTCTCCTCATGAGGCTAATTAAGATTGCTCTACGGATTCGAAGCGGTTTATTTCCTTGGCTTCACGTACGACACTAGACTCGCTCACAAGCATTCACAAACAGCATTGGATCAGAAGCAAATTGCAGATATGTGAATACATAAGAGAATCCAACGGCCTCGGACATTACCTCGGCATCCCAATAAAGCATTCTACCCCGCGATTAGTGTAGTACGTGCCAAGCGAATCTTGGTACCACCATATCGAGAGACTACGAGCGATTCAACAAATGCACTTCGATGCGTAATTCAAATTGCGAAAGATATATTCAATGGGTTAGAGATTTCATTCAATAACTAAGTTACGTGGAATCGATGGACGACTCCACCTGGCGGTAATAATTAATCCATTCTGCAGTCAGTGCATGACGGTTTTTTTTCTGTTCATCAGAGAAATTCTAAATTAAGGTTGACAAGAATTTTTGCAGAAGAAAAAGGACAATATTTGGACTGAGAAAGGTTAGAAATAGTTGTGACATGCTAGTAGAAGTAGGAAAAAGTTGGAGCCACCACTAGCTATTCCAATACCACAAACTACCTAATAGTATGCCCTGAGCAGAGGAAATTACTTCGCCTCGAAAAGGTTTAGAAGTCCACCAGATGTCATGTTAACCAGATTGAGATTCCCTATAGAAATAAGCAGGTTTGGGCTGACTATGAGCCAGCCTTTGTTTTGTTGTTGAAAATTGTTAACATTCTATTGATAAACATGAAACTTATATCCTGAAGAGGATGAAAAAAAGTGTTTCGAAAGACTGATAAAAATTTACTCATTCTGAACGATTAATTCGAAAGTCAATTACTTCTACGTCGAGGGATGAAGTCAGCTTCGCAAAACCTCGACTTATTTCTTGTCAAATAAAAAGAATTGTTTCTCAAAAACATCGTGTGTCCAATCACTCGGATTTCAAAACTTGTCCAATCAAGTACCTACCATATGCGAAACAATGACTATGCCACTTGAATACAGCATATTGTAAATTCAAACGGTTCGAAATGGTCTTTCTTTGGCGCCATGCCATGACGTCACTATTCAGTATAACAAGCCCGCCATCGAGCGTCGTCTTTGCCCGCCATTTTGCTATTTCTATTCGAGGCTTCCTCCGGTTATCCAAAAATCGCTGTGAAATAGTATATTGTGTGATAAGGGACGAAAGTTGCAAATCGTCAATCGTCCCTTGTCACACACGATAGTTTTTATAATGAGTGCATTAAAAATATGGGGTTGCATGGCAGTAGCGGGACAGAACTTATGACCTAACCTCAAACTTCGTGTTAAACGCTGTCAGTTGTTTCGTCCCATGGAACAGGGATGAAAATGAATTGAAAACTCCCAAGGGACGAAAATGAACAAGATGGCGATACAGCATGCAATACCCCAATTTTTATGCACGTGTTACAAAAATGATTGATCCTCACGTCACGGCATATTAGAAAGGATTGTTACCTTATTTTATTGAAAACATTGACAAAGCAAGGTGTCTTTATGAGATACTTTTTTTCATTGTTTATCAAACGCATAGATTTATTCACATGGTGGATTCCTTTGTCGACGATTATGAAAAAAAAATAAATAAAATTGCAACTGTTTTAGGTACGTGTATAAATTTTATCATGTATGTAGGTATCTCGGGAGTATGGGGGGTAAATAGTTGTTGGGCAATAAATTCTTACGATCAGAGTAAAAGATTCGGGCCCAATCGGGAAAATCAAGACTTTCCATTCTCTACAAAGATGGTGCATTGGAGAACATGGAGTTAAAAAGCAGTTTCTCTCTCACAATCAGCATAGCATGAGCAAGTTCTCTTAGTTGGCTCGGTGCTTTAACGATGTTGAAAAACCGCACGTGTACCGTCTTTGACTTATAAATATACATTTTATTTTATTTTTTCGATCCTCGAGAAACAAAAATGATCTAAAATAACGACAGAAATACGCTCAAGGCGTCGTTTATATACTATAAACGACAGAGACAAAGATTTCCCTGATAGAGGCAAACATGGCGCGAGACGGTGATTCAGGTAATCGTTCATGTTCTCAATTAGGGTTACAGCCACTTCCGTAGCTGTTGCGAATTAATGACTGTGTTATCACCATTACGGTCTCGGCTTCAGGCTTCAGGCTTTATTGACCTGTAATAGGAGGGGATATATATCGAAAAAAAGAAACGAATTTTTTTCTTTCAACTACTAAATCCAATTTTACTGTGAAATATATTTAATGAAAAAATCATCATCTTCTTATTATTTTCTTTTTTTTTCTTTTCAATTCAGACAATCGTTCCGGTGTTTGTTGTTACAAGGAGAGATAATTAAATGGATCATTATTCAATTTTAGTAATGCTAGTATCGTATATATTACAATACAGAAACCTATAGGCTAGAGCGGTGCTTAAAAAGAGGAAAAAAAAAATAAAAATTTAGGGAAAAAAATACAATATTATTTGAGGAACGTTTCATTATATTATATACAAAAAATACACGTCATAGAGTTCGTTCAATTACTTTTCCTTGTTAAAAAAATAAAAATAAAATTTCACAATCCTCTTTCAGGCAGGTATAATTAAGGTTACTAGGATTTTCGTTTTTAGTGATTGAAAAATGTATTTAAATAAACGTATCTAAGTATCAGTTAATAATATATATTGAGCTGTATAAAAAAAAAAAAAAAAGAAAACTCAATGAAAATTATTATTTTCATACAGATATTATTATAACCTTTTTTTTTTCTTTTAAATAAATATGAATGAGTTTGTTATTATTATTTTTCTTCTTTTCTTCGTTATCATTATCATTATTGTTAATTTTTTTTTTTCTTTCAAAACTTGTATCAACTATACAGTACATTATCAATTCACTAAATTTATACTATCATTATATTTATTCAATTATATTTATAATATATTTATTTTTTCATCGAATCGTATCGAATAGTTTATTACATTTATATATACCTAAACAATACAACAATATATAGGGGGTGTGTGTATTCCTGCTAATTTCGACACCCTCATCCCCCTCCGCGTTATCTTATCGATATTATCAATAATAATTTTATACATCCTTAAATATTATTCTTGCTCCCCCCTCCCTTTCGTTTCTCCCCAACTCAATAAATTATTCACAAAAACAGAAACAAAAAAAAAAAAAAAAAAACAGAAGGAGATATTTAATATTTATAAATCGCAAGATCGCAGTGTTTGTTCAAAATACAGCAAAAAAAAAAAATAAAAATTATTGATCAATTTGTATTAACTGTGTGTATATATTTACAAACGGTATCGTCGCTTATCATTTTCTAATTTATAATTGGTACAATGTATATTATATAAAAAAGAAAACACTTTTTTTATTTTTATTATTATTATTTTTTTTTTTTAGAAATTGTCATTTCGATTCTTCGACGCTAAGAGAACCGGCCTCACTTATCACGCGCAATCCAACGACGCCAGGGACGCGGGGCTGTGGGGTCCTCCCAACATGAATGGGGGGCTCATGGGGGGTCCGCCGCTGCCCCCGCTGCTCCCGTACAGCTCGAGATCGCCTAGGGATCCGGCGTCTACACCGCCACCACATTTGTCAGATTTGCCATCCTGCTTTTGGAGAACACGTCGCCATTTTGCTCTAGCGTTTTGGAACCAGACCTGCAACAGATAGGGAATACGGGAGACGTTACTTAACCTGAAAGTGAACGGTAGCCATCTTTGAGAAAGTCTCCTCCTTCTTATATCCTCAGTTTCAGATACAGCGAAATACGAGACGCGCGAGGAAACTGCGGGATCCGGAAGGGAAGAAGGGAAGAAGGGAAGAAGGGCGAGTCCTCCGAGTATTCGCGAGGGCCGCGATCAATATCGGGCAAGATGGCGCCTCAGCCGGGCCACCGAGTCGACCCCGACTACAATAGCTTCTTCCCCTCGCACCTTGAACCCCCTGGTCCCTACGCAACTCCCTCGACTCCTATCCTCTCAACGTTACAGTCGGTATAATAAACCTGGGGGAAGATCCCGGGGAGATTGAAGAGAAAATGGAGTGTCTTAGTTTTTCAGTCCTCGAGGCTTCATCACAATTGACCTTGCTCAAGGGCTGGCGCTGGTAGCATCAATGAGAAACTTCAATGAAGATGGGTAATGCTCAGTAAACATGGACAGAGAAACGATGTCAATTGGAAATGAGGATTTTGTGAAAACTGCATCGTTGTGATGAACGAATCATCTAGCAATGGCAATTTGGGTAAGCAAAATCTTCCAATACCTTGAAGATTGAATTTCTCAAACATCAAGTCCTCAAGCTTTCAATACTTGAGTCTTGTAGACGTATCAAATCTTCTGGAAATCCTCTAGGAATTAGATTTTTCCAACATCAAGATGAATATGAAATTGAAATAGCACTTCTGCTTCTCAGTATCACATCTTCTGAAGATTGAAATAATAATCTAAGGATTCAATGTTCTAGGTTCTCGGCGAGTTTCTATAAGCTTCTTGAAATCTGTTCACTATCGGATCTTCTTCCCACACGTCAAAGAATCTCACTCAAATTTTCTAAGGCCTTCCAACAATCACGTATCTCAAACACCAAGTGCCACGTCGACTCTATCTTATTGTATTCTTCTGAATGGTTTGCAAATATGTGACATTGCTTCCTGGTCTTAGGGGACAGAAAAAGAAAAAAATGAAGAACTAATGACAGTCGAATCCTGTGAGAATCATCAGACCATCATGAAATCGTTTTCTTTGAGACCAAATAAAATCTTCTGACCAATGGTCAAGACCAACCATATTATGTGACAATTTTCGCTCTGCGTTTCATTGATAACGAGTGCAAGTCAGCCTCGAGTCACGTAATCTAACTGTGGTCGTTGGTGACCGGGTTGATTGTGATTAAACCGCGTTAATGCTAGCGGTTTGGCGTTACAACCTCGAGAACCGCTTGGGCGGAAGGAAGTGGAGAAGATGGCGGTCTCCTCCCACCGCTTATCTCCCAGATAACTAGCAACAACTCGAGGTTGCTAGCCACACGTAGGGACCGAACCAACCGGTGCTTTCTCTCCATTTCTCTGTCTGATTCGAACCAGAGAGATCGGTCTCTCCCTCTCTGGCCTCTAGTCTACTTTCGGACGTGTCGCGCTTATTCGCGCACACGCCGCGATATCCCTTGGCAAAATAGGCTGTATTGTGGCGTGTAATTGTCGCGCGGTACAAACGTCTTAAAGTCATACTTTACCGGGTACGAACAGGGCCCGGCCTTTCCGAGCAAAGGAAAAGACGAGGTTAAATGAAGCAAAAAGTAGTCGTTTAGCCCGACGCCGCGCCGGGGCCGCGGTATACCGCTTTCAAACACACGTTTTTCACTATATCCGAGGGTGGCGAGCCGCGTCGCGGCCGCGGCGTCGACGGAAATATCGCGGACTAGGTTATAACCTAACGTCGGTTTGCCCCCGATGCCGACTGGCTCTAGAAACTCACTAATTGGAAGGAGGTATACTTAGGAGAGTGGAGGAGATGTGAATATTTTTATAGTACCGCTGCTTTGAAAAGAAAATCCCCCAACGTCACATCCATCTTCTCCCCGGTGCCTTAACACTGTGTTCGGATACGACCCGAAAAATATCACCAACGATTAATTAGAGGGTTACACGGGGTTACGGCTCCGCAATGTCGTCTAATTGAAGGCATGGATGGAACAACCGCCGAACTCGAGTCAGGACCTTTTTCCATCATTTACCCTACATCCACAATAGCTGTGAGATGCTTTGTTCATGCAGATAAGAAGTTCTTGATCAAGTTGCTTCCGTTGCTTTACTCTCACAGAATTTCATATAAACCAGGAAAAATTATTGTATTTCGTCAAGTGGTGGAAGAAGGAAACACATCTATTCGCAGGAACCCGTCTTGCCACGAAATAAGAAATCCCAATGTTTGGAATGAGAGCCTAACTCGTTTTTTAATCGACAATTTATCTAGAAAACTAGTCATATGGTCGATCGTCGAATTATTGTTCACGTTTTTATCGTTTCGCTCCAAAGTACGATTGTACTCTTACAAAGATTACATGGTAGCTACAGTAAGAAGAGAATCTCTGACCTTTCCCTGACCAAATTATGAACTTTCCCTCACTGAAATTCGGACGAATTAGTGGTTGTTTAAATATGTAATGAATAACGCCCTGAATCAATGGTGAAAGAAAATGATTTTTGAGAATCCTTTTTCATTCACAATTCATACAAGTTTTGCTACTATTTTCAGTGATCAGATTGATTCTAAGAAAAATCGCTGGGGATCTTTGATTCTTTCTTGTTTCGTATCGTCATAAAATTCTTTGACGTTTTCCTGACTCTTTCCTGACTAGCCGCAACCATGAAGAATAGCTTAGCATCGCTTACCTGAAGCACTCTCTTCGGCAGTCCTGTCTTTTGCGACAATTGTTTCAGATCTTTCGCGTCAGGATTGTGGTTTATGGCAAAGTAGCTCTTCATCGTTCTAAGCTGATGGTGTTTAAAGCTCGTCCGCATCCGTTTCGTCCTGCTGTTCGATCCAGGCATCCCCGGCGTTCCAGGTCCTCCCCTTCCAAACGGCATGTCCAGGTAGTCAGAGTTCAGATCTGAAGAAATAAACAGAATAATGTTCAGTAATCGACATTTTTGATGAGGAAAAATTGTCTCGCACACAGACCGGGTCTCCGCTGTCTAGACGAAGACGCACACCACGAGACCATTATGCTTGCCTGAAAATTCTTCTACATCAATGCTCGTTTAATCAATTCATCGAAAGCTTTGAGAATCGTGTCTGGGAACTGTTCGGCCACATAGAGTTGTAATTGCACGTGTATACAGCGTCGAAGAGGCGGATGGCCAGCTCCTATCGCATCGCGGGTTCTCCTCTCGTTTGCACTAGCGAGGCTAATGAGCTATGATACACATCGACCGGCAACATACTCTGCAAGCTGGTAGTAAGGGATCTCGTAATTACCCTACTGGCCGATAACTCCATCGTGGGTTACCGGGTTCCGTGCATCCTACGTCCCGAGGTAAGGGTAAGGTAAAGAAGTCAATCTACCGATGGCTACATTCGATGCACAAATGAGAAACTAATGGATCGCGAACAATCAAGTACCGACAACGAGCGCTGGTCACAGATGGCTTGCAGTATTAGGAAAATAGAAGCGACGATTGTTTGTATCGGGTAAAAAAATTGTGCACCGAATTGTCGATGGTTGAAGTAATGCAGAAACTCGCACGCCATTGATAAGATGTGCCAAAGACCTTGGCCACGACGGTGTGGTGATCGCGGGCTCAGAACCAGTCAGTGGCAATTAAGTATTACCTCAGCGTAATTGCGCGTGTAGGTATATAGCGGTGGAGTCACCTGCTCGGTATAATCAACCGAGCGTATCGCGATTGGATTTAAGTTTATTTGCTCACGTGTATATGGACAGAAATAACACGAAGACTGTAAGAGGATCAGGGATTCAAACTGCGCAACGGTGTCCAAATTCGGGTACAATAAATATCTAGAGATCAAGTGCGTCTCGTTTTTTGCGTATAGAAAATTAAAAGCTCGATAATAGTCAGTTCGTTTTGTTGCGGTAGACGCTCTGTAATGTACGGTCTGCCCTGGATAAGTAAATTTATGTTACGTGGACAAATTTTATCAGGCGTTCGGTGGCAAACGCCTTACGCCCACGCGTCGATAAATCACTCGATCTGTTGCCGGTATAATGCTGTACGTATAGTTGCGGTTTTATACCGGTCCACCACATCCTCAACATTCTCCCGTAACGGACTACTCCAGGATACCAAAGGTCCTGCCCCATCCGGCCAACAAGCATAAAGTGTAGTACCGATGTCCCCCCCCCCTCGCCAAGAAGCTCTTTCTCGTACCATACTGACCGATTGCGATCAGGTCCACCTTTTGTTAACCTGCACCCTCTCTCGCGTGGGGCGTGTCCTGCTGGAAGGACATTCTGATGAAGAAGAAAGTAGTCGAGCGAATGAGACCGATTTGATCCTAGTTTGTGGTACTTGGTGGTCATGTATGCCTAGAAATGTGAATCCAGTCGCGATGTTCGGCCATTTTGAAGAGAACCGAAGCTTTATCGCTATGCTTGATGCGAAGATGACCGATGAATTGAGTTTCTCACGAGAATCTTTTCTCTTTAGGTTTTTCTTTTTCTTTTATTACCCATCACAAACCTTATTTTATGTCGGTGCAGTAAACCTCGGAAGACTTTTTGACCATTCTGAGACTTTGTTGCGAACAGAGAATGATGATGCTGGTGTATAAGAAGCACGCGGGATATTTCTCGGAATTTAAACAAATTGGTTTACAACCTTGGGCACGTTGGTCGACTCCAACCTCAAGGTTACATTCGGTATAATCTTTTGTGATTGTGACAAAAGTTTTGGACATCGAACGAGACGACGAGCTGTTAATCGAAACTAATTAATAAAGTCACGGTACCATAGGGTTATTTTTTGGTCAGTCCCACACGGGTCTTGTGTACTTTTATAACACAGAACCGGGTTAAGCCGGACGTGGAGTGACCGGAGCGTGACGTCACGTCCTACGGTCAATCGATACACCTTCAATTCGAATTTTTTTTCTTTGTTTTCTGTTTTTTGCAAAGCCACGCGACTGGGCGATGATACGAGTACGTCGGTATCGACGACCACCGCGACCGGATTCACTAGACCAAAAAATTACCGTCCCGGTCGACAGGTTACGATCCGTGGTGTCGGAGCAAGAAGTCTTACCCCGAATCTACGCAAGACGCCGATACCCGTTGAAGCGCGCGGTTTTGGTTGAAAAAAAGAAAAAGAAACGACAGTCTTCAACCCATCATCCTCACCGCATAAGAAGAGGGTACATCAATTCTATTATGTAAACACCGGAGCCCTTCGAACCGAAGATGGATCAATCCGGACGACAATGAACTCACCAAGACTAGCAGTCATAGCTTCGAGGTCCTTGGGCTTCCGTTTCCTGGGTCTCCCCTTCTGTCTGGGGGGCGGTACCCCCGCGGCAGCTCCGTTAAAGTAAGGAACCTTGGGCGGAGACCCGCCGTCAGGACCCGAGGGTGTCTGGGGTTGGAGAGGAACCGGGCTGGCGTGAGGATGCTGATGGGGATGTTGAGGCGGCATGGAGTGATGGGGGTGTCCGGGGTGTCCCCCGTGCGGGTGGTGGTTCAGGAACTCTGGAGACGGAAAGGGCTGGCCCGGATAGTGCGGTCCGGGCGGGTACGCCGGTACCGGAGGACTCTGGGCCGGATGGAGATCGGCTCCCATCTCGTAGTGGTGTCTGCAGAGAACGACGCCATCCCGCATCCCGAAGTGGTCGCCCTTGGTCAGGGGGATGGTGCAGGCGGCGCAGCAGAAGCACCTCACGTGAAATACAAGCTCGCGAGCCCTCATGACGAGTTCTGATGCCAGGATGGCGGCTTGGCACCTGGCGCATCTCTTCATCCCGCCAAACATTCTGAAAAATAAAAATATAAAAATCAAGATCAGACGGTTGGGTATTATTTTTAGCGGTGGAAATCTTTTCACTCGCAACTTAATGGAGGGAGATTCTCTCTTCTCCGCGACATTATATCTGATTGAATTTCATTAAAAAAGTATAGATAGCTTCTCGAGCTCGCGGTATATACGCCTGGATGTGCTAGGGTGGGGTCTTCGGACCGGTCTTCGGTCTCTCTACCCTCGGGGTCTCTCCTACCCAGATAGTAGGAACCGATCTCATCCGCACCAACAGCGCTCACGACATCGCTACTGCATTAGCGGCGGCCTGTACGGTCTCCATTACCCGACATCATCCGACCTATCTAACTGATATCAAACGACGTATTTCCCCACCCCTTCACCCCTGCACCCACCCTGCACGTTATTCTCTTATACGCGCATGCATCGTGCTCGTTCTGATGGCAGAAAACGAATGATAAAAAGAATAGAAAATGGAGAAACGTGTATAGAGGAGAATTGGATAATTCAAGATTTGTTCAATGCCTTATCGCACGTACGCGAGTTATTGCCGATCCTATGGCACACCAACGACGCTATATTTCACATGTCATGTACTCTGTAATTTTTTTTTCATTTTATTTTTTTCCTTTTAGAAAGATCAACATCGTCGTATATCGTTTGGCACAAAAACAACGATTCACTCGCATCGAGGAATATTTTGGTAGAGAACGAGTGTGTCAAAGAAATTTCGAAATATTTGCGAGATTGGTGACGCTTTAGCGATTCCAGGAATGCATTGCGCTCGCTTCTTCGAAGAAAGGATGATTTTACACTGTACATTTTCGATATTGGAAGCGTTAGAAGAATTCAAAGACCAGAAATTTGGTTAGCTTAACAATATCTGGTCCAAGTCTCTTTCCAATACAAATTATGGTCGTTGAAAGACGCAAAAGTAGAGCCTGAAATCGTTTTTCAATTTTACCAAAGGCGTCATTTTGTAAGTTCCACCTTTCTGTCGACTTCTTTAGTTCTTTCAGTTGCCACGATACTCTAACTCGTAGTGAGAGGCTGACCTAAATTTTGTGTACGAAAAATCGTGTGCTTTTTAGAGAACTGCATAGAGTCGAAAGCATCGAACTAAAGTTTGGTACTTGTTGCCTTATTTCAGTAGTAAATTCCTTTCCTCTTAAAAGTCAGACAGATGGCGGCAAAAAACACAAGAAAACCTTCATGGAATGAGAATTTCATATATTTTTCAATTGAACGCAGTTGTATACTTGCGAAAAAACCCTGTACTTCCAACTTAATTCTTAACGTTTCAATAAAAAATACCAGATTATTGAGGCACCAAAGGAAATTTTAGTCCCTTAAGAGCATGCTACACTCATTTTTTACTCTTCTTACCGACCTTTTCGGGTTTTCACTGATAGCAAAGCCTACGCGTCGCGAGCGCGGAAAAGGAACCAAGAGTGCAATTCTAAATGGAATTCCGAAGATATATATCGAAAAACTTCTTTGTTTCATGCAACAATGAAGACGTATTCTTGAAAACTGCACAAACAATTACCATTTTGTGCAGTTTTCAAGAATACGTCTTCATTGTTGCATGAAACAAAGAAGTTTTCCGATATATATCTTCGGAATTCCATTTAGAATTGCACTCTTGGTTCCTTTTCCGCGCTCGCGACGCGTAGGCTTTGCTATCAGTGAAAACCCGAAAAGGTCGGTAAGAAGAGTAAAAAATGAGTGTAGCATGCTCTTAATTACAACGATTTTCTGAATGATAAAATCCTTGTCCTGATCAGAATATCCGAAATGTATTTTTCACTGGGTGTACGAATTCAAGACCGTCCACGGTAATCCATTCGTCTAGTTTTCGAACCGTAGCACTGCGGGAGAGTTCGAGCCCCCCTGGGACCGGGGATTACGTTAAACTTTGTAGACGTCTGTCCTCTTGACTTTGAGGATATTGTCCCGCAGTATCCAAACGCGGATGCATGTCCCCTTCTGAAAAGTACTTACGTCTAATCGGATCTATCAGGAGCACCGCGGTAACGAACCGAGTTTAGAGGGCATGTAGCCAGATTTATGAAGAATTTGTTGCAAACAAGGGGACTGTTTTTTTTTCAGTGGTGGATCAGAGTTCCCCGCAACTAACAAATAGCGCAACGACAATAGGGGTTTCCCCTACGATTTTTATACGACCCCATAGTTGACGCCCGTTTATATAGGATTTCCCGCAGAGTTATACACAGTTTCTTCTTATGCCCGCAGTTCACCAAACGCGTTACATTCTAATACAGGGGGATCTTTTTTGCCAGCGTGTTAGGCCCCGTAGCCCACAATGAAAGTGCACGAATGAGGTCGAATGGTCGAGAAGAAAAAAAGAAAAAAAAATACTACAAGTACACAAAAGAATTCTAAATAATCTTTTACGAGGACCACCCGCTGCCGCGGTTCGCACACGGGTTCGCTACAAGCTAAACGTGGAGAACGTTATATTTCCATTTGCGGTTGTTACAAAACCCCCTCACGATTTTTACCTGCTGGCTATATATATTTCTCGAACTTTGTTTCCCCTCGTAACACCTGCTTCAATGGTTTGATTGAAGTAATGCATGTGTAACGGTGAAGAAAAGAAAGGTTCGCGCATGCGCACATTGCGAATCGTCTACTTTACGCTCTGTGTTGCGAAATTTGTCAGTTATCGTTTATCGGGCTGCTTTTCGCATACAATGTAATATATTGTTTTCAATACAGTGAAGTAGAGGAAAAGAAGGTGTCTTTGAGTTTCGTAAACTCGTCAACACACCAATGTTAATGACATCTAGGATACGTCGCGTTAGGAGATGACGAACGACCCACTGTTGCGAGCACAAATAACTTGATACTATTTCGAGAGATGAGGCTTGGGGTCCATCAGTCTCTCTCCTAATTATTGTTTCGAAAGAGAACGAAATAGAAGAAAAAACCAAGAAAACAAAACGTAGTTGGTTCGTAGAGTCGATGTATTTTTCCACTTTTTTTTAACAAGAGAAGCAACAAGAACCGAGATTATGGTAATGCAACAACGACTCCTTCCGATCCAGATTAATGCAGAACCAGGGTTCTCCGTCCCACGCGCCAATCCGGTAACCTCTCATATTCGTATTCTCTGCGCGATGCATCATCGAACCACCTCTTTTGGCGACAAACTACACCGCGTCTCGTCCGCTGCCGCCATGCGCGATGAATAATTTGAAAAAATTCAACAGGACGTTAAAAACGCGGTGGTAACTTGATACTTTTAAGAGAATAGTTTATGTGGTGACACTGCCGACTGTATGACCCGGGGTTACACCGGCTCCCCCGCGGAGTTGGGAGTGCCGAAATTCCCCGAGATGACGGACAGCTTTTTTTATTTTCAAACTTGAAATCAAAACAAAAAAAAAAACAAACAAAAAACACACAAGAGAGAGAAATTGTCCTACAGCATCTTTTTTTCGTGTTTCCCTTCGGGACCATATATTCTCCCAGTAGAGCAGCTGAGTCGTGATTAAATGGCGCTAGACCTAAAATACAGACGCCTCGGGCTCGCGGGATGCTCGAATCCTGTAGCCCCATATCTCGATGTAGTAGATCTTGTACGATAGCAGTCGCAGGCAGAGGCATTTGTACCGCGACACCTGCAACTGAGCCTCCATGTATCATGCCTGGAATAGAAATGATGGCTTCCACTGTACCCGATTCGCTATCAGATCGGGGGTACAATGGCACCCCGCTATGAGAACCTCTTCTCGTATGACCGGCGACCTCTTACTCCACCCCCCGATGAGAGGGCTCTAATCACTCTGCCCTGCCCGGGGCCGAGAGCGTGCCCGTCGTGCTTCCAACTTTTCCGCTGCCATTTGATCGATAATTTATCAAGAGCACCGAGGCGAATTTACCGATTCCGCAGTTCCAAAAAAATCAACAAGATAAAGAGAGCGAGAGGGAAAAAAAGCATAATCTGGGATAAGGGTCAAGATATACGGCGACATCGCCGTAGCTACCGATGATGCATGTTCCCAGTTGCTACCACGGGGTATTATGTTACTGTACGCGTTCAGGCAGGAGGAGAACGTGCCAGGATAGTTATAAGGACCAAGAGAGCGAGAACCACGACTCTATTATATTTATGTATCCAGTTGTCCTCGCAGTCGGACCTGCAACGAGATGGAGTCAGGTTCCTTAGAGATATTCGGTCGACTTTTATCTACGATTCTTAACTATTTTCAAACTGTATTCACCAGGACTGCGATATTATTACCGTTCCTGGTGTGTCTTCAAGAATAATTCCAAAGCCTTCGAAGACTTCCCAACTGAAGAGCCCCTCGAAATTAGCTGTCCTTGTCACGAACCGGAAGTGATCATCAGCGGTTTCTCTTTCGGAGATTTTAATCGTTCGCAAAGTTTCTGCAAGCAGTGTCGGGTTGCACGTTCCGGCATCTTAATTGAGCCGACGTCGTGGTAGAGGTGGATGTGACTCAATTATTGTTGCGATACGAAAGAGAATTTGATCTTCGAGCCCGGAGTAATTCGATCCGGTTATTTCTGTTTCTCAATTTCGTTATATCCTCGGCAAGCTCGAGCGCCGGGCAAGTTCGGCGGAAACGTTTAAACTTTACGAAGCGGAATATTCGTGTAAGTTATGGATCCCGTATACAGCGTATGTTTGTCGTTACGGACAACCAGAGACCAGGGTGAACGCAGATGTATAGATGCGGGAGAATTTCCGTGCGGTCTGCTCGGCCAAAAACGCGAAATTCATGCGGATGAACCCCAGCATGATAACAATGGTGGAAGAAAACTACGAAACGCAATTGTTGGACGTGGATTGACCGCTCAAGATTCCGCAGGCCGTCTTTGAAGGCCTCTAATTTTCTTCGGTGTTACAGGAAGTCGGCGGGATTGCTCCCAAAGGATATTGTTAACCAGCCGCTTCTTTGACGCTCGTCTCATCCCGGAGCTTTCCTCTTGTGCGGATGAAAAAAAGCCGAGGAACAAAAACACGTTAAATTTATACCAATTCCTCGTACGGGAAGGGAGGGAGTGTCACTTCGCATACACCGGGGTATTCGTTCTCCGCGTTTATTTTCACTTTCTGCTTCTGCTTCTCCTTCAAGTTCGGGTTCGGCTTCGGCGCAGGTTGCAGTCGTCGGATAGTCGCTGCTGAAGCAGACCGAACCTCGTCCTTGGTCCCAGATCTTCTCTCCTCTCCTCTTCTCTTCTTCTGCTTCTACTTCTTCTTCGTTTCTCTCCTCTCATGCTCCTCTCCCACGTTATTTATCGAGCGAACGCGCGGCAACTGCACCATCTCCACGTGGGACGCTGCTGCAGCGGTCCCTCGAACCCGCATAACTTATCTTCTTACGTTCGAGCTGGTATTGGATACTCGTACGTGTGTTCGTATAATGAATACGATATCCATTTATACCGATAAATATATTTTACGAACGATATTCAAAACGAGATTCGTGCAGAACGCGACAGTTCGAAACGCCTCACTTTGTGGCCCGACGTCACGCTTGAACACTTCTTCAAATACTTCAAGATGGAATTCGCATGACTAATAATTCGATCTTTTACGTATCGTCGCATGAAAGGGATATTGAAATTTGTTCGCAAAACTGGAAATTAACAAGCCAGCCTTTGAACTTTTCGTTATTCACTTCGTTTTCAGCTATTTTGAATTCAGCAAATCTGACCTTAGATTCTTGATCAGCGGTTCGAAAATCCTTCGAGTACCAATTTTTATAAGGTTTCGAATGTTTTTAGTTTTTTTCTTAGGCAAATTAGTTTCGCCACTTTAAATTTCGCAAATCAGTTGCTCCGTTCTCAAAATTTCGTCATTTTTATTGTATTGTTTTTAGAATTCTGGTATTTAAATAAATCTAATCAAAATCTAATCAGTTCTAAGTTTGAGAAAGCCAAACTTTGTGAAATACAAGCTGCATGATCAATATTCTACTCCAAAATTGAATTATCTATAAAATTGTTTCCACTATCGATAAATTCATGTGTTTCGAATGTTTTAACACAATTTTTCACCAAATTCTGAATTCCACCGGTTACACGACCTCCTTATGCAATCGGCAAATCTAATGAGTAAAAAAATTCAGTGTTGGAAGGCGATTATTCACCAAACACGATCTTTAATCTCCATTTGCTTCTTTTCGGCTAATTATACGTGCGTTTTGAGTATTTTTGGAGCAAATAAAGCGAAAAAAGCTAAATACGACTCTTTACCTCTGAAATTACCTTTTTGTGGGCCCACGGCTAACTCGAAGTGAACGATTTTCTAAAGTCTGACCAGTATTTGTCGAAAAAATTTGTTGTGAATGAACGTTGTTGGATTCTAAGACAGCCCGTGTATCTCGCTAACGAAAAGAACTGAGAAGAATGATCATCTCGTCTTCGATAATTGGAAGGTAAATAGTTTGGCTAACGCGTGAAGAAATAATACACCAGCATCCTAATTTCTAGTGTCTGGAAGTTCACAACACTTGCGCATTGAGTTTATTGTGCACGGGCCACGGGTTTTATTACGAGAATATGAAGAATTTCAACAGGCAAAGAAGCGATATCATTAAAACAAAACTTCATAATATATGAAAAAGAGATAAAGATGTTATCTCAATTTAGCTCTCACCGCAAAATTAACGAAATTGTATATTTTCCCTTCTTCATCATGACCACAACACCGACCAGTGGAATAAAACCGAGCAACTTGTTAGCAGCTTGCCCGGATCTGGAGGAGGGTACGTGTTGTATAGAAGTAGGTATAAAAATCAGATCCCGGAAGTCATATCGCGGGGCTGTGAAAATAGCCATCTCTTTACGCGCAGGCAATTTTTACGACAAAACCATCCGGGCGATCCGCGACGTCACGCGATCGCTCTCTTAACTTTGCGAAGAAATCAAGATTTCATTTTTTTTTCTCCCTCTCTCTTCTCTTTTTTTTCCACCAGGGATACGTAATTGTAATTAAGATTGCAATTTTTCATTTCTTTTACCCTCATTCCTCTCTTGTCCTTCATTGTCTCGCACAAGAATCGTGTGTGTCGTGCAACTGACGCCCGACGATTATCTCCGAGACGACGATTGCGGACGTCGTTTTACCTGGAAGGGTTCAAAAAAAAAGAAAGCCTCTTATCGCGACTAGATGTCGGCGGATTCTCCGGACACGCGATCTCTGCGTTTTCGTTTCGTTAAATTTCTCGCAATTTTGCAGACATCGCTCAACGCATTTCTGCAGGGCAATTGCGCCGCGTCTGAGGCATGTAACTCAAGGAAGTGTCGATCGAGCCTTGTTTGTCGCTAAATCTGGCACCGAGGTACGAACACCAGCCGCAAAGTAAATTTATCGCTGATCAGTGTTACCTCAGGAAGGATAATGACCGTCGTCGTCAAGCCATTAGCGAGCATGCCAAGTTCTGATCGGAACGTTAGCGATTCGCCGTGTGCGGCCGCGGCGGGCCTGGAGAGTCAGCGAAGTCGATGTGAAATTCCGTGATCGAAAAGGACTCGATTATCAAAAATCGTTCAAGTTTTCTGATTTTTTTCTCACCAATCGGAGGTGAAGATATGCGACGGTTAATTCGACGTGAAGTTAGCGATTGGTGTCCGCAGTTCCCGGGGCAGGTACGAAATATAAGGCAAGACCAGTGAATTTCCGCGTAAGTCGACATGTCGCTCGCAATTGTTTCTCAGAATGGAAACCGCACTGTATATACGAACGTGAGAGAATTCTTATTAAGCTTTGAACGCGGTGGAAAGTATGCGGAGCTGTTTGGACATAGGGAAAAAAAAGAAAAAAGTTGGGAAAATACTAGAATGAAAGAAGAGGAAAAATCGGAGTCCCATCATACCGCACACGAGCAATCAACTCGAGATAAATTACTCGGTTTCTTACAGTGTAGCTATTTTACTACTCGTGTTATAAATGAGGAAAATTTATTTACACGCAAACCATGATTCAACCGAGACTAAGAGTGAGGATGTTAATTGATTGAGCGATTACACCGACTTTGGTAACGATTTTTTTTTACAATTTTCTGCAATTGATCCTTTGAACGGTACGAGAATCACGATTCTTATCAGAATTATCAGAATGATATTCTTTCTCCTAATGTAATTAAGATGTAACAAGACCCGTTATGCGTACTACAGTTCAGGGGCTATTCATTTCTCAAATCAACTGTACATCCTGGTTTGAAATCAGTTGAAGTCGGAGAAAGAATCGCTTTGAATTCGTCGAGATCACTTTGAAATGATCGAACTTTGAAAATCAGCAAACATCATCCAGAATTAAACACGAAATCACTTAGAAAATGAGTTGAAATGATGTATGAAATCACGGAATCACTTGTACACTGAAATTTTGAGTGAATAGCCCCTCGGTTTCAATTGAACGGATGAAAATTATTCAGATTTGGAATTTTGAATCTCTAGTTCACGCAACGTCGCAATTGCGATATCCATTTCGTCAATGATCACGAGGATTTGGAAAATTGCTCGTCCTTGACCACGACGACAATGCGAAATCGCGGTGTTCCCTCATGCAGTTTTAGCAGTCGATACGTGCAGGTTGAGGAAAAAAAAATTGCCAACTTCCGTCGTGCGACAGGTTTTATCTAACCAGCTACTATTACGTTAGTAGCGAAATCTTATTTTCCTTCTTCTTTTCTGACTCCGATAACGACAATCGGTCCAGTGATTATTCACTTCCGCGAATTATTTCCCCAACCATGAAGACCGACGACCGGGAAGATCCACGATTTTTTTTTTTTTTTTCTAAGACCTGGGTTTTATAATCGTTTTGATATTCCTACAGCTTCTAGTCCTCATACTCGATACGATACAACCGCCTCTTCGTCGAGGAATTTGCCACGTTTATTTACGACTAACAACGGTCGTAAACCCGACGCTAAGAACCCCGATCTAAACTAAAATGACGATACTTTAATGACCACGAGACGAGAGGAAAGTCTGAAGACAAACTCACCGATAGTAGTCCTTTTTACAGTATATGTTCCCGTCCTTGCTGAAGCACGTGAATTCATTGTCGAGTCCCTGCCGGCAGTGAGAACATTGAAGACACGCGGCGTGCCACCGCCTATCGACGGCCAGAAGGTAAAATCTGTCCGCTATCCTGAGGCCGCAACCGGCGCAAACGACTCCCGGTGCGTCCTCGGAATTCGAGGGTGGCGTTGGGGGCGGTTCGATCTTAGGTACGGTTCTGAGGTGCTCCTGGGTCTGATGATGCTCGTGGGCCTGGAGCTGATGCTGGTGATGGACGTGGGGCGGCATCGATATCTGCTCGTACCCGCTCCTCTGGTACTCCTGGCCCCCGCCGGCCGAGGGGTACGCGTTGATGTTGAACGACTCCGGCGAGGACTGGGTCCTCTCTCCCCTCGGGGAAGACCCGTACTCCCTGGAGGTATCGTAAGAGGTACCGTCGTAGCAGTTGTTGTTCGGTCCGCAATGGGTCTGCCTCAGGGACGTCGTCTGGTGCGATGATCCGTGGTGTCCGGTTGGCGGGCTGCAAGGCAGGGTCGTAGGTCTCGCGGCGTCACCCATCGACGCCGGAAGGCAGGGGGAAAGGTCGCGTGCCTGGTCAACGGAGGCCGGACCCCCCGCGGCGCCGCCTGGCCCACTCTGGCACCCCAGACCCAAGCCGCTTCCACGCTCCTGGGAGCCTGGAGGCTGCTAAAACGAACGATAAAAAGGATTTAGATTGGATTCGGTCGGTAATTTTCGTCGATACTGGACGCCGGGGGATCTTAGGCCACGGCGGGCGGCCAGTATCGGTGAAAACTCGTCGCGAGGTCTCGGTGAAACTGTCTCTTTTTGCTCCTTAGACGGAACGGAGGGATAGCTTCAGAGTTATGGAAAGTTTGTGCCCATTAATTACGTCGCTATCGAACGTTACATACAGGTTTTCTTGCGATAGGTGAACTGACGGTGAAAAATTTACAAGCCGGCTTCGTCCGATCGTCCGGCCGTCGTCATAAATATGCCATGACAAATGTCATTCAAGTAGAAAACGGCAGCCGCCGTACTTATCTTTACCTCTATCTCCTCATTTTCTCTAAAATTCAACCGACGGTTCGATAACTATTGCCTGTCGACTTACAAAAAAACAAATAAATAAATAAATAAAGAAACAGTCAACTTATTGCGATTGTGTAACCGGGAACCTGCGAAGCGAAGCGTACATACCCGGTGCTCCGTCGAGGTGACAGCGGGACCGCCTGCAGGTTACCGATCACCCGAGAACGACGCTGATGGATGTCACGAGGGGTACGCGCATGTGCGAAGCCCTATAAGGAGATTCTCCTTCCGCCAATCGGAACGGCCGCAGTGTTTCAATGTCAGCGTACTCCCAGAGAGAGACGGAGCACCGCGAGGCACTTCAGACATAAATTATCGTCCCTTGAGATTCTCAGGGGCAAAGAGGACGCCTCTGCAACAGTTTCCTCCATCCCGCCGCGGTAAGAAAGCGACGATAGACAGATTTTCGTCAAGATATTGAAAGCAAGTCGTCGAACGCCCGCAGGAGCGTGACGGTCGAGTCTCAAGTGGCTTTTCGCGATGATTAAGGTATTAGACTCAACAAACAGTTTAGGACCAGGTTTGACAGGCCGGTATTGTCCAGCGGAGCGCGGGCCCCGTCGACAATGCCCACCGGGGGACTCGCCCCCCCTCGGCGAAGGTCTGACATCATCCGCGATGCACCCGGTACGATTTCCCTTGACGAAACCGTGAAAGAAATTCGTTTTGCAACGAAATAACTGCCGACCTCGAGACCGCTATCGGGGTTTCTTGGTCGGTTGACCGCGGTCAGCGATAACTTTGAATAGGACTACAGAGTTTTAGGCTCCCGCCGCGTCGCTGGTGCTGCTACTTTCAACACCGATTCTAGCGTCCAATGGAAACGAAGAATTACGCTTTCTATGCCCGAGTGTGGGCGGTTGTTGGCGCTCGTTTGATAGCCGTTATCTGCTCTCTAGGCACACTGGAGCTCCTGAGGCAGTGATTATGTGGAAATCATCGAGAACGGATAGGAAGGACGCGGTTTTTCTTCAGGAATGAAAAATGACAAATCGGTCGCAACCAGCGAAGCGTTACGTCCGAAACTATCCGCAAGTCATTGGTAGCAAACTTGATCTGCGCCGACGGAGCGGAGGAGGCTGAGGACAGCCGTTAGTCATCGCCGATGTAGACGACGTGTCTGCGACCGGTCCGTGCCCGGATATTGTTTGATCGTCGACAATTCATAGCCGAAGACCATTTCTGGGAGGAGAACCTAATCTGAATAACTGATTGCGTTTTACGCGGCCACGACTCGTAAAAACCGCGTCGTGTAACGAATGGAGGAATTTTCAGAATTCTTCTTCTTCGTCTTCTTGCAAAATCGGTTCATTTTTCCGACGGGATGATCATTCCGGTGCCGGCGCCGCTGACGGCGACCGGGCAATTAAAACGAAGAGGTGGACGCGGTTTACTGTTAGACTGGTTCGGCGGTGCTCGAGCCGCTCCGGGAAGTAAAGCAGCCCGACTGGACCATGAAACTGTGGAACTCTCGATAGTACGGAACGTAAAATACGACCCGGTAAACGCGCGGTTTGTCCGTACCGCAAGGTTGTTGAAGGCTATATAACAGTCGCTGGCATTGGTCGATGTGAAATCTGAGATATTATTACAGAGTCTCCTCTTCTGCAGATCCAATAAAATGATCCACCGCGAAATACCGTCTCGGTCCTTTCTTCTCACCCACAGAAAAAAAAAAACAGGTGTTCAATCACGTTCGCCGAGTTTGGCGTCGATTAATCGATTACATGATACGATATCGACTCGGTCTAAGAATCGAGACTAATGAAGCCATTATTTTTGCGACTTGTACAACAATTTTTAAACTGTTTGGTATCATGTCTAATTCCGAGGCGAATAAATCGTCGATTCAGTTACGTAAGTGTCGATGAAGCTTCTAACCGAATCGAGGCGACTTTCATTAACGGAGATCATCGATGCGCGAAAACTGCAATGACGGGTTCAAGCGAATTTTGTGCTCGTTGGTGTACCGTGAGAAAATTGACAATTCTGCTATCTGCGATTTGAAGAATATTCAAAGTGTCTTTTTATAATTGTTAAAAACCCACTGTAACAATAAACCTCGAGATTTATCGAGCACTCGTTGAGTGAACACCAGCGTGGGCGTCATACCAGCAAGATTTCATGAACTGCTCCAATTCTATTTTTACTCTCGTGGAACTTGGAATCCGGCGTACAGTTTTTTTATCAAGGGTCGACCACGTGATAAGAAAATCATAGCCGCATCACTTGTACGTGGACGTTTAGGGCAAAACTTCTCCGTTATATCATGTAGCAGCTCGAAACGTTTAAGCTTCTAAGTATGAAATAAATTGATTAATAATAACCACTACGTGTCATATTGGCAATAAATTCGATTCGAATTGTAAATTAAATATAACATCCAATTGTCTGTGCTCGATATCTCGCTCCGCGTAACCGTCGCACATGGACGGAGCCATCGGCGCGTGTAAGAGAGTTTGAGGTCACAATGCACGACCCGACCTCCGGATTACCCAGATTACAAGAAGCCAATTGACGCGGCACCCACTACTTTATCACATACTGTCTACGACTCCGCGAGATTCTCTCTTACATTCACGTTTCTTATCAAATTTTCGACCGCGGCACAAAATTCCCTAAACATATTTGGTGAAAATAACCGACCCACGAACCGCATGACCTCTTTATAACTCTCAGACGTTGATTAAACACGCTCACAGCGATTCAATGCGATTTTAAAACGATTCATCAATTTATTCAACCGTGGTGATCAAGTTTCGTGATATTTTTCGTATTCTTTCCTGCCTCCATAATGCGAATGACTCAGACGTTGACCAATTGGTGCAACGTTTGCTGTACTGATTCCGAGTCTGCAATACATGCATCTTCAAGATTCATAGAAATAGATTTCCTCGGTTATAGCGATTATTTGTCACTACCGCGAGTCGCGGAAAATCATATCAAACGAGTGGAAACCCCGAGAGAATCGCGGGTTTTCCGTGCCTCATACAATGCAGATACAAAGTTCATATTTTTCAGGATTTCCACGAGAAACGGTAAAAACTTTGTTCATCGACAGGATACGATACGAATGAGAAAAATAAGATCGAAGAACATCATTGAATCAGCAATGTACGGACTGGCCTGTCTCCGTCTGTCGCCTTATCTCGTAAAAACAATAATAATTCTCATTCTCGTCTCGGCTAGTTATAGCCGCGCGCCCGTTTCCTCCTCCTTTTCTCAATCTCAATCACTTCATACCAACCAATACGACAAATATATTGTTTACGAAAGATTCGCGCTTCGAGAGACCAAACGGCGCCGGACTGACGGTTATCGGCGATAACCGCGGCCGCTAGACGTAGACGATTCCGATAAAAATCGATCGTCGATTATTCTAGACTGGATACGTTCATAACTAAACCGAAAACCACAGAGCGACGGGCGGAACGAAACTCATCTTTTGACAGTGACCGCATCGATATGTGTAAAATCATCGAGTGTCTAAAATGATAAAGCTGGTGAATTCAATCAAAATAAGACAATGAAATATTTTCCAAAAATCTTCACTGCGGGATTTTATTCAGGAGAACTTCGAACCGTTCAGCTTCATTCTAAAATGAGTGTCTTCTGTTAATGTGCGGTTGCATGCAACGTGGACTAAAGTCGCGATACCGCGTTACGACTACGAAGGTCTCCCGATATGAAATAATATGTAACCGTGCATCGTTACGTCAGCAGGATGCACGCGGAATGATAAAAACGATACAAGTCGGCGTCGCCAATTCAGCGAGGAAATAATTTCAAATGTTTTAAAGAATGAAAAAGAAAGAAAAAATGTCTTGTGAAGAAAAAAAAAACGGTTGCGTAACCCGACCCGCAGGTACGCACGCGGCGTTCGTGATCGGGGTTTCGCGGGTTCGTTATCTGACGTGCGAACCGTGTCGTGTATGGATGTCCAGCTTCTCGCGGTTGAGCCTGGAAACCGCTGCTTTCCGAAGGCACCTCATCCACGGCGGTACCAAAAGTGGCGTAACACCTCGTTATTTCGAAAGACTATGATCGCTGCTCGGTCTCACGAACAGTGATTCGCTACGTATCCGCGAATATAATATATCACGAAAATATGACTTTCTACTCAGACTCGACTTCCTCGTCGCGTCGACTGCGGGATATTCTATATGGGATTTTTAATGCCCCCGTATGCGATTGGTAGCACCGCGGTCTAACCGCTACGGCTTCTGCAGACTCGTCACCATCGGATGGGAGTCTTCCGTTGAGACTAAACGATTATAGATTTTTTCTCTAGCGGCCTAGGGGAACGTCGGACGTTGAGACTTTGGGCAAAAATGAATTTTTACTGTCTAGAGTATCGGACACGATTTATCGCCAATTAATTTCAGTAAGTATTATGTACAGTGTACACCACGGCGCATAAAAGCGTCCGGCTATTTAGATTAATTTGGGAACAAGAGTTGGCCGAGAAAAGGACCGTGTGACCGGACCGCTGCGTGTGATGCGCGGTCACTGATATACTCTCATGAGAGAAAACCCGTTTGATCAATTGGTTGACTTCCTCAACGTTTTGAATTTAGATTAACCTAAGCGCGAGAAACGATCTCTGAGACACTGCCAGGACTAATTTACTGCCTCGACTGTCTGATGAATGAATGAATTACTACCGACACTATTCTCATTTTGGCTTTAAACGAACCTCCGGTTTTCACACAAATTACGATTATTCTGCACTAAGAAAACCGCCTCTGGCAACAGCCATTGACTAACGATGCCTGTACTTCACAAACCGTCAATCCTAGGTGAAAAACTGTTCCCTACTTTTTTGTAGGAAATTTCATGATCTTTGAACATGGTTCTCATCACTTTTTATCTAGAAGCTACCGCGAGTGAGATATCGACAAGAATGTCAGTTCAGAGTTCAGTTGCTCTGTTATGAGGTTCTTATACTTGAGCCTGTATCTTACGAACCGTCAATCCTAGGTGAAAAACTATTCTATACTTTTTTGTAGGAAATTTCATGATCTTTGAACATGGTTCTTATCACTTTATATCTAGAAGCTACCGCGAGTGAGATATCGACAAGAATGTCAGTTCAGAGTTCAGTTGCTCTGTCATGAGGTTCTTATACTTGAGCCTGTATCTTACGAACCGTCAATCCTAGGTGAAAAACTGTTCCTCACTTTTTTGTAGGAAATTTCATGATCTTTGAACATGGTTCTCATCACTTTTTATCTAGAAGCTACCGCGAGTGAGATATCGACAAGAATGTCAGTTCAGAGTTCAGTTGCTCTGTCATGAGGTTCTTATACTTGAGCCTGTATCTTACGAACCGTCAATCCTAGGTGAAAAACTGTTCCCCACTTTTTTGTAGGAAATTTCATGATCTTTGAACATGGTTCTCATCACTTTTTATCTAGAAGCTACCGCGAGTGAGATATCGACAAGAATGTCAGTTCAGAGTTCAGTTGCTCTGTCATGAGGTTCTTATACTTGAGCCTGTATCTTACGAACCGTCAATCCTAGGTGAAAAACTGTTCCCCACTTTTTTGTAGGAAATTTCATGATCTTTGAACATGGTTCTCATCACTTTTTATCTAGAAGCTACCGCGAGTGAGATATCGACAAGAATGTCAGTTCAGAGTTCAGTTGCTCTGTCATGAGGTTCTTATACTTGAGCCTGTATCTTACGAACCGTCAATCCTAGGTGAAAAACCGTTTCATACTTTTTTGTAGGAAATTTTATGATCTTTGAACACGGTTCTTATCAATTTTCACCTAGAAGCTACCGCAAGTGAGATATCGACAAGAATGTAAGCGTTCACTCAGTTACAATCACTGTTAAGTCTGTATCTTTTAGACAGTCAACCCTACGACATGAACTGTCTGAATATTTTTCCTGCAGAATTTCACGACCTTCAATATTGGTGAACATGATTTTCTACGTAGAAGGGACCAAAACTGAGATATCGGCAAGAATGCAAGAGAGGTTAAAAGTCGTAATTATTTATTGCGCATTTCCTGCACTTTTCTCAGAACTCGAGCTCGTCTAATTTGGGTGTAAAATTGTTCTGCCGGTTCGAGTCTATCTCCAAGGATGAAAACTGACTTTGAAGAGAATAATTTATGTCTCATGCCTACTTGGCAGCGTTCGAGTTTGTCTAAAGTGGCTCAAGTTTATCCCGCCTTGAATTCTACATTTAACACAAGACACACTGATTTTGCGCGATTTACCTGAACCTGACGCACGAATCGGCTTTGTGACCGATTAATCATACCAATTATTACACCCATTCCGGGGCAGCACCTGACGCATTCGAATAAACGAATCGGTCACATCTTAATACGGCGCACCCGTCGCTCACGACTATTCAAACTATCGGGGGTATATCTGAAGCTAGTTTCCAGAAATACTCGACTCGCGTGTTAATACCACCGATTTGGATTAAGGAATTAAACTTAGCCGGAAAAGCCGGGGGGATGGGGATGGGGTTACATTCGTGTTTCAGTCGACTTAAACGCAGAGTCCGCGTAAGCGGCTTAACGCGCCTCGGTTCAGGTGCGTTTTCCGTCAGATGAGCAGGTGGATCTCTGTGCACGCATCGATCATGCGAACGCGATAAGGAAAATCCCTATGAGGACATGTCGCGACGGTAGCACTTACCCAATGCATGCCGGTGGTGGGAGGGGCGCGCTCCTCATACACCCCCATCAGGGTGGCTGCTTTCGCGGGGTGATTCCCGCCGAGGGGTTGAGGTCGAGGGCGATATGGAACCGTGCGGGGGCCGGGGGACCGGGACGACGGTGAAGCGGAGATGGCGTCTGCCGCTGCACCTCGTCCAACCCGACCTGAGACGCTACCTCCTCCTTGTAAGAGGACCAAACTCGACCCTCAGCCCCAGCATAAATTCAAAATTTTCAAGTTCAGGGGGGGTCAATAATCACGACAATCACTACTTTTACACACTGTTTAAAAAAAGTCTCTTTATTCAAATTCTTCGTCAATCTCCGACGGTATGCGATTTCAAGGAGCTTTTTCTAACACTGTCATCGATCCCGTTGTCCACCTTTTTCTCATATTTCAACGATCCCTTTTTGCACAGATTTTTAAGATCGATTTTTTGTTTTCTCTCTTCTTTGTAAATCCAATTTTATAATATCATTATAGAATAATTTACATCTTATTTTTTCTAGTGTGGTCGTCCGGCTGTTTTAGCCACTGTTACGTAACACTTTTTTTTTCTTTACTTTTTGACAAATCGCTCGTCTGTCATCACTTTGACACAATATTAAAAAAAAAAAAAAAACACGCACTATAATATAATCTCTGTATTAACGAAAAAAAAAACACTGTAAACTTTTTTTTTTTAGTCGATCGTTTAGTGAAGTTTTTGAGGTGGGTGGGGGAGGAGGGGGTAGAGACGAAAAAACAGACAATACTAAATAATTCGATATTATATGAATTGAATTTTTTTGTTCTTCGTAGTTTGTTTGTTTGTTTGTTTGTTGTGTGAATTTATGATCGAATAATGGATGAACTTGTGGTTTATTTTGAAGGATGCATTTCGCGGCGACTGCCACTTGCACGCGCATGTGCTCTGACGTTATTAATTCGGGGGTCGCGCTGCGCTGTAGCGAACACACTCGGCCCGGGCCGCGTTGTGGAGTGAGGGAATCGCGCGATGGTACAGCTTCGACGGGGCTCAGCGCCTCCTGGTGTTATAAATTTGAAGCACAGCAAAGTGGGGCGGCCAGCACCGGTTGGACGGCCTCCGCTAACCCCACTCGTCGACTGCAGGCTCCACCTCCGCTACCGAACCCCGCGACCGCTCTCGTTCACAATCTCAACCAGGAACACACAATGCACAATCTTCGGTATCAAACTCTTAACGTACTCACCGAGACGAGAGACCCGGGACGGGGAAAACGGCGTCGTTTGCGGTAGAAAAATTGGTACACCGCGATAGTGGATCATTCAATTTTACGTATTTGACGGTTTTTCGGGTCCAACTCCATTGACTCCTATGTGAAAATTGAGTTTTTAGCGGGGAAAACCGTCCAGAGCCCTGCTAGGGCCCAGAGTGACGTTCCTGGCGGGGCCCTAGCGGGGCTCCGGCTAGTTTTCCCCGATTAAGAGTCAATTTCTTCATGAGAGCTTTCGATAAGTTGTCGTCGTATGGTTAAGTGCGTATGTCTTCGTGGAAAGACAGGATAAATATCTCAGCCTACGGAAATAAATCCGCCAAAAATTGTTGAACGACACAATTTTACAAGCCTTGGACGGTGACGTGTCCTGTCAAAACTACATTCCGATCTCGTCATTTTTGACAGGAAAACCAGCAGCGAGGCAAAAAAATTATCAAATTATCCTTCAAAATTTACTTGTGAACCTTCTGACGCCCCCCATTTTGGAACCGTGAGTGGAAATGAGCCGAAAATCTCATGGCCAAATCGTCTCCGAAGGACAGATTGTCTGTCCAAAAAGTATCAAAATCGGTTCACCGCAGGATCCATTTTTGTGAACGCGGGACAATTTTTTTTTCAGTCGAATCAATTGTCAAAAGTTCTTTGAATAGAATGTCGATTCTGATTATAGCCTATTTAGATAACAATTTACCGAATCTGATCGCGATACCTGCTCACAGTTCCTGATTGTCCTCCGATATTCCATTTCAATAGTTCTAGCTGTGTACATCTAGATTTCAAGATCGAAACGCTCTTTTTTATTCCATCAAACCCAAACGGTAAATTACTGATAAAAATTACACCCTTGTTTCAAAACGCATGAATGAATACTTCGAGTTACGCGAAGGAATTATTTTCAGAAAGGAGGAATGATGAGGAAGTTATTGTGATCGCCCCGAAAATGAAAAGTCGAGTTTTCACTGGATCTCCACGTTTTGAGGAGAGAATCTCCTCCAACTAGTTTGACATTGGACGTCTGTAATTAGGTGATCAAATTTTTGTCAAGACAAATTGGGCTCAACCGGCGTGGTTTCCTCAAACTCAGAACTGATTAGTTCAGTACTTTTCGAAGTATTTTAATAACGAGATTCTAAAAAATACAATAAAAAATGTCGATATCTTGAGAACGGATCAACGGATTTGCAAAACAGATTCAGTTTTGCAAAATTTTAACTTGGCGTATTCAACGTGCCCTCTCGCCCAAAAAAAACGGAAATCATTTGGATTTTGATGAAAATTGGTACTCGAAGGTTTTTCCGAACCGCTGATCAAGAATTTGAGGTCAGATTTGCAGAATTCAAAGTAACTGGAAGCAAAAAAAAAAATAACGAGAAGCTCAAAAACTGGCTCATAGTCAGGCCAAACCAGCTTGTCATATTTACTTATTCTCTCCCAGACTCTGTTGCATAAAGGTGAATTACATTTACTTCACCACGAGGTGTACCACACATTCGATATGGACACTCGTCAATGCGCGTGAAACGATCGTTACACACAACCGTGCCGTGATCTGCAAGGAGCTTTACGTAACAATCGTCTCATTGATAATCGACAGCATATGCTTATAGTATCGGTCGCACCATTCAATCTCTAAATCTTTAGTGACGTCGGTAAGATAAAAATCGGCACATTCATTCCGACGCAAAAACGTAGACGGGGCGACGTTTATCTCCGTTGAACCGTGTTGCCTGCAGCTAGTGCGCCGCGATAAACGATATACAGGAACCGTGGACGTATCTACGAGTTACCTAACAGCGATGAAAGAAAACGATCGAAATTCGCGCCTAACTCGAGTCCATATCGTACCTGCATGACTTTCGTCATTCGCGGTTCAGAGACGTAAACGCGATTTGATAACAGCAGAGATTTTGTTTCAAATCGCTGAAATCAATCGAACAATCAGCGATCAAATAATCGCGAGAGCTGATTCAGGTATAGGCAGTTTCTATAAAGCGAACCGTTAAAACGGACCAACGGTTCATTTTGTGCCCCAGTTTACCGTTCGCCATGGATTTAGTACCATTGTCTCGATGTTTACCGAAGTGATTACGCAGTGACGTACGCCGATTTTAAAGATTCGAAGATAATCGGTGGGCAGACACGCGACGCATCGGCACACAAACCCGGTCACGTTCGATTCCTTAGGAGCCACGGATCGTCTCCAGGATCGCCGGACCGAGTAGCAGCATCCGGTCACACTTTCTGTGGTCGGGAAATTTTTTTTGCGATCGATCTCCGGGTTCGAAACCACAGGAAATGTCCTTTCGCACTTTTTGCGAACGATGGTCAGCTTCTCTCGTACAGCGACGGCACGGACGGCGATTATCCTGCGGTCGATTGTCGAACCACTTCATGCACTGCTCTAGTTGTCGAGCGACGACTGACCCGCATCGCCATAAATGGGCTACAATGCTGATGAGAGAACCCGAAAATCGGATTCCGTTGCATATGACCGAGACTCGATCGACAGGAAGCACTTATTCTTATTTATCAACGAACTAAATTTGTCCCTTTTTCTCATTCAACGTTTTTATTTCACGACTCTGCTCGTCTGTGTCTCCGGATCTTCTTCTGCAGCTAGGTTCTCATTTCTTCTACCAAGTTCGAACTTCCTGGCAAAATTGATCTCTCAAAAAACTAGAATCGTGTTTCGTATTATCGTATCGCGACGTGATGCTTTATCTCCGAGGATCTCGATCCGCGGACAATTTCCTCAAGTACGTCTTATCGCTCCGATCGTTGGATTAATCGCGATAATTCAAATTATCAGCCATTTTTGTTCGAAATATCGAGGATCAGGTGATCAACGATTCGATTGAGAGAAAAAAATCTTCGGGGGTCGTTTGATCGTTCGAGAACCCAAACCGCGTCTCCAGAAGCTCGTTTAGGTCCGCCGCGGTTTTTATAATGCGATTAACAAAAAATATGAGGTAACCGTAAAACGAGGGACCTGTACATCAACCAGGCGTAACGCGACACCGAGAACGCAAGAAAAGAACAATCGTCCATTAAATTCTTTCCGCAACTGCAGCCTCGCTCTGTGCAGCATCGGCTATCGAATGTCCAGCTTTCGTGTTTTTCTCAAATTTTATCGGTTCAATCTAGGAGACGAATCCCCTGAATGGAAGCCCGTTTGAAAAACTGAACAAATTCGCATCTGTACATATATTTTTTCATGAACGGAATTTGAATTTTTACCCCATTTTCAGCGGTCATAGCCTGCCTAGTTTCCTAAACTGCCAATGTCCTCTGAATTTACGTCTGTGAGATCTTGAGATCGATCGGATACAGTAACCGAATGTCCTGGAAAGTTCCATTCGCCTTGGAAATAAGTATCAAGCTCCTTCGGCCGACGATGCAGTCTGTCATAGTTGCCGATCTGTCAGCACGACGTGGAAGACCTCGAGAAACTTTGAAGATAAAGACGTCGAGACCAGATCCTCTTCCTAAATGGAGGAACCGTGTACAAAGGTTCCGAGGAAAACGCGATTGTGCTGGGTACGAGGATGCTGTTAACGTGGCGTGTGAATGCCAGAGATCGCGAACAATGCGAGGACCCCCGTCGGCGGGACCGCACGCCTGCTGGGAGCCCCCCACGACCCGGCTCCTCTATTTCGTTGCGGGTTCTGTAATTCTGTTTGTTATACCCTAAAAACCGTTTAAAGAGAAATCCGTGCAACCAGATCAGCTGCTGGCTTCGATTATCCCCGAAGGGTCCCGGAAGATTTCGACACCAGGGCGATTGCCGGCAAATTAGCCGGTCCTCGTGTTTCAAAACAATGACCCCCGGTCAGTTTTCACGCGTCGCGGTCAAAGTTTACCAAACACCGGGTTGGGATCGATAGGCTTCGCGGATTATGACGAAACGTGGGTACATAGACGGTCTCATCTCTAGACAGTTGCTTGCGGGTTATAATAAGAGGTAGCCCAGATAAATAGGGCGATAACTAAACTTAGACTGCCCGGCTGCACCCGCGAGCAGCTATCCTCTGGGGCAAACCTCGGGTGTTGGTAAATGAGAGAATTATGTACGTGAGGGGCCACGCGATATAGAGCAACGCACAGCCCAGCCCGCGAGGAGAGAAGATAGTAGTCGTGATTTACCGAGCTCTCGGTGATGCACCGGTCCGATCCCTGCCCGGACCGAACCGAAAACCCTCATGCACTCGCGGTACCGCGGCCTATCTCGGATCAAACCAAACCAGAGGCTCCCAATTTATGACGATTTCAAAATTCGAAAGACTCTCCAATCTTCCGTCAAGACAAAGAAATAGAAAAGTTTCATGAATTTTTTGTATCCTCTTATCCGGTAATTTGATGATCAGGATTAATGAAAAACATAGTGCGCCTAATTGTTTATAGTTGATTCTCACGCGAATCAAGTTTTTTCAGTACAGTGTTTGAATTTCCCGGTCGCGTGTGACGTCACAAAGCGCCTACCGCCTGGCGGCGCTGCAACCATGGTCAACAGAATAACATGGCGGACGAGGTACTGTGTGACGTCACGTGGCGTTTGAAAATTGATCATTTTCAATTGCTGTTCACAGTCACCTGAAGTTCATTCTACAATTGATTGTATTTAATGATCACGCACCCATTTATCATGGATATTTATTAAGGTTCAATGTGAGGAAATTTCTCTGTTCCCAACGTTGTGCCAATTGCCTTTGCCATGAATCGTTTTCGACTGATCAAAAACTTGTTTGGGTTGAAAATGGCGCAGAATGGCCGGAAATGTTAAAATCGAGACACTTGGCTTCGACCTATTTGATCCTAGTGGAGTATCCACAAAAATGCGAGTGTATTGAATCTCTGGAAAATGAAATCGCACAGTTATGACGCTGAATCACAAGAAACTATACAGACTTCTTGTAGTCGAAAGGCGGATGTAAGGAGTGTAGTGTCCTCTTTACTCGTTACTGCCTTAACCTAAAAAGTCATCGGGCATACAATATCGTTCTCGGCTAGCTAAGACTGGTCACGTTCTCCATCAATCGGATTTTTTGGGCTATGTTCATCTGTTCTACAAGACGGAAAAATATCTTCCACCCTGTATAAACAATTGTGCCCTAGAATCGGTACCACTACCCATTTAATGATATCCATTTCATTGAAAAATCAGTGTTTTTTCCGGGGAGCTATTCAAATTTGGCATCGAAACTAGACAATTGTTGAGAATGGGCGATCATCGAGTCAATGAAACCAAAGTTTAGTGTCCAACGTTTCGATGACTATTCGTCATCCTCATCAGGAACGTGAACATTTTACTATTACTCAAACTGTTGTTTATTTCTCATCCGTTTTTGATCATGGCCCACTGATAATGTTCAAGTTCCTGCCCAGATGAAATGAAATTTTCATTCATGACTTCACGGTGATTGCTTTAATGCTGTAGACAAAAGAAAAAAAAAACCTGAAAATTATATCGTAGTAAGAGATAGTGTTTGATGTGAGCACCGCTGTCTGTGACATCGTTTAACTTATAGCAGTCAGAAGAGATCTAGTATTTCACTTTGAGACCGCAGAGAACGTAGGTGCTTCGTGCTGCAGTCAGTCGTTTGTTCCAAAATAGGGTTCTTCTCTGAATTTTCCAAAGGAGCTGGTATGGCTGCTGCAGCACCGTAGACACAGATTTTACGAGAACGTCGTCGTCGACGACGACTAAATTGTCAGCGCGATGATCCGAGATATGATCTGCTAATGGCACCGCGGCTACGTCCGCGGCGGAACCTCACTTCTAAAAACAAATTACGTGGTTATACATTGTGCGAAAATTTTGTATTAATAACTCGACGACCTTGTCACCGGTGAAATTGCGATTTACGTTCCGCTCGGTTCCGTCGAGCCTGCTGCAGGGGCCAGTCGAAGGGCGTTTCACCGAAGACCTTCTTTCGAACGGTCAAAATGTACCTCCCCGCGACATTGTGGTCATTGTGAGACGATCCGCGGGCCACAAGCACGTACAGAAGAATAGTGGGACCCATAGTGCCCATAATACCCATCGGCTAGTTACAAACGCGACAACGATATTACAATGATCCGGACACGGGCTCGGATCCCATTCACCGAAAATCTTTTCCTCTTCATGTCGGGGGAAGGGGGCTTCTCGTGTTGCTGCGATTCGGACGCGTGCCGGTCAATGGAGCTGCCAAGGATTACCGGGTAACTCTCAATTTATCGGACTTGGTTCAATAGGGAAGAGTCTCACGACCGGCTGAGTTTAATTTCGACAAATATCGAGCAGGAACGTGATTGCCAATAATCGACTGATGGACAGCTGAGACTGTATGGACGCTATTTTCTCGGATAGTTCTACTCCGAACTCGACTGACAGCGCAATTAGGTGGGATATTGATTGTCCGAACATACACTCGTCTTGTCTTCATTCGTCTCTTTCGACTAAAAACTACGACAAGTATTAATGGACACTGGCAAACAAATGACTGCGAGGACTGATCTATATTTGGAGCAAAGGCATGCGAGTTCAAGCTCGGCATGATCGATTCTCCATAAAGCGATTCTTGAGTAACCGAAGTTTCTTCTGATACTCTTTCGAAAGAGGTTCAATCACTCGAACCGAATCGTGCGGACTCGTCAAGTCCTTTCAGCTGAGGGAAAAATTATCCGCCAAGTACCCAGTTCGGCATTAAGGGGGGAGGTTGTTTCAAGAGGACCGGTACAGCGTGATTCAACAAATCCTCCATATTTCAAAAATCATTTATACCTTATCCAAAGTTCATTACACATCGAAAAATTGACTCATGAAAATTTGTAGAGGAACAAAAAATATCAGTGAATACGTACGCAAAAGGACTTTTTGATAGGTCTTACTTGTTTCGAGTAGAATTCAAACCACCAAAAATTCGAGAAAATTAATTTTTTAGTTTAAACGATGAACATTCGGCCGCTATTAATATTGCCTCATGTCTTGGTGTTCTGTCATAAGAGACCCATCTGAAAATGTTTTGGGCAAAAGGCGGAAATCCTGTGTATAAGCATAGGACGTAGGTTGTTTTCCCGAAATGTTTTCAGATAGATCTTTTATGACAGGACACCAAGACATAAGGCAATATTAATAGCGGGCGTCGCTATGTCCGAATGCCAAAGATTCGCCAAGTACATTAAGATGAGTTTCTTAGTGCCAGGGTTTCTCACATTCATCGACTTCCATCTGAAGCCGAAAACGGGGGGAATATCTGACGATTTTTTCTGCTACACGGTCCGCCAAGTACATGAAGATGCGTTTCTTAGTGCCAGAGTTTTTCACATGTACCGACTTCCACCCGAATCTAGAGAAGTAAGGAATATTTGACAGATTTTTCTGCTACACGGTTCACCAAGTACTGTGTCCGAATGCCAAAGGTTCGCCAAGTACATGAAGATGAGTGTCTTTTTCTCGGTGCCAGGGTGTCTTACATTTACCGACTTCCATCTGAGTCCGGAAAAGTGGGCAAATCTGACGAATTTTTCTGCTACACGGTCCGCCAAGTACGTCAAAATACCGGAAATTCGCCAAGTACATGAAGATGAGTTTCTTAGTGCCAGAGTTTCTCACATGTACCGACTTCCACCCGAATCTAGAGAAGTAAGGGATATTTGACGGATTTTTCTGCTACACGGTTCGCCAAGTACTGTGTCCGAATGCCAAAGATTCGCCAAGTACATGAAGATGAGTTTCTTAGTGCCAGGGTTTCTCACATTTATCGACTTCCATCCGAATCTGGAGGAGTAAGGAATATCCGACGAATTTTTCTGCCACACGGTTTGCCAAGTACGTACGTAAGTTATCTGGGTCCGGCTTGTGATGAGTTTCTCGGTGCCGGGGTGTCTGGATAAGTTGGTTCCCGGCGCTAACCATCCCAAGCAAGATTCTTGACGCTTGAGGACGTTCTTGCCTCCAAGATTCCTTTGACGGGTTTTAATGCGTACGATTCCTATGCGCGGCCCGCGTCGCATAAACTGCGCCTCAGTGTCGCGGCCCGTCATGAGCCCCGGGTGCGCTTCTTGCGGGGATAAAACGACCGCGATACCGGATCAGTCGGAGTCTCGGCGACACCGGGATCAGGCAAATTGTTCGAAAAAAGACTCACCACCCGACTCCCTATTCGGCTAATGGACCGAGGCGATAGATCACTCCGGATGCCATTCGGTGAGTACCCTGCGCCTTATTAGCCGGGCACGACCGCGCTAATTCACCGACCACGCTCGGCTAGAGCAGGCCGCCAATTTGATGTATCCCGCGATAAAACAGCGCCGAGTAAGTATGTAAAATTCGAGTGTATCCACGGTCTGTAGTACGTACCGAATGCCGGGACTCACGAGATTAAATTTGTTCCTACTAATTGCCGAGAGAGCAGAGCAATTAACGCACAGCGGCACGGCATCGTAGTCGCGAGTTTCTCGTTCACGCGAACGTCCCGCGAATTGAAATCCAACCGCGCGGTTCATTAATTGGTTTTATATCGCTTAATCCCGGCCCTCGGAGGTGTCGCGGTTCTCGCGGGAGTTTTTTCACTTCTCTCGTTTTCGTTCATCTCTCGCCAATCGGGATTCTGGAGATTCGGACTCCGGTCCGATACTCCGGGGCTCCGGCAGAACCCCGGAGGCACCTGAGCCACGCTGGGACGGATGGATATCCTCTTACTACCGACACGTGCCTCGCACGTGCCCGCCCCAACCTTCCCCGAGAACAGAGGCTCACCCGAGGGTCCGCGACTATAAGGCTATTAATTAAGCGAGATTTGAGACACGCCGGATTTTCGGGAGCGGCACATTTTTACAGATAATGGGCTCGAGTTCGCTGAAAGCCCTTCGCTTTGAACTCGTCGTACAAAGACGGCTTTCCCCCCAATTTTTCCGTCAATTTCCTCTTCCTCTTTTGTTTTTCCTTTCTCTGGTCTTTGTTTCGTTGTGAATCGCGTCCCGCGGAGTCGAAGGATTTTTCGAGAACGGGTCATCGTCTCGAGGGGTTAAATGAAAAAAAAAAAAAATCGAGGTCTGACCGTTAGGAGGATCGTTCTACTCGTCTCCCTTTTTCGGACTGCACGGAGAACGCGTCCATACGTCGCAGCTCTTCACGGCTTGACGACTTAATCCCCCGTGAAACGCGATACTGAAACTTTGACGAGAGCCGATCTGACGCTCCGTAAGGGATACCCCATAAAAAACTACACTATATTACCCCGATGGACTCGGGGCGGGTGATTTTTATTGTGGGAAAAAGAAAAGGGACCACGGTATACGAAATTCATTATTTCTGGACAAATTACCTTCCTCAAAGACGTCAAAAAACGAAAAGACCAAAGTCATACTTGCGAGGGGTCATTCACTCCAACTTCAGGATTTCATATTATTTCAGCTGATTTTCGATCATCTCAAAGTAAATTCGAAGAATATAAATCGATTTTCACTCTGTAAATCGCTTGGAGTGAAAATTCACTCCATTGGACGGAAAACAACGCAAAGCCAATAGAGTGATTATTTAATCCAATCGAGTGGAATGTCAATCTTCCTTCGACTGATTTTTTTCGCTCAAATCCCTCGGAGTGGAAAAAGTCACTCAATCTTTGTAGTTGTGCTGTTTTCACTCCAAAAGATCCAGAGAGCAAGTGATTTCGATGTGATTTAGAAAAAATTCAGCTGATTTTGAAAAAAATTAAGCTGACTTCCAGATATTTCTAACTGATTTTGTCCGATGTCAGAGCGATTTTTGGTTCGATTTCAAATGATTTCAAACTAAGGTAGATTCCTGGTGCTTCCAGGATTGAATAGCCCCTCTCATCCTTCTTCTAATTATAAGGGTCATTGAAGTGGTTCGACGTATCTTCATTTTATTTTCAAATTTAGTTGCTAATTAAGAAACTAGATATTTACTCATCGCAAATATCGTAGATAATATATTATCTAGATTAATCGTGTCTAAATTTCGAGATATTTTATCCAGTAGTCTTCGAGATTTTCTCACTTCCAGACACGAAATCGTGTCACTATTTTTGGCCTGTTCGAAGTGAGAGACTATCACGTGGAAAAAGCCAAAAGACAATCAACTTCCATTCAATATTTTCTGGATCTTCGAAAATGAGTCAATTTTTTCTTTCTAAGAATCGAGAGTGATTCATCCCCCGAATGAAGAAAAAAATTCGTAACGATTACGATGTGAGATTTCAGTTTTTCACACGAAAATAGAATGAGAATGAAAAAAAATGAGGTGAAAAAAAAATTCCGTGGCCCATTACAGCCGAGGTCGTGCTTATTAATAAAAATACCCGAAGCGAAGGGGATGAATGGGCGGAAACTGTACTTCATTTTCCGGGTCGTTTCATCTCCATAAAAATCCAATAAACAATATGATTAGTTCGGGGTGGCCACAATATCAATATACCCACTCCCAGTGCGTTGGCGCTATTCCTGCGCTGTTCATCCATCAAAAGTGTAGACAGGGAGACAGAGTGATTGATAAAACGTCAAATTAGTCGACAGGATTATTTTTTCTCTTTTTTTCCTCGTGGTAATGCTAAACCCCTTGTTTGCCTTACAGGGATTGGAGGCAGTCCTGGTGTAACTCGATCCTTATCTCAGAGTCCGGTCGAGTGCTCGGATTCTGATTACCCAAAAATTAAAATGACAGGAAAAAACGAATTGGCAGGAAATTAAAAAAGCAGATCTTCGAGTACCCGTGCAGATTGAGACCACGGTCGGCGAGTGGCGTGTCGAGGTACCACACCTGGACCCGTGAGGCACGCAGGTGTCGAGATCCGCGCGTAGACCTCCTAGCGACCAACGTGGGACCCCAAAAGGACCCGTTTACAAAAGCAGCGACTCCACGCTGGGCGCCGGGGGTAACCGAGCGATTTTACACAAATTAACCAAAGCTCGTCTCTACCCCCGGAGTTTTTCCACCTAGAAAAATTCACCCCTGGCTTTTACGGGGCGAGTCGTTGTTGCAAACCTTAAACGAATGAGGTTTCGGCTTCGGCTTCGGCTTTGGGTCCGCATCGTTGCATTCGTGTTTGTGTTTCGCACCGTGTCGCTACACGCGCATAAAGAAATTATTACCTGTCAGATAGGGGAGGTCTGTTGTTGTACTTCGGACCCAACGAACTGCAGAGGCGGAAACGGAATTCTTTCCACCAAGTGGCAAATGCGGACTGTGATATCCGCTGATCAGTCTTCACGGACCGAAGAGCAAATAAACATAAAGAAGAAGGAATCATGAAATTTGGAAAAATCTCACTTTCGTACAATTTTATTCTACTTATTATCAAGACTGATCCGCATCAGCATCTTGAAACGAGTGAAATTTATTGATCAGATTCTGGTTATTGTACTTATACTTTATATGCTATTGCACTTTTTGCAATAAAATTTCTTTCAGTGTACAAATTGCGAATCGAAATTCGAAGGTTTTCCAAAATTCGTGATAGCGGACCCAGTCTAGCCGCCCAAAACCCAAAACTCTTCAGATTTTCACGTATCTCGTAGTATTCAACGTTTTTTTGAATCGCTGATCACGAATTTGACGTGAACAGAATTTTTCAGCTTGAAGCCGATTGTTTTACTAGCCACTCGCCTTTTCAATCGGTGTTTGCAACAGTATAGAATAAAAATGGCTGCTTTCAATCCTCAGGCCCAAATTTCTGATTATTATTCTTAGCCTTTTGACGTTCCCGCATGCTGATTTATCTCCGGCATGAGTCCGTGCTCGTTAGGTCCTTCTGGTTGGCCGCAGGAGAACTGAAATCGTGTAACGTTGCCACGTGCTGGTTAGGGCCCGCAGGGAGGGAACCAACCCCTGAACGAAGAGAGAGAGAGAGAGAGAGAGAGAGATGAAGAATAAAGAATCCTGTGGGCCAAAGGCGCCCCCGTAGTGACGTAGAATAGGCGTAAAATCTATGAATGAAATATTCCAGGGTCTAAAACGGACGAGCAGGCTTACGGCGATGACTCAATCTCGTTTGAGATCATTCGCCCGTAATTAACGACGGTCTCATCGGTTTCTGATGCGGTTTTAACCCTGAGCCCAAACGGACACCTGAGGAACCCTTTCGACGCTTTCTTTTCAACTTCCCATTCCCCTGTTTTCAGAGGAAAGACGAAGTTATTCTAATCACTGCGAGAATTTTGACCAATTTGCCCCAAGCTAAGAACTGATTGGATTTTGGCTTTGATGGGTTCAGTACTTTCCGAATTATTTGAATACCAAAATTCAAATAACGAATTCGAATGAAATTCAGTACCACATGGTTTTTTGGGTCACTGATCACGGAGCCGAAGTCAATTGCGCAAAATTTTAATTTGTCGTATTCGATATACTGTAAAAAATCTTGGATTTTGACGAAAAGTGGTACTCGATGATTTTTTGAACCACTGATCAACTAATTTTTTTTATATTTTCACTCAAATATCCAAAACCATGACTGATTGGGACTGAAGAAATTATATTCCCACAGTTTCATGCGGCGTTACGTCACCGTCAAATGCCAAAGCGTACAGTAAACTCTTTCGTCGACGATTAATCAAAGGTTCACGAGGATCTATTTCTGTTTGTTATTAATACAGATACATTGTATCGATTACTTTCGAGTGTCTGACTGATCGTGACGACGAGTCCAAAGCCGAGACACGCATCACTAACAATTTGCCACTCTGTTAGTTTCTCGAGTACCCTCATGGCGCTGGGTAAGACTAAACAAATAAAATTGATTGATATAGTGTCTGAGAAAGAGGGGAGAAATTAATGAACTGAGAGACTGTGTATGTATAATCGCGACGAAAATCGACTCGAAAAAAAAAAAAGAAAAAGAGATAAAAACGGGACCATAAATTTGAGAAAATATCTCAACCCGGTGACGGGTGTCAGGTGGAACCCGTACTCAGCTGCTCGTGTCTCTCCCTCAGGCCGGGCAAAGGCGACCCTCAAGAGCTATACGGAGGATGGACGCTAAATCTCGTTGGGTTTTTAATCCACTTACCTGAGAAGCATGGACTCAGGGATTCCACGCGTACTTTAGATTCTTAATTCCACATCGACGCCTTGTGGAGTCGCGAATGTTAACGCCGCGTAGCTTGCAGTGGTTTTTTTTTCATCGTTTTTCAATAAGGGTACGCGCGCAACGAGTCGGATGGATTTTTATTTTGATACGGTCAAATCGATTTTTCATAACATATTATTGAACCAGGTACCAAGTTCGAACTTGAATCAATGTAATGAAAATACTCCAATTGGTTCAAGAATGTGTGATGTTCACGAATTCGTGATTTGCCATCACTCACGAATTATTGATTCACGAATATTTTAGAATTCTCGATTCACAAATGTTCATAAGTTCTTGATTCACGATTATTCACGAATTCGTGATTCATCATGACTCACGAATTTTGGATTCACAAATATTCACGAATTTTTTATTCATGATATAGAAGAATCCTTGATTCATGAATATTTAGAAATTCTCGATTCACGGATTTCCACGAATCCCTGATTCACAATTATTCACGAATTTTCGATTAAAAAATGTTCACGAATTTTTTATTTACAATACAGACGAATTCTTGATTTATGATACAGACGAATTATTGACTCACGAATATTCAGAAACTTACGATTCACGGATTCCCACGAATCCGTGATTCAGAATTATTCACGAATTTTCGATTCAAAGATGTTCACGAATTTTTTATTTACAATACAGACGAATTCTTGATTTACGATACAGGCGAATTATTGACTCACGAATATTCAGGAATTTGCGATTCACGGATTCCCACGATTCCGTGATTCACAATTATTCACGAATTCTTGATTCAAAGATGTTCACGAATTTTTTATTTACAATACAGACGAATTCTTGATTTATGATACAGACGAATTATTGACTCACGAATATTCAGGAATTTTCGATTCACGGATTCCCACGAATCCGTGATTCACAATTATTCACGAATTTTCTATTCAAAAATGTTCACGAATTTTTTATTTATAATACCTACAGACGAATTCTTGATTTATGATACAGACGAATTATTGACTCACGAATATTCAGGAATTTTCGATCCACGGATTCCCAGGAATCCGTGATTCACAATTATTCACGAATTTTCGATTCAAATATATTATAATACCTACAGACGAATTATTGACTCACGAATATTCAGGAATTTTCGATTCACGGATTCCCACGAATCCGTGATTCACAATTATTCACGAATTCTTGATTCACGAATGGTCTACCAATTTTTTCATTCTCAAATAGTTCACCAATTTTTATGCCTGAATAGTTCACCAAATTTTGATTCACGAATTATTCCCAGATTCTTTCTTCTACGTTCAGACACGAATGCAGTTGATCTCCACAATTCCACGCAGCTCATTCCTTCACGCGAGTCTTCCCTTATAAAATCTTAACTGCCGCACATTCCTTAGCCCTCACGTTGCAGTATCGTCCATAGTCCCGTGCCGTTACGTATAAAGTTCTAGAATCTCGGTGTACACACACGCGTGACCTCTCACCCGAAGCTATGAGATGTGACTTCTCCGTGAACATAGATGCGGAGACGTCTGGAAGACGAGGAATACCCGAGTGTCTCGTAATTTGACGGTTGCTTCATTTTCAGTCCCGCGACTTCGCGGATGAGCAAAAAGTGTTTTAGCCACCCCTAAGAGAATCTATACTTTCTTTTCCCACGCGAAGGGTGTACCCTGTCATATCGTAGATATACCATCGAGATTTGAGATAACAGAAAAATATCCGGAGACGATTGGACCGGAGATACGAAATTCCTTAGCGTCGCAACGCCGTCGTGGGTTCGGGAAAGAGGTGAAATAACGAAAGGCAAACGGCCCTGTTTCTGATCCTGGCTCAGTTCCTGAACACACTGATCATTCTTCACTATATTCACTCGGCACAATCTATAGTCCAAAATCCAAAGCGAAAACTAATTATTGACGAAGTATAGCTCAGAATTAAGGGATGAACCACTAGGTCCTTGAGGAATTCTGCTTATTTAAGCCTTGTCGCAGTTTCTGACCCCCTGATTTCCTAGTCTCGTTATGTCAATTTGGATTATTGTCTGAATTCTGTATTAAAAACGTGAACACGTCCAAATTTCATGTGATTTTTCGTGATTTTACGGAGAATCAACCCCGAGCTGAGATCCTCACAGAGTCAGAAGACTGTCCATTTGCTCTATTCCAAACGATTCGATGATGCAGATCGTCGGTGTTTATTAATAATTATAGTTTCTGGACAATATCAGAGAACCGACAAGTGTCTCGGATTTGAAAAGAAAGAAATAAAGTAAAATATCGCACTCTAGTGTGCAGAGTTTGTAGCCTTTTCAAAGTGGTCGCGGTTATTTATGGACCAAAGTATTATATAGAGGCTGTTATAAACGTCGGTATTGCAGACACTTAACAGTGCGTATATCAATCAGACGCCAACTTCGACTAGCCCTCCCTCGCGTGGTTCGATACGCGAGCGTTCGTGGCACCCGCGTCGCGACGCCCTGCTGAGAATCGTTTCGAGTCTGCGGACTCGGTTCGGACAACCAATTATTACCTCGTCGATACCCCAGACGTTTCGTTATAATATACGACCTACGAGACAAACAGCGATATTACCAAAAAATAAGTAGAATCATTTCGAACCACTCGAAAGAGGATGGCGCGAAAAAAAATTGAAAAATTGTCCCACGGAGGCTGTGAAGAGCCTGCGGTGAGCTACCCGAGTAGGAAAAGTCACAAGTCGTCCAGGGGCAATAGGCGGCAATAAATAATGCGACGGGTGAGTCTGAACCGCGAAGCGGGGTCACGTCAGTGTCCGGGGTTCGATAACACCGATAAGACAAATAAAGAATGACTCTCGTTCCCGTTCGTTGCGAGGCGTCGTATTCCTTCAAACGTGGTAGGTGATACCCACGGTTTGTTTCAGCTGTGGTATGAGTATGATACGACTGTGAAGGGATACGCGACGAGTTCTCTCCGGTATCTTAATGTCTCCTCAATGTTATAAATTACAGAAGACTCAACATGACTTGTTCACGGTGCAGCTGCGCCCGAGTCGACTTGTCCTGGCCTTTGACGGCACGGATCATCTTCGAAGACCCCCGGAAAACCTCGCGGCTCGACAATGATAGCGATTTCAATTGATTTCCAACTATTTGAGGCCATTTGGAGCGATTTCAACCGATTTTACACCCGATCACGATGCAACAAATTCTCCATACTCCAAAAAAATTACACATCCAGAAATTGACTTTTTCAAAAATCACTTTTCGCAAGGTTTCAGGCACGCGGTTGATCCGATTATGTCTTTCGACGTCTCATTTTCTTCGGAGAGCAATCCTTCATCGTGTGAACGAGGGAAATTGAAAAACAAAATTTTTGGACCAAGTTATTAGCAAAAGAGTGACTAGATTGTCGCTAAATTTCGATAACTGACCATAACTTATCACAGGATTTTTTATTCTCAGTTTCCCTCATTCACACGATGAAGAATTGCTCTCCGCAGAAAATGAGATGTCGAGAGACAAAATCGAACGAACTGTGTGTCTGAAACGTTACGACAAGTGATTTTTCGTACGTCTTCTTAGTAATTTTTGTGCAACTATGAATGGTTTTCGGTATATTTTTTTTTGCAATCTTTAGCAATTTCAAGTGATTTTGTGACAGATACAGAATCATTAAAGTATTTTCCGATTTTGAGAAGTCAGCAGCGCGAGCAGCTATGTCAGAGGAATGTGAAAAATCGCAGAGTATGTATTACAGTTGAAAGAAAAAGAGCGAAGCTAGAGATCATGACGATTTATGTTTAGGATTTAAATTTGTCAAAACTTTTGGTGAAAGAAAGTAACCGATAAATTTACCTAATTAAGAGCATCCAACGGAGTCAGGGGTGCAGCAGTTTCGTCGACTTAACGACCAAGAAAATTGACACCGCGTGCCTTACTTATATTGTGTACCCTAATATAACATATTTCGGTTCCCCTAATAGAAGAGTGCGAGAGGCTCGACGGTCGTTATTTGATCGCTAAACTCCAACCGTGAACAGATTCACATCTTTATATATCGACAGCGTGCAGAAATAATTATCCATGCCGGTTTTTTTTTTCAATCCTCTGTAAGAAATTTTTTTCTTCGTCTTATCATTTATTCTTCCAATACGAAAATTGTGTACCGAGATTCTTGAGACCGCAGTTTATCTTCTTCTTGGATCGTCGGTTTTAAGCCCTGACTTATCACGGCCCTTAGATTTCGATCTCGCGAAAAGAAACCATGCTTGACCCATTCGACTCCAAGGAGAACAAAAGTCGCCTTAAACTATCGAGGAGGCAGGATTTTTACCCTGGTTCGGGATTACGATGACAGGAGGGTTGGCGCCCACCAGTTGCCGAACTTGTAGGTAAATATTTTCTTAGGCGATTGATTTTTATCTGTCCAACTGGAAGCCGGCTGCTGCGAGGTAATCGAGACAATGAGAAAGAACATAGCCAAAATGAGGGGGTTTCAACGGGATAAGAGGGACTCAAAATTCTTTTTTTTTCTCTTTTTCTTTTGCTATTGGGACATTAAATCCACGTGTGAAGACACAAAATGAAATATGAATGAATATCCATAGTCTGAGACAAATAGCTTGACGATTATTCGAGTTACACCCTTATCGTACTACGACCCTTGATCCTGACTAATTATTTCAAAAAATGTGTGTATTTTCTTTATCATAAAATCCTCAAGGAACCATAAATACGTCCAGAATAACGAAGAGGACCCAGTGTCACAGTTTTTATACAAGTTTTTTTCGAGGCGCTATATTTATTACCGATCCGTATGTGGAGACGTTTTTTTTTATCAAATATTTCATATAATTTTGAATCCAGTCATTCAGTATTTCACACGATTTGATGAAAGAAAAGCACTTTGGAATTTTGAGAGAAGTACTTCGCCATTTCAAACGTTTCGTTTACTAAAAAGTAGATGGGTTTTATCGATATTTTCGATACGGGCTGCCAACTTCATGTAAGATGAGATGCCAACTTCATGTAAGACGAGGTTCGGCCGACTTCGTGTAAGATAAGATAAGTTTACAGTAATCGAGCGTACACAAATTGCCGCGGTTATCGGGAGTTGCCTTGTGCTAATTTATTTTCAGTTACGTTAATTCAAACGAATATTGAAAGTTAAAAAGTAATACATAACGAGTCGAAATAACAAAATAAGGACGAACGAATATTGAAAGTCAATAAGTAATACACAAAGAGTAGAAATAACAAAATAAGGACAGTATAAATTAGACGAAAAGCATGAATCCGGAGCTCACGGAATATATTTCACGAAGAGAAAATGAAAATCAATTTCTTATCAAGAAAATAATAAGAGGGTCAATTAATCAAGGAAATAAGATCTCTTCCGACTTTAGTAGGGGATGAAGGCAATGCACAGCTAATGCTGCTACAGCTCTGGTAATGTCTACTGTAACAAATCCGTTACATTGGACAAGTCAAAGTATTGACAACCTCCTTAAAATTGGAGATAAACTGTATATTAGTAGTAGGCTCGCACGTGATAATGAAGTTCATCCGAATACAATAAAAGTATTGACGATAACAGTGAGATTGGTATGCTGCAATTATTTGAAAGAGGGAGATCGCTTGGATTGATCACACAGTCAGATTTCGAGAAAATCGGGTCAATAAATACTGATGGAACAAATCCGTATAGGAATGATGAAAGCCAGCGAACAGTACAGGAAAAATCTTACTTGCTCGAACAAGAAAAAAAGAGAGTTAGTCGACAACAATACAATCTTAAACATTATCAAAAAATGAGAACAAGATCCGTTATAGAAAAGAATAGAGTGATCAATACATTACAAAACACGGTTGACATTTCAAATTTGAATAATGAAAGCGTTGTTGAAAGCCAAGAGACAACACATGAGAAATACAGCTTACTGAAACGAGAAACCAAAAGGGTATATAAACAACAATCCAATCTTAAATATAATAAAAAAATGAAAACAACATCCATTACAGAAAAGAATGGAGTGATCAATACATCACAAAACAGGGTTGATATTTCAAATGTGAATAATGAAAGCCAAGGGACAATCGAGGAAAAATATTACTTGCTGGAACAAAAAAACAGAAAAGTAACTCAACAACAATCCAATCTTCAATATTATAAAAAAATGAAAACGAGATCCGTTACAGAAAAGAATGAAGTGATCAATACATCACAAAACAGGGTTGAGATCGCGATTGATAATCTTAAAGATACGACAAATGGTACAATCGCAAAAAGTACCGAGAATCCATAAAAAAGAGACAAGTTAGATAACATTAAGCCAATTTTCGATTCGAATTGCAAGAAATTAGATATACTACGTAATGTATCTGTAATTAATTTGGATTATACGTATCAAATCATAAAGAAAACGAAAACGAATTATGATAATAATGGTCAACATTACACAGGGCCAATGGATGTTTTGTGCACTAAATGTGGTGTTAAGCATTTTAAAGGGGAAAAAGTGTCTAACAAACTATCATTTGGAGACTGTTGTGCTCATGGAGAAGTATATTTAGACAATTTGCAAAACCCTCCTCGTGAATTGAAGAAATTGTTTGATAATACACATCCGAAGTTTCTTTAAACGTATTAGATACTATATAATAACTCTTTATCTTTCGCGTCTTTTAATGCTAACTTAGTGAACTTACAGAAACAAAGACCTGGTCCGTATTGTTTTAAAATTCAAGGAAAAATATATTATCAAATAAATACAGCATTATATCCTGGTAATAACGAAAGCCCAAGTTACGGTCAGCTTTTCATTATAGATGCACAAGAAGCCCTAAATCATCGTTTGCAGAATAATTCTGAACTTGACATGGAAACTATGCAATTACTTGACAGATTAATCCGTGATAATAATATATTCGCACAATCCTATGGAATGATGAGAGAAGAAATACAAAATCAACAACTCATTAATTCAGTGGACGAAAATTTACCAGAAATTACATTTATGTTTCACATTGAAACCAGGACAAGATCACAGTCGTTAGAATTCTCAAAGATGTGACGAAGTTGCGGCTATTTTCTCTACTACAGCTAATGGAGATGTTCCAGAATCTTACGTTACTATTCGAAATAAAAATACTAAGATGTTACAATCCGTGAGTTCTGTAGATCCAAACGTGGAGCCTTGGATTTATCCATTATTCCACCCATACGGAACAAGAGGTTGGCATCCTAATTTACTTCGTATCAATCGGAATGTGACTAAAAATAAACGTGTAAACAGATCTGCATATATTAAATACAGATTAGCTATTCTTGAAAATGAATTCAATATATTTTTATCAGGTCGCCGATTATTCCAACAGTGGATTGTAGACACTTATGTAAAAGTAGAACAAGATCGATTAAGATTTTGTATTGATAACCAAAAAACATTGCGTTCAGAAACATATCAAGGACTGAGGGACTATTTAGAAAGCGTTGCACACGATTCACACGCCAAAGTAGGAAAAATAACAGTTCTTCCCTCAACTTTTGTTGGGTCACCACGGAATATGATGCAGCATTATCAAGATTCAATGGCTATTGTTCGCAAATATGGAAAGCCAGATCTTTTTATTACCATGACGTGTAATCCGAAATGGCGTGAATTGAACGAAAATTTATTACCAGGACAGCAGCAAGCTGATAGACCGGATTTGTGTGCACGAGTTTTTCATCTAAAAAAAGAATATTTAATAGATTTGATTGTCCGACAGAAAATCTTCGGAGAAGTTTTAGCGTACGTATATGTAATTGAATTTCAAAAACGCGGTTTGCCTCACATTCATTTATTAGTAACTCTTAAACATAACTGCAAAATTACAACATCTGAAATCGTTAATCGCTATATATAAGCAGAAATACCAGATCCACAAGAAAATAAAACTCTGCATGATATAGTTATGAAAAATATGATTCACGGACCGTGTGGTGATTGGTGTATAATAAATGGCAAATGTTCAAAACATTATCCTAAAGAATTTGTAGATCATACAATACTTGACATAGATGGATATCCCACCTACCGCCGCACAAACTCTGATAAATCTTATGAGCGACCTGGTGGTTTTAAAGTTGATAATCGCAATGTTGTACCGTATTCGCCCGAATTAAGTACAATATTTAATTGTCATACAAACGTCGAAGTAGTTTCAAGTATAAAGACTGTAAAATATTTATTCAAATACTGTTATAAAGGACACGATGCTGCGAGCATAAATATTGGATATAATTCCGCTTAGAATGAAAGCATGATCAATCATAATGAAATTAAAGCCTACGTCGAAGCACGATATGTAGGGCCGGTAGAAGCATGTTGGAGAATTTTAAGTAAACGTCTTCAAGATAAAAGTCATACAATCATACGATTACTGGTATATTTACCAAATGAACAAAATATCATTATTTCAGACGGTGGTGATCAAACTGAAATGATATCTGCATTAGAAAAAGTAAATATGCTGATAGACTATTTTTCATTGAATACACGCGATAAGTTAGCCGAAAATTATTATTATACAGAAATCCCATTACATTACGTTTTTAAGAAATACCAAGTCAACAATAAAACCGTTCAGCACTGGGAACGTCGAAAATCAAACTTTAAATGTATTGGACGTATGTATTCTGTGAGTCCATCACAAGTAGAACTTTTTCATTTAAGATTATTATAACTATCAGTTAAAAATGTAAAAAGCTTTAGCGATTTAAGAACTGTAAATGGGGTTCTGTGTCAAACATATCAATCAGCATGTTTAGAATTGGGCTTGATCGAAGACGGAGCATAGAAAATAAAAAACAATCAACAATCAAAAGAGCGCGCGAAGCGCGCAAAGCCTCTAGT
>JAEUYN010001002.1:0-199497 GCA_018257835.1 Euura lappo | reverse complement strand
ACACGTTTGTATAACTAGAAGGTAACATCCAGCAAACCAAATATAACGCGTAAGGTAACTGGTTAGTTACATGCAACTGTGTCGTTGCTTGTAATTTCCTATGCAGTCCAAGGTAACATGTAAATAACATACATGTAACCGTGTTACTATTGGTTACGTTGCCAACATCTAACAGTAAGATCATAATTAGGTAACGAGTGGTAACACGTTACATAACCTTGTGGTAGAAATGTTAGTAGGTTTGTATATGCATATACAGCTGTACATCTCAACTTGAATCTATAGGGAGGAATCTGCGCCCTCGCTCGAGTGAATATGCCTCAAGATTCTGGATATTCGCTCGACTTTTGCGCGCATATTCCTCTCAATAGATTTAATTTGAAATTCCAATAATGAGCAATAAATCTTATATGTTGGTTTTTTTTTTTTCAATTTAATAAGTATCTCTTTATTGCAGTTTTACATGTATCACAGGTCTTTGTATTATACGTATGTGTCTATCAAGTATGTGTTAACTATGCATCTATCTTATTTTTATTATTATTATCATTATTATTATTTTATTATTAATTCGTTACACGAGGTAAGTTACACTCAACGATCAAGTTTTGTAAATCCTGCCTCAGACTTGATTTCTCTTCGTTTATTGTGGTATCATCACTGACGAATCGCTGGCTCATATCGGATAGAGAATCACTATGGTTCAGGATAGTGTCAGCATCGCTATGGTTCGACTGACAATGAGTGTCATCATGTTCTGCTGACGTTAATTCTTCAACAGCATTTTCATAAATATCTGAAACCGACGATCTACTTGATTCTGGCAGCGGAGGCACAGATTCACTTCTTGATTCATTGTTATCTAAGCCAGAGAACGAAATACATGAAGCAATAGCTGCACGAGCGAGTTCGGAACTGAGTTGATTCTTGCGTCTTTTTGATATGTACCTGCAATAAAGGTTCGAAAAAAGATGAGGGACTTATAACAATGAGTCTATGATGTATGATTACGTATCGTACGCACATCCATATCAAAGTAAATTCAAGGTTAGGATCTCAGATCAATATATCCGGAAATAACATGCACTCAATACCATAGAAAATCAAAAACATTCATTACCTGTGATCTGCTGCACCTTTTTTGTCACTGGACACAATTTATTTATTTATTCACACCCACTTTAATCGAGAATTATACGACTTAACACACGTGCCACACGCCGGGACTCCGGAGACGCGTAAGAATGAAAATGGCGGCCTCGAGCAGTGGCGCTCGACCGGGACGCCGCCATTTGGCGCGCTTTCAAACCGCTGAACGTTACATGGCGTTAATATAACATCCACCTAACGATGTGTGCATAGCCATATCAGTATGAAATCACATTTTGTCATCTGAACGAAGGTAACAACTGTTACAATACATTGAGGTTGATGCAACCTAACCGATGTTAGGTCACTTTGTAGGGCTCTGGTTATATAACAGTTACGTTGCATTTGTTATAAGCGAGTAACCTACAAATGTGACATTACACTTATATTGATGTGAGGTAACCGATGTGAGGTTGCTTTGTGGGTCCCATGTTATGAAACAGAAAGGATACGTGTTTGCTGGGAAGCGATATCAAATTCTTCGATCGAACTATTATACGTGTATCAACCCCGTGGGGTTAATCAAATTTGTACGATACAAGCTGCGTTATTAAAACTTCCCTCAAACCCTCGAATATTTGGTTACAATAATTCCGAACTTTCGTTAATTACGTGCTGTGATGGTCGAAATTCCGATACGATAATGTAGATAAACGCTTTCAGCTGTGAAGCTCACGATTTCCGGAAAGGGAAAAATATCTTGGGATCGGACCCGGTTCGCATTGGAAATGAAGGACATTTATCCGGCTGAAAATGTCAAGGAGATTTTCATCGAAGAGGAGATTTACGTCCTGGGTAATTATTCGACAGTTGATTCTCATCACGTTCGAGATTATAAATCGTTGTTAATTTCCAGGTCCAGATAGTGCAGATATGGTGATACCTGAAGGTCAACACGTCTACCCCTTCGGTAAAAAACTTCCAGAAACAATACCTTCGAGCTACGAGGACGAATTTGGGAAGATCGAGTACTCCGTGGATGTGTCGATCCAGAGAGTTTGGTATTTATGGAATCACAGAATATCCGAAGATTTCAAGGTCTTGGGATCGTTCGATTTAAACAGCGATCATAAAGCTGCTGTACGTCGTTCATTTATTTAATCTTTGTGTCCATAGAAGTGAAAGAAAAGGAAGGAAAATTCAGAGGGAATAGTTAGTCAGTCACCTGGAAAGTCAGAAAATAAAAGCTCCTATAGCGAAAATGAAAAGGAAAAAGAAGCAGAATTGAAATTCTAATAATTGTACGAAGAGTTTCGAACGATTGTATGATTCGATTGAATTCCACCAGGAATCGGTTCGACAAGATACGTCCAAGACCTTCATGGGATGTTCTGACCCTGTCGATGTCACCGTGTGGCTTCCGGTACGCGGATATATTCCGGGACAGGTGATTCCAGTCACAGTTGATATCAGAAACGGCGCAAAAGTCAATATAAAGGGAATCCGTTTTGCGCTGATAAAGGTATGATCAAAAATCAAAATAAACGAAGCTGTCAAACTGAAGCTAGAATAGAATGACAACATTTCTGACATTTGGGCCTAATTCGTCTCCCTTAATTTCAATTATTTAGCACATTGGCTTCTTTAGTTTCAGCTTTACTATAAATTAGGGGCCGGGTTCAAACATCGAGGCTTTCGAAAACAGTCCAAAAAATGGCCTGACGTTCCCCTGATTAAAATTTGAAATAATTATTCAAAAGTTTGATATCAGTCAGTCAGAAATGATTTTTGAATCGTCAAAGGAAAAAATTCTGACTTTTCCCCGACTCCCTCAATCACTTTCGATGTTCATCTGAAACGTGTTCAACAGGTGAATTCATACCACGGCAGAGCGAAGACACGAAGAGAAGAGTCGGTTCTGGAAGATCGCGAGACCCCGATGAAGGAGTCGGTTAATATCGAAACGAGGAATCAGCATTTGATGAAAATTCCACCGTGTCAACCTTCGTACTTGAAACACTGTAAACTAATCGATATTGAATACTTGATCAGAGTAGAAGTCAGGGTTGGAGGATTGCACAAAAATATCGAACTCGATGTCCCTGTTATAATCGGGTCTGTAGCTTTGCTGGCTACAAACGTGGCCATGTCTCAGGGTGCCTTGGCTCAAGAGAACGACGACAGTACCCTGCGAAATTGTACAACAGCTGAATCGATTCTTTGATTTTCATCTTGAAAAATGTCAGGGTCTTTTTTTTGGGGGGGAGGAAACTTTGGTCAACTGATGATGGTTATGTAGAAGGATGAAGGAAACGAACTAAGATTACTATACACGAGCCACTAGTCCAAAGATACTTAAAAGTCCTTAGATTTATTGATTCTTCCATGCGATATTAACACTTTGATACTGAGCTTTGTGTAATTATTCATCTCATGTACTTTTGTAATTTAATTTTAATGCACTTAATACCCTTAAGTTTGTTTTATAAATTTTGTATAAATTTTGTATTGTATATAATAATAAAGTAACTGTTGATATAGTATACAAAAAATGGGGGGGAAAAAATGATTTTTGTACATTGGATGAAATTCTATTAAATTCTATCTCTATCGAATTTTATCGAATTCTGTCGAATCTGATCAACTTTGACCAGAGTTTATAAAATTCTATAAAGTCATACAAAATTGAGAAACATATAATTTTATACTGTTTTATAAACTGATAAATCTCGATACCAATTTTATAAGACGAAATCGAGATAGAATTTAACAGAGTTTGATCAAATTTCATTTAATCTGATAGAATTTTATCCAGTCATAAAAGAAAGCGACTTTTCCAATCCAAATTATAACAGATTTTCGAATATTTCTTGCTACTAAAAATCAAACAACTAAAAATAGTTTTTTTTTTTTCGAATTTCGTCCTGATCCAAAGTCTTTAGTTAGTGGTAGCTCCACCCTTAACCCGTAGCGCTGCTGTGGCTATCGTAGTTTATTTGCGTATTTCTGTGTCACAACAATTTGTCCTTCACCAATAACTGATCATCGTTGAACGTCTTCAACATCATTCAGGGTTAATCGAGTCTAAAAGTTCCATTTGCTAAATTGTTCGAGTCTTTATCGTAGCAATTCTGTACAGTCTTCGAGAAGTACTTGTGGCAACAATCTTCATACTGGACCCCAGGTATTGTGAGACGCACTAAGCATCTCGGTGCGTCGTTAAAAATTCAAAATTATACCCAAAGAAGTCACTCGTTATTCGTCAATAATATTTTCCCTTAATTCTTCTTCTAGATGACCTAACTGTGTCTTTCCAAACCAGGATAATCGATACTACGTTTAAAAAAAGTGTCTTCTAGCATCTAACTGGTCATTTCAATAACGCTCAGCGTTCACACCGATATGGGAATCGTTCGGTTTTCCATAGAACTGGACAATCCGGAGAGAAGATGTGAGAGCGGAAGTATTCTGAGCGGTAAAGTGTACTTGGATCTTGATTCGTCGAAATCCGTGAAAGGTGAGTCAGAAAAATCGAGGATAGACGATTCTTGTTAAATTCTATGACAATGATAACGGATATCGCGTTCAAGGGTTCAAGGTCACCGTTTACGGTCGAGGGAGGCTATATTTCAGACGTAGAAAACGGAGGGTACGCGCTATGGAGGTTTACCTAGACGAGGATCATTACTTCCTGGGTGATTTGATGCGATATAACTTCAAACTTTTATGTATAGAAGACTCAATTCTTCATTTTCTCACGATCTTCTTCTCCTTTCCATCCAGGTCCGAACGATTCTGTCGTAATTCCAGCAGGAAATCACGTCTATCCGTTCAGTTTCACCCTTCCAGAAGAAATACCAAACACTTACAGGGACCGGATCGGTAGGATTGACTACAAGGTCGTCGCGACCATCCAGAGGGTTTGGTACCTCTGTGATCACTTGGAGTCGATAGATTTCGACGTCGTGGTACCGTTGGATTTGAACGCCGAAGTCGAAGCTGCTGTACGTGAAAATTTCTTTCTTCTAAATCATCGTGAAGAGAATTGTGGGGAGAATTATAACGATTTTTGGCTGATTTAAACAGGAACGGGTTCTGGAAGTGACTTCTCAGACGTTGATTGGCTACCCTGATCCGATTTACATGACGATTTCACTTCCGGTTCGCGGTTATATTCCGGGAGAGACGGTGCCAGTCCTGTTGCGCGTTAAAAACGAAGCCAGAGTCAATGTGAAAGGGGTTTACCTCTCGTTGATTAAGGTGGCGTCGATATATATGAGAATATTTTGAGTTAGAAATATCGCGGTGTGAATGGATTAATTGAAGTATGGATTTCTGCGTCAGGTTTGCGTCTACAATGGTAAATTTTCGAGGAAGAAGACACTAGAGTTCGTGTTGTCTGAGGACGAGGCCCTGGTACCAGAGACTGATGGAATCGAAACGGGGATTCGACATGGTGTCCGGATTCCTGATGTCGAACCTTCGTTCTTAAGACACTCGAAATTGATCGACATCAAATACTTGATCAGGGTCGAAGTCAGGGTTGGAGGATTGCACCTAAATGTCAGACAAGACATCCCCATAATAATCGGGAGTGTAGCTCTTCTCGCAAGATAGAAATTGGAGTAGATCGATAGTAATTTGTTTGAAAACCAGATAATAAAGTTTGTTGAATTTTTTATAAATCCTATTTTGTCAATAATTTTAATCCTTTATAGATCTCTGCACACATTTTATGTTACCATATATTTGCGCAGAACTAAAAGTCGTTGTATCGACGATATCATGAGTGTCGAATGTTGGACCATAAAAGACGCCTTTAGGATTTGAAATTACTGTCCAAATTTTGCGAATGTCATCCGGAGGTCATATATCTTATGAGATTTCGATAATAGCATGGTTTTTTCAAACGGGACGGCCTATTTTATTGATCACTGCGAGGAAGCTGACATCGAAACGCGTTAAACTATGCCTAACAACATGACCTCCGGATGACCTTCGGCACCAAAATTCACGAAACAATGACAGAGGTGGCAATTCAAGGAGAATAAATTTTAGTGCCACATTCGGTACTTTATTTCAACACGTCCTCAAAATCTTGTCCCCCTTCAAATGCAACAACTTTTCCGTAATGTGACATTTTTCTGCATGATCAGAGTTAAAATAGTAGAGTTAAATGAATTACTAATAATTGAATCCAACAGGAATCGGTTCTACAAACGGCTTCACAGTCTTTCATGGGCTGCTCCGATCCCGTTGACGCGACAGTCTCACTTCCGGTTCGCGGATGTATCCCAGGACAAACGATGCCTGTTACAGTGAACATAAAGAATCATCCCCAAGTACACATAATAGGAGTGATTTTTTCGTTGATACAGGTGACAGCAGATGATGATTCCTTAACACCATCATTTATCGATTATCAATTTCCGGTACAGGTGAATCTCTACCACGGTACGTATGGAAGGACACGAAAAGACGAGCATGTATTGGCAGAGGAAGAGTCTCCGGTGGAATTGAGTGATGTAGACATGACGTTGCAACGTTTTTTTAAAATTCACACAGTCTTGCCCTCCTTCCTACTGCACTCGAGTTTGATCGACATTGAATACTTGATCCGAATAGAAATCAGGGTTGGAGGATTGCACTTTAACTTCAAAATCGACGTTCCTATAATTATTGGAACCATAGCTTTGCTCACGTCGACCGTTACTATGGCTCATGATTAGGGTGCTTTGAATCAACGGAATGATCAGGATTGTGGTGAGTAAAAAATTGAAGTGATTAATTATCCGTTCGATACTGATTTTGCCTTCATTTTTCAGTTACGATGAAATATTGAGAAGAGACACTGGCCTCCTGGAGAATCATCGATGTATATTGTACTATTAAAACAGGTACATTTGAATTCTTGTTCCGCCTTTTATATGAATTTTATTTTTATACTGTCGCGATTATTGTATCATGTATATAAAAAATCAGTTTAGCGATCTGACGTCTTCTTTGATACTCGAAAATGATCGTTAGATGATATGGTAATGTTGGACAATATGCGAAAGTGTTTCTTCCTTCCCTGATGAAAATGCGAGTTTTCAACCCTAATGGAGAGAAAAGGGGGTATAAATCACACTGAAGACCAAGACGGTATAAATTTCAGGTTCACGTTCTGACGCGATGATCATGATGAACAAAGTTTGTGGTCACCTTTGATGGAAAAATTGTATTTCACGCAGTTTTTATCAGAACATCAAAGGTGCGCTATACATTCAATAAACTCGGATCGATCGCCCTTGGACTCTGCAGTCATGAATGGAAATAGCTAAATTCCAACAAACAGCTAACACATATCCTAGCTGTTACATAACATGGGACCCACAAAGTAACCTAACAACGGTTACCTTGTATGCGTAGTGTTACACTTGTAGGTTACTCATTTAAAACAAATGTAACGTAACTGTCATATAACCAGAGCCCCACAAAATAGCATAACATCGGACAGGTTGCATGAACCTCAATGTAATGTAACAGTTTTTACCTACGTTGAGATAGTAAAATGTAATTTTACTGATCATGGTGATACACGCGTCGTTAGGTGAATCTTACATTACCGTTACGTCACGTTCAGCCAGGATCCGCGATTTTTATAGTTACGCGTCTCGGCGTCCCGGCGTGTGGCTTTTGTTGTTTTACTTATGTATTGGGTGATACTTAATAGTTGTAAAAAAAAAATATAGGTTGCGTGTGAATACATTCTGTATAGTGACATAGTAAATGGAGCAATAGAGCGCAGGTAATGAATATGATTATTTTATAGTATACATATGTAATTGCTTGGTAAAAGGCCGATGGAATCTTAACCTCAAATTCACTTGTTCATGCATGCGTACGTACGATACGTAGTATCATACATCATCCGTAACGATATAGAAATACTCATGCGTATAGATAATACAACAGCAATTTCATATATAAACAGAATGGGGGGGGTACAATACCCGAAGCTCACTAATGTCAGTAGAAACATTTGGCAGTGGTGTGAGGAAAAAGATATTTGGATTTTCGCTTCTTACATAAAATCTAAAGAGAATGTTATCGCAGATTCAGAATCGCGAATCATTTCGGTAGAAACCGAATGGGAGTTGAGCGACGACGCTTTCCAAAAAATAAATCAACGATTCGGCGAATTTGATATTGATTTATTTGCATCCAATATCAACAATAAATGTGAAAGATTTGTGTCGTGGCATAAAGATCCGGACGCTATTGCTATCGATGCATTTACCATATCCTGGAAAAGTCGATATTTTTATGCATTTCCTCCTTTTTCATTGGTACTCAGATCGTTACAAAAGATTGTTCTAGATAAATCAGAAGGGGTTCTTGTAGTACCTCTGTGGCCAACGCAATCTTGGTACCCAATTTTTCAAAGTCTATTAATTGAGGAACCATTGTATTTTCGACCAAAAACCAACTTACTTACTTCTCCTTTTAGCAAGCATCACCCGCTTCACCAGCAACTTACCCTGGTAGCAGGCAGGTTATCAGGGAAGCGTTTATAACAAGAGGAATGCCGGATGATGCAGTTCCAATCATTATAGCTTCACTAGCCGTAAATACACTAAAGCAATATGAGAAACCATTGAGATTATGGTGGAAGTATTGCCAAGAAAAAATTATTTCAATGTTTAGTGCAGATATTAAGCATGTAATTTCATTTCTGTTAGAGGTTTACAATAATGTTGGATCTTATGGGACAGTCAATTCGTACAGATCTGCATTATCATTGATTTTTTCTTATGATATGGCAAATGACCCTAGAATGAAGCGGTTAAGTGTCTCAGTGACGCAGCTCGGCTGTTAGCTGACAGCCATCACGACGTTTCAAAAACCAGGCGTGCTTTCATTACCCCAAATCTGAATCGAATTGTTAAAAATATCGTTGAAGATTTGACCGTGGACAAATTCCTATATGGAGAGGATTTTTCGGACAAGTTGAAGGCAGCCAAAGCAGTTGAACAACAAGGAAAGGATCTTACAAAAGCTCCGGTATCATCATATCAGCCTAGTTACAACTATAAGAAAAAAGGATGGGATCAGCAACGGAAAACCTCAAATTACAAGAGTTACCCAAAACCGAACACACAGTCAAGTGCTTTAAACTCGAAAGGCCCGTCCCGGAAACCGTACAACAGTTTTCATCAGGGCGGGCGCAAGAATCAATCCCAGTTTGCAGCACGTCGACGTTAAGGGTGAGTAAGTCTGCTGGTAGGCTGAAATACTTTATTTCAGCCTGGAAAGAAATTACAATGGATTCTGTGATTCTTCAATGGGTTAAGGGATATCGCTTGACTTTTGTTGAGCATGTTTGTCAAAGATCCATCCCTAAAATACCTTCGTTTTCCACAACTGAACACCAACATTGTTTAATAGCTATTCAAAAATTAATTGATTCAGGAGCAGTTTCACAGTGTTCACCATGTGAAGGTCAATTTTTATCCTCGTATTTTTTAATACCAAAACCTAATGGAGATATGAGATTTATTCTAAATCTTAAAAAACTCAACATGTTTATGGATCCTTTACATTTCAAAATGGAGGATTCTCTTATCTTCTCTCTCACCTTCATTGCAGCTATTTCGAAGTACCCAGAGATTTTCCATGAAAAAGTGATATTTAATTCAATCAACAGATGAATCTAAAGCATTATAGGTACACGAACTTACTAACATGTCTACCACAATGCTATGTCACATGTTACCAGTTACCTAATTGTGATGTTACTATTAGATGTTGACAACCTAACCAACACTAACACGGTTATACGTATGTTATACTCGAAAAACCACCAATTCGTCCGGATTTCAGTCACGAAAAAATTACAATTTGGTCAGAACAATTCAAGGATTTTTTAAAACGCTTCATTCATAGTTTCAAATTTCTGCAAGTTCAAGAGAGTCCGAGGTAGGGGAAAGCCACGCATTCTGCACCCACGCATTCCCTCTCTTTCACTTTTCCCAAGTGGGGTTGGCTAGACTCCATCCACTCCTTGTTGGCGTCTCTTCATCGACCGCGAAGCTTCGAAGCTGTCCTTCAGTGTGGCTACATCGTAGGTTCAGTAAATTCCTTCAATTCTAGGCATTCTTAAGCGATTAGGTGTTTAAAATCGTTCAACAATTTTAGATGGGAGTCGTTCGGTTTGAAATAGAATTGGACAAACCGGGAAAAACGTATCAGAACGGAAGTGTCTTGACCGGTAAAGTCTGTCTGGACCTCGACGAGCCTGAATCTTTCAAAGGTAGACCAATAAAAAAGGAAAAACTGTGGATTATCCTAGTTGATATTCATAAAAATTGTTTCAGACCTAACGATCACAGTTTTTGGTCAGGGAAAAATATTTTTCAAATGGGGAAAGCAGAATGTATACGTGAAGGAAGTTTACGTCGACGAGGACCAACATCCCCTGGGTGATTAGATACGATAATAACCAACTACCGCAATTATTTCACCGAATTAACTTCAAATTCTGTGTGAAAATTCACACTTAGAATGATTTCCGGTTATCATGACATGAAAAAACAGCACGAATCTATTCTCAGTGTAGGTTTGGACGTTCCAAAGATGATTTCTGAAGGAAGACACGTCTACCCGTTCAGTTTTAACCTGCCAGATACAATTCCGAATACTTATCACGATCAGTTTGGCACAATTGAGTACAAGGTCAAAGTGGTCATACAGAGAGCTTGGTACTTGAGGAATTACAGAGAATCAACGGACTTCGCGGTGGTGGTACCGTTGGACCTGAACGCTGACTTCTGCAACGCTGCTGTACGCGATAAATCATCTTCATCTACTTCTAGTCCTGTCAAATTAGCAAAAATAGAAAAATTAATTAGTCAAGATCTATAAATTGGTGGAAGAATTCAGTTTTTTCGTCATATCTCGACAACTGTTGATCCTATCGTCACGAAGGTTATTACCAAAAATGAAGCTTATTAAATTCTCTACAACAAAGGATCAGTATAGTTTTTTCATATCTTTGACAGTTTTTGTGTAATACAGGGCTGAAAGTATCGATATTTGCATAGAACCTTGTGAGAATTATGTACGTATTCACCGGTGTATTAGAGAGAAACTATCGTCGATACGAGAAAAATGTATCGAACCATTGTTGTAGAGAATTTAGTAAGCTTCACTTTTTTTAATAACCTTCATGACGATAGGATCAACAGTTGTCGAGATATGATGAAAAAACTGAAATCGAGCACCTTTGATTAAAGATCGCGGATCAAGCCGCGTCCACCAATTGGCCTCCACCAATTCATAGATCTTCACTAATTGAGTTTTCCATTCTTTGGATTGTGATCTAATTTGACTGGACTATCATTTGAAAGAATCTACGAAATCGTAATTGATATTGAATTTGAACTGTTATAACCTACAGGAATCGGTTATGCAAGACATTTCCCATTCTGTCATGGGCTCCTCCGATCCCGTTTACATGAACGTCTCCCTTCCGGTTCGCGGCTATGTTCCAGGACAGACCATGCCTGTCATGGTGTACATCAAGAACGATGCCCAGGTTCACATAAAGAGCGTTCACCTCGCTTTCATCAAGGTGATACGTAGCGGATGATGATTTCTTCTTTACGAAATTATCAAATTGTCGCAAAGACATGCATAACTTGATTAACAACACTTCCGGTACAGGTGAATCTCTACCACGGTACATACGCCAGGACACACAAAGACGAGTTAGTGTTGGCAGAGCACGAGACCCCGGTGCCAGAGTCGAGTGAGATAGAAACGAGGATTCAACATCTTTTGAAAATTCCCATGGTCCAGCCCTCATTCTTGATGCACTCGAGTTTGATCGATCTCGAATACTTGGTACGAGTCGAAGTCAGGGTTGGAGGATTTCACTCAAATTTCAAACTCGAGGTTCCCATAATCATCGGCACAACGGCTCTGCTAGCATCAAAAGTCGCAATGTCGCAGGGTATACTTTAACTCATGGGTCAGTCAGTTCAGTCCAATTTGAATTCTCATATGATTTCAGCTTCTTTAAAATTCAATCTTCACGAATGAACGATTGAAGCGCATATAAAAAATTACATGTCTCAGATGTTGGATTTTTCTCGAACTCTATTTTGTAATGTGTGACATATTGTTATTAAAATTGTTGATGATGAACAGTGATGACTATTTTTCCAACATAAATCCCCGCCTTCATACATAAAAATGTCTATTAGATCCGTTTCCTGATGATCCGCAGGATTTTCCGCATCGCAAAGTTATTCCCGCAAGTGGAAAAAGAACCTCGGCTAGAAATTCTCGTTCCCACTATGATGCAATGAAGGTGAAACAAGTCTGGTCACCTTTATCGCAAACTTGTATACCAAGAACACGTTGCTATAGAATAGAATATCAAAGGGATCGATCCCCTCGTTCTCATTTTTATTTCGTTTCGTAAACTCACGATGAAGACGGACTTTATGCAGTGTGAAAAATTCGACACCTCAGACTCGAGCGGAGTGTTTCTCGTTCTTATGCTTATCATCCAGGGTCAGGGTATCTCGAAGTAGGGTACGCCACGCGTTTACGCGCCCACGCATTCCCTCCCTCTCATCCCTTCCCAATGGGGTTGGTCCGACTCGATCCACTCCTTGTTGTCGTCTCCTCATCGACCGCGAAGCTTCGGGCGTGATAGCACACCTTCGCTCTAGTTCTCCAGTGTAGAACAACTACAGTCCACATTTTAAACACTCATAGAAATGGGAATCGTTCGGTTTGGAGTGGAACTTGACAATTTGTCAAACACTTATCAGAACGGGAGTGTGTTGAGCGGAGAAGTTCACCTGGATCTCGACGCGCCAAAGTCTGTCAAAGGTACGTACTTCGCAGTTGGGACAAAAAACAATACCAAGGAAAGAATCAGGACTCAGGGTGACGGATTTTAGTCAAACTTACAGGATTGTTTGAAACATCGAACCCCTGATGAGCAGCTCTTGTCTTCACTCAATTCACTATACGTCATATCAGCAAAAAAAAAGTAAGAGCCAATCACTGAAAGTTCATGACACAAGTTTGACCAGAATCCATTGTTGATGTCTTGGTCTTGAAATTTTTCTACCAATTTTGCTCATGATGAGATTAATGCTTGCGAAAACGATGCCCATTATAATTCCAGGCCTGAAAGTGACCGTTTTTGGAGAAGGAAAAATAGAGTATCCCCAGTCCCATGGACACGGGATGGCGAAGATGGAAGAGTTGAAGGAAATCTATATCGACGAGGACGAGCATATTCTGGGTATAAATAACCCCGACGTTGCCCTCAAACTTTTTCTGCAAAGTTTGCTATTCTCATTTTATTGGCGTGCATCCAGGTTCTGAGGTGGGTACGGTCATTCCGGAGGGTGAAAATGTCTACTCGTTCACTTTCAAACTACCAACTACAATACCGCCCAGTTACAAGGACCGTTTTGGAGCCATTGAATACAAGGTCAAAGCAACTATTCAGAGGTCCTGGTGCCTATGGAACCACAGGGTGTCCACAGACTTTACTGTCGTTGTACCTTTGGATTTGAACACCGACAGCAAAGCTTCTGTACGTAGGAACCTCGTACCTTCGATAATTCAAACCGAGGGGCTATTCACTCATGAAATCATCTGTACGACCTACTGGTTTGAAATCAATTGAAATCAGATAAACAATCGCCTCGGATCACACAAACAAAATCACTTAGAAAACCAGTGGAAATCAGCGGAAATCATGGTGCACTTGAAGTCTCAGTGAATAGCCCCTCGAATTGAACAGTTGTCACGATGTCGCTCGACTACACCAACAGGAGCCGGTCCGACAAGACGTTTCAAAGACTTTCATGGGCTGCTCTGATCCGGTTGATACTACGGTCTCGATACCATTCCGCGGATACGTTCCTGGTCAGACGATCCCCGTTACGGTCGACATAAGGAACGGTGCTAAAGTCGATATGAAGGGAATTCACTTCTCATTGGTCAAGGTAAGGTTGAAGAGTGCTGTGGCTATGATCGAGTGACTATGAATGTTTTATAACAGGTCAGTTCGTACCACGGTAAGGGGAGGACGAGGAGACAAGAGGTTTTGTTGGTCGAGCACGAAAGTCCGCTGCAGGCGTCGAGCGATTTGGAATCGAGGGTCGAGTATTGTCTGAAAATCCCCTCAGCGCAACCTTCGTACTTGAGACACTCGAAATTAATGGATCTTGAATATATTCTGCGGGTCGAGATCAGGGTCGGAGGGCTGCACAAGAACGTTGAGATAAACGTCCCCGTTATCATCGGTACCGTCGCGCTGACGAGTGGCCAAATTCCCGACACCGTAAAATCGTCGTAATTCATTTCACACGTCATTCGATTTGTGTCGTACTAATTGTAAACGTTCGTGTCAACGCGCAGAATCGTTCATTTCCCTGTTACTAATTAATCAATCAGAGACCCGAACCCGAGCAACGAAATATTGGTTAATTATAATCAACGGCAAATACCGGATAATTAATCCGTTAATTGATTACGTTCGCTTTACTGTACCAGCCGAATATTCGAATGCCTTAATTGATGGAATTGTGTGATAATAATAGTCTGATATTATAACGTTGTACATCAATTTCAAGACCCCACGCTACCACGTATCTCCAATTTTGTATCGATTTATACTTCTAAGTGTATTGACTGAAAATTGTATAAAATGAATTTAAAAAAATCTCAGGGAAAAATGACGTTTTTTAATGTAAATCGTAATTTTTACGTTTAAGAGATTTTTGCGAGTTTTCTGATATTATTAGCAGGATGGAACGAAGATTGAAAAAGGAATAAAATTCCAGTGTCATTCTTGACTTTTTACTCCGCTTTCCACAGAATTTCCATAATACAAAGGACCTTTTTCCTCGTTTATGCAAATTCTATTTTTCTACCTAATGGCGAGTAAAAGGTAACACTGAATAATCGTGGTACGATAATTTCTGCATAAACGAAGTAAGAGTAAAGAAATTATACCGGTTAGTTTCTTTACCGTCGGAAAATTTGCAATTGCGAAGAAATTGTATCGTCACGTTTCTATACAAAACCTCGAAGACCCTCTAGATCCGATAAATTTTTATCGATTACCCCTGCAGACTATCCACAATCTTAATTCTCTTCAGAAATTCTCAACAATACTTCATCGTCCTTCCGAGACGTGAACCTGTTATTAAAATAAACTTTCCGAACGTGTGTGTGCGTTGGGTTTCCCTTACAGAAACTGTTCGAAACTTCGTCCTTCAGCTTTATGAAACTTTTCTCTGCACACTATGTGAGTAATAATATTGTTACGTCCCACACTAGACTTTGGATGGAGTCCGAGTATTTTTGTTAAAAGAATAATTGGTAGAATTGAAATTTACACCATCAACTGTACATTTGCAGTATGATGAAATGGTGGGTTATTTTCAAGTTACAAAACTGGCTTGTTATCATTGAATGATCTTAATTGAATCAAAATTGAAGGAAACAAAACGGATCGGCAAAAAATTTTCTGGTTGAAAATAGAGAAAATCAGTAGAAAGGTTGTGCGTTAATTTGATGTTTCTTCCCGTCTCTGGGATTCGATTAGTCAGTCGTCGTATTGCAGAATTATTAGAATATCACCAATCGAGAAGAGATTAGGAATACAGTATGAAGAAACTCACCTTAATGTTGTCTCGATTTTCGTCGTGCGACCACGTCGTGCCCCTCCTGAGTTCCTCGAGCTGGTCTTCGAGCGGATCCGCGCTCGTGGTGTTCGCCTTCCCACCGTGTCTCTCGATCTTCTCCGATCCGTCCTTCTTCCAGGTGTAGATGGCCTCGTTCTGGACACCAGCCCTCAGCTGGCTGACTGGATGTTCCGAATCCTGAGCGGAACCAACGCGGTTCGAGGCACCCTGACCGACGGGAGTCTCCTCGATGTCGTTTTTCCTCCACTGGTTCCCATTGTACTTCGGCGAAACCGCGGAAACCGCGATATACGCGTTGTTTCTGGCCCTCGTTCCCTCCTGGATCGGGGACCCCGCCAGGATCGGCATCGCGGTCACCCTGTGGTAGGCGAACTGCTTCCACTTCGGCCAGGCAACGGGGTTCGAGGGCTTCCCGAACTTGTTCCAGTTCTCTTCCACCATCTTCGGCGGCCAGGTTCTGGGGTTAGTGTCCATGTCCGCGCTCCACCTCGGCCGCGAGGGGTCCTCGAGGTTGTAGGGCTTCCAGGTGGACTGATCGACGGGCATGACCCAGGCCCCGACGGACTGGATCTTCGGGGACATGGCCGCCTTCGGCGGCCAGATCTTCGGGTTCGTGTCCATTCCGCTGCTCCAGGCGTTCCTCTCCTCGTGGATCTTCGGCTTGCTCTTCGTCTTGCTCTTCGGCTTTTCGACGCCCTGCTTCGAGGACTCGGTCCTGGTCTTCCCGACCTCCCAGGGTGGGTTCCGGCTTCCCTCGTCGTCCTGTCGCCGCCAGGCCTGATCCCACCCGTCGTTCTGGACCCTGGGCCAGTACTCGCGGTGCCAACTGGGCTTTGGTTCGTCGATTTGTGGCCAGGTCCACTTCTGTGGTTCCTGAGACTTCCAGCTGGGTCTCCCGAACTTGTATTGGGCCTCGTGCCAGCCCTGGGTTGCGGCGTAGTCCCGACCGGGGGGCCTGTACTCGTGGTTCTGGGCGTAGTTCGGAACCGGGTAGAGTTCCTCCTCGGGGATCCTTCCCCTGTAGTCGTACTGCGCGTACCGGTCCTGGTACTGGGGGGAGGTCCTCTCGGGAGGATCGTAGTCACGGACTCTCGGAGCGTCGCGGTTGCCGTGATAGTTGCCAGCGGAGGATTGTTCCCTGTGCGACGTCGCCCCTTGGTGGGTGTTCACTTTTCCGTAGTGCATGTGACGCGGCTGAGTGTACTCCCTCGAGGATTCCAGCATCAGAGCCTGACGCTCGTTGTTCAACGCCTTGTGCTCATCCAACTCTTTCCGGTCACCGAGCTGATCCACGAACTCGCGGCTAGGCGGCGACGTCCTCGAACTCGATGGGACGGTGAAACGGACCTTGGCCAGTCCCGGGTCGTCCTGAAACGAGAAGAATTCACGGTATTCGTCAATTAAGATCCTCCTAATCAGAGAAAACCCGTTAACTGTGAAACAGTTTAGATAACTCGTGAGATGGTATCAGATTCATGTAAAATGGCCGTGAAATACTGTAACATGGTTACGAAAGGCGGTAAGTCGTGAAATGGTCATGAAATAGTATGAAATGATCCTGAGATGGTCATCAGATGATTTGAAATGATAATGGTTTTAAATAGTCGTGAAATATTATGAAATGGTCGTGAAGTGGTTCGTCACAGGATAGTGTGAAATGGTCGTTAAGTGGTAAGCCGCAAAATAACCATGAAGTAATATGGAATGGTGCTGAGATGGTCGTGAAATGACACCAGATTTTTTTGAAATGGCCATGAAATACTATAAATGGTTGTAAAATGGATGTGAAATATCGCAGTTTCATCCATGAAATAGTAGCCACGAAATGGTACGATATGGATGTGAAGTGGATGTTAAATATATATCATAGTTTTATCATATTCGGATGAAATAGTTGTGAGATGGTCGTGAAACAATATAAAATGATCCTGAGATGGCAGTGAAATGATATGATATGGATGTGAAATAGATATATCATATAATTTCATCATATTAAAAAATATCAACTTGAAATGTGAAGTGGCCATGAAGTACTATAAAATGGTTGTGATATGGTATGAAATGGTCGTAAAGTGGAATGAAATGGCAATGAATGTGAAGAACTGCTTGTTTATACCTGGAGGTCCTGTGGCCAGGGTGGTCCGAATAGTCTCTCGGCGACGAGTCTCCACTGCATTGGTGTAGTGAGCCACGGAGCCTCGGTGGTCGTGAGTAGCGGGGTGGTCGGTACGGTTGTCGTGGTGCTCGCGAACCTGTGGTGCTTCTGCTTCTTCTTCTTCTTCTTTGGTTTCTTTCGCGGTTTCTTAGACGTTGTCGAAGGTGAGGTGGTCGTGGTCGCGACGGTCGAGGTCAGGTTGAAGGCCCGTTTCCTCGCCTCTAAAGCCTGTCGTGAAAGCTCCAAGCCGCCTTCCACGTCCACTGGACAATTATCAGAGATAGAATAAAGCTTTTAAACTGCGCGCATCCGAACTCCCTTCAGACCGAACACTGAATGGAGGTGCAAGCTTCGGATCTATGGACAATGGAGGGAACGAGGAGCGCCGGAAACTTTAATCGTGGTGCAATTTGTGATTTCAGTCGGAAGAACCGATCGGCTCCAGACACAAGCTTCCGTAGGGATTAACCAAAACGTGACTTTCTAGTCTTGTGTATCTTCCGAACGGTCAATTCTACGAGGATAATTGTTAGAAGCTTTTTTGTAGAGAATTTTATCCTCTTCAAGATTAGTTTCAATCATTTCCAGTCTAGGAACCAGAAGGAAGATATTTGCAAAAAAATTGAGTGAAGAGAATGTGCTGTGACTTTCCGTCCTGTGTATCTTTTCAACAGTCAATTCTACGTGGATGATCGCGGGAAGCTTTTGTGTAGAGAATTTTCTCCTCTTCAAAATTAGTCAAGACAATTTTCGGTCTAGGATTCACCAGAAAGAAGATATTTGCAAAAGAACGAAGTAAAGAGAATAGGCTTCAGTTTTAAAAGGAAAGGACGGTGCATTGATTTTTTTTCGCATTGTAAATCCTAATTGAAAGGATCAGAGACATGATTCATTAAAATAATTGGATAATTTTTTTCAGTATACTATTGTATTTTCACGCAAGTTTCCAGGATCACGCGCTTCGTGGTATCACGCCGGGATAATAATCCATCTACTAGTGCATGAATTTAGATCAAAAACCGCAAAGTTAATTCCGTTGAAAGGTTAATATCCTGTGCTGGGTAACGTGAGGGGTGGTGAGCGAAGGGAATTCCAAACAAAAAAGAGAAAACAGAGGCTCACGATTTTTTGGTTGATTAATTAAAACGTTTTCGAGTCCGTAACAACAACAAAAATTGAAAAAACCAATCAACTGTTTGTTTAACTTTGATAATAATTAAAACCTTACTCAGTAGTCGATGGACCCGTTCCCAACGACGAGGGTTTTCGGCAAGCTTCACCAACAGCTCCAGCAAACTTTCCGCCAGGGCTCCTTCCTGGGCCTGAATAAAGAATGAAAATGCTTGAAACTAATAAGCTAATTAATTCAATTAGGCGACGGTGCTGCGGGTTGAGGCGGATATATTGAAATGCATCCAGTTTCGAATCTATCGATTATTGATTGAAACGTGGCTTTTAGAATTTTTTAGTCAACTTTCAGTCTCTACAAGTTTCGGGACTGTCTTTACTGAAATGATCTGCTTTTTGATCAATCTCCAAAGGAAAAAGGAACTATTGATACAAATTTTACAAAAATTTCAAAGAATTGTTAAAAACAAAAAAAATGATGAAACACTCTAGATTTTAATTTTGATTAGAGGCTCAATCTCTAAAATATTCAGTACAAATTCTGAATCAACCAGTATTTCAGTGATTATACTATAATTACTATAATGTTACGTTTTGGAAACAGGAAATTATACTGACAGTTGCTCTAAAAGTAGCAGATACTATAAAATGACGGAATTCAAGTCACACAAATTAAAAATAATCAGAATAGAAAAATAAAAAATACAATTTTTAGATTTTCAAACAGAAAATCACGGTTGTCTCGCTAAAATACCAGACAATATTTTTTTTAACGCTAAAAAATCAGATTTCGAATATCAAAAATTTCATTATCAGAGACCGAAGATCGACCCGATCGAGTATTCATACTTTGACGAACCATCGACGCTTTTCAACGGGTTTGAATTAAAACCATGTATGCAGCACCCCCAGTGAATTGAGCGAATGTCGTGTACCGTAGGTCGATCAGAGGGTCGTACCTGTGGGTATATATGCACGTGTACACCCACAGGATGTTGATTAATTCGAGGCGATAATGGGAAGTAATAGGCTGTAATTGGCAATTTATTTCTTTTTGATAGCCGCCGCGCGCGGTTCGTTCGGCGATTGAATATACACGAGGGAAATCGATTTTCCACGTAGCCTGTATTCAAGTCTAGGATGAAATCACGAACGCAGACCTCAGGCTTGGAAATATTTTCGTGGACGTTGTTGAACGAAACGGATCAAATTAACGGAATATTGAAAAATAGAGAGAATTAGAGTTTTTTACGTGAAAAATGGAAAAACTGTGAAATTGAGGAATCAGGAATTAGAGAAAACAAAAAAAATGTAACGATTGAAAAATTTAGAAGCTCAGAAGCTCATCTGAAAAAACTGTAATTCAATAATTGAAAATCAGAAAAAGAGAAAACGTGAAAAATTTTCGACATTTCAAATACCCAAAAATTCAAACTTTCAAAGATACTAGGATAAGAAAACTGACCAACCGATAAATTCAAACATTTATAGAAACTGGAAAACTGGAAATTTCTAAAATTCTACATTACAACGATAAAAAATTCTAGATATCAATTCAACCATCTAAAAATTATAACTTTCAAAGATCAAAGAATGATAAACTTGAAAATTCAGTGATTTAATAATTTGGATAAGTTGAAACTCCCGCTTCCGAATAATTCTCGAGAATTCCACGGATCAAACGGTGCAGAATTTTCCTGTCTCGGTTTTCCGCATCATCTTTTCACTTTCGCCTCATGATATTACGCGCGGTAGCCTCGAGGCTCGCATTACCTCATTGTCAGCTACTCGGAGTTTGTTCGCGGAGACGATCTCAAGAATTCGACATCAGCCTAGAATACGGATGTCTAGGAATCCGAGAAAGCGGGTTATTCCGAAGAATGAAATACCGAGAGACGTCAACTGCTGAATACTCGGGGGTTCCAACTTAATTACAACTTTTTTTTCCCTAGTTTTTCTGCACTATAGAATTTCGTAGAATCGCAGAACGAATTTATAGTCGAACCTGACGAGACGATCGATGATCAAGTTTCATCTTCTTTGTCCACCATTCGTGGGATTATTTCGGATTATAATCAAGCCCGACGTTTTCGCATCAGCACTTTCGAATCTACGTGCTGAAATATACCCAGTCACTTAACGAAACCAATTTTCCGGGAATATTCTCCCCCCTTGACTCGACGTTAAGACGATAATCGAGGAATAATCGTCCCCGAATTTCCTTTTTTTTTATTCGTGAATATAATTAATTATCGAATACCGGGAAAGTCATTCTGGATTTTATTTTCTTTTTCTCACCCCGAGTTCCTGGAGTTTCTGCTGCTGCTCCTGCTCCGCGGCATATTCAGCGCGTAAATAAGTTTCGAGGTCTCTGAGAACAGCCTCCTGTCTTTTATCCAGTTTTCTCGGTTCCTCCAACTCCTCGGAATCCAAATCCACTTTCGATTCAGAATGGAGATTGTCAGACTCCGGGGGCGAGTTTCGGTCCAAATAATCATCAACCTCTCCGTCCTCTAACAAGTCCTCTGATTTCTCGTCAACAAAACCCTAGACGAGCAAAAACAAGAACGAAATCAAACTCGATGTCAACAATCAGTTTCAAAAAAAAAAAATTCTTTCTGTCCTAATTTCACCCGAATCAGTTGATGGGTTTGTCTCAAATTGTGGCTCCTCAAACTCCTCAGAGGCAGAAAATTGATATGAAAATTCCGAAAAAATTACCAAAAGTATATATTCACGTGACAAAGCCGGGATCCAAAGTTCATCACATTGTCTCAAGAAACGTAGAAGTTATGAATTTTAGAAAAGTGGCTCAAAACTCCTCGGAAGTAGAAAATTGACATTAACTCGAAATCAAAGGATTCTAAAATTCCTAAAAAATTACAAATAGTATATTTTTATGTTACAAAGCCGGGTTCCAAAGTTCATCAAATTATCTCAAGAAATGTAGAAGCTATGAATTTTAGAAATCTCCCAAAGTCCACCATTTTGGAACCGGAAGTAGAAATGGATCAAAAATCGTATCTTTTCATAGAATCTGCGTTAACTAATTTCTGTCCAAATTTCATTGAAATCAGTCCAAAATTATGGCTCGAAACTCCTCGGAAGTAGAAATTTGACATTAACTCGAGATCAAAGGATTCTAAAATTCCTCAAAAATCACAAATAGTATATTTTTATGTTACAAAGCCGGGTTCCAAAGTTCATCAAATTATCTCAAGAAATGTAGAAGCTATGAATTTTAGAAAATTCCCAAAGTCCACCATTTTGGAACCGGAAGTAGAAATGGATCAAAAATCGTATCTTTTCATAGAATCTGCGTTAACTAATTTCTGTCCAAATTTCATTGAAATCAGTCCAAAATTATGGCTCGAAACTCCTCGGAAGTAGAAATTTGACATTAACTCGAAATCAAAGGATTATAAAATTCCGAAAAAATTACACATGGTATATTTTTATGTTACAAAGCCGGGTTCCAAAGTTCATCAAATTATCTCAAGAAATGTAGAAGCTATGAATTTTAGAAAATTCCCAAAGTCCACCATTTTGGAACCGGAAGTAGAAATGGATCAAAAATCGTATCTTTTCATAGAATCTGCGTTAACTAATTTCTGTCCAAATTTCATTGAAATCAGTCCAAAATTATGGCTCGAAACTCCTCGGAAGTAGAAATTTGACATTAACTCGAAATCAAAGGATTATAAAATTCCGAAAAAATTACACATGGTATATTTTTATGTTACAAAGCCGGGTTCCAAAGTTCATCAAATTATCTCAAGAAATGTAGAAGCTATGAATTTTAGAAATCTCCCAAAGTCCACCATTTTGGAACCGGAAGTAGAAATGGATCAAAAATCGTATCTTTTCATAGAATCTGCGTTAACTAATTTCTGTCCAAATTTCATTGAAATCAGTCCAAAATTATGGCTCGAAACTCCTCGGAAGTAGAAATTTGACATTAACTCGAAATCAAAGGATTCTAAAATTCCTCAAAAATCACAAATAGTATATTTTTATGTTACAAAGCCGGGTTCCAAAGTTCATCAAATTATCTCAAGAAATGTAGAAGCTATGAATTTTAGAAATCTCCCAAAGTCCACCATTTTGGAACCGGAAGTAGAAATGGATCAAAAATCGTATCTTTTCATAGAATCTGCGTTAACTAATTTCTGTCCAAATTTCATTGAAATCAGTCCAAAATTATGGCTCGAAACTCCTCGGAAGTAGAAATTTGACATTAACTCGAAATCAAAGGATTATAAAATTCCGAAAAAATTACACATGGTATATTTTTATGTTACAAAGCCGGGTTCCAAAGTTCATCAAATTATCTCAAGAAATGTAGAAGCTATGAATTTTAGAAAATTCCCAAAGTCCACCATTTTGGAACCGGAAGTAGAAATGGATCAAAAATCGTATCTTTTCATAGAATCTGCGTTAACTAATTTCTGTCCAAATTTCATTGAAATCAGTCCAAAATTATGGCTCGAAACTCCTCGGAAGTAGAAATTTGACATTAACTCGAGATCAAAGGATTCTAAAATTCCTCAAAAATCACAAATAGTATATTTTTATGTTACAAAGCCGGGTTCCAAAGTTCATCAAATTATCTCAAGAAATGTAGAAGCTATGAATTTTAGAAAATTCAAAAGACCATTTTGGAACCGGAAGTAGAAATGGATCAAAAATCGTATCTTTCATAGAATCTGCGTTAAAGCCAATTTCTGTCCAAATTTGATTGAAATCAGTCCAAAATTATGGCTCAGAAACTCCTCGAAGTAGAAATTTGACATTAACTCGAAATCAAAGGATTATAAAATTCCGAAAAAATTACACATAGTATATTTTTTTATGTTACAAAGCCGGGTTCCAAAGTTCATTAAATTATCTCAAGAAATGTAGAAGCTATGAATTTTAGAAATCTCCCAAAGTCCACCATTTTTGTTCAGGTAGAAATGGATCAAAAATCGTATCTTTTCATAGAATCTGCGTTAACTAATTTCTGTCCAAATTTCATTGAAATCAGTCCAAAATTATGGCTCGAAACTCCTCGGAAGTAGAAATTTGACATTAACTCGAGATCAAAGGATTCTAAATTCCTCAAAAATCACAAATAGTATATTTACATATGTTACAAACCGGGTTCAAAGTTCATCAAATTATCTCAAGAAATGTAGAAGCTATGAATTTTGAAAATTCCCAAAGTCCACCATTTTGGAACCAAGTAGAAATGGATCAAAAATCGTATCTTTTCATAAATCTGCGTTAACTAATTTCTGTCCAAATTTCATTGAAATCAGTCCAAAATTATGGCTCGAAACTCCTCGGAAGTAGAAATTTGACATTAACTCGAAATCAAAGGATTATAAAATTCCGAAAAAATTACACATAGTATATTTTTATGTTACAAAGCCGGGTTCCAAAGTTCATTAAATTATCTCAAGAAATGTAGAAGCTATGAATTTTAGAAATCTCCCAAAGTCCACCATTTTGGAACCGGAAGTAGAAATGGATCAAAAATCGTATCTTTTCATAGAATCTGCGTTAACTAATTTCTGTCCAAATTTCATTGAAATCAGTCCAAAATTATGGCTCGAAACTCCTCGGAAGTAGAAATTTGACATTAACTCGAAATCAAAGGATTAAAATCTCGAAAAATTACACACAGTATATTTTTATGTTACAAAGCCAGGTCCCAAGTTCATTAAATTATCTCAAGAAATGTAGAAGCTATGAATTTTAGAAATCTCCCAAAGTCCACCATTTGGAACCAGGTAGAAATGGATCAAAATCGTATCTTTCCTAGAATCTGCGTTAACTAATTTCTGTCCAAATTTCATTGAAATCAGTCCAAAATTATGGCTCGAAACTCCTCGGAAGTAGAAATTTGACATTAACTCGAGATCAAAGGATTCTAAAATTCCTCAAAATCACAAATAGTATATTTTTATGTTACAAAGCCGGGTTCCAAAGTTCATCAAAATTATCTCAAGAAATGTAGAAGCTATGAATTTTAGAAATCTCCAAAGTCCACGATTTTGGAACCGGAAGTAGAAAATGGATCAAAATCGTATCTTTTCATAGAATCTGCGTTAACTAATTTCTGTCCAAATTTCATTGAAATCAGTCAAAATTATGGCTCGAAACTCCTCGGAAGTAGAAATTTGACATTAACTCGAGATCAAAGGATTCTAAAATTCCTCAAAAATCACAAATAGTATATTTTTATGTTACAAAGCCGGGTTCCAAAGTTCATCAAATTATCTCAAGAAATGTAGAAGCTATGAATTTTAGAAAATTCCCAAAGTCCACCATTTTGGAACCGGAAGTAGAAATGGATCAAAAATCGTATCTTTTCATAGAATCTGCGTTAACTAATTTCTGTCCAAATTTCATTGAAATCAGTCCAAAATTATGGCTCGAAACTCCTCGGAAGTAGAAATTTGACATTAACTCGAGATCAAAGGATTCTAAAATTCCTCAAAAATCACAAATAGTATATTTTTATGTTACAAAGCCGGGTTCCAAAGTTCATCAAATTATCTCAAGAAATGTAGAAGCTATGAATTTTAGAAAATGTCAAAAGTTAGCCATTTTGGTAGCGGAAGTAGCGGTCCGTCTAGAATTATAAATTCAAAAAAAGAATCCATCGATTTCAAAAAACGTTTTTTACCTCTTTGGAAATCGGAGTAGTACCACCGTCGCCAATGTCCCCATTAGAATCCTTGATCTGTTTATCGGGTTCATCCAACATCTCCTTGGTCTCGAATCTCTTCTCGACTTCGGAGTCAGAAGCGTTCACCCCACTTTTAATCTCCGCCTGTGTACTCAGCTCCTTTTTAACAGTCGGTACTCGTTTCTTTTTCACGTCCGTCGCACCGTCATTTTTCAGTCTGAAGTGATTCGTGTTTTTATACTTCATCAGCTCACTGACCTAAAAAGAAAAAGGTTCCAAGGATAAATCTCGAAAATGGATTCCCATTTTTTTTCGTCTTTTGGTTTAGTCAAATTAGGAAAAATAAAGGATCACCTCCTCATCCTCCGGCTCCCCCCCGTCGACGAGGGTCTCGTTCGAACTGTCGCTCTCGTCGGATCCGCTCTCGACGCTCTTCTCCTTCGAGTCGAAGTCCTTTTTTAAAGTATCTAATTTTTGTCCAGAATCTTGAGAAGGATCAGACCGATGCTGTGTCTGATTCGCTTGTTCGTCACGGCGCGACATCGCCTCGTGCGATTCCGCAACCGCCCGCAATTCGTCCGCGTATTCATCCCCCGGGTCTTCGCCCTCGTACTCGTCGCCCCCCGGACCCGTTTCCGACTCTGTTTCATCTTCGGCGATTATCGAGCCCTGGGATAATGAGTCGGTACCGTGATCGAGCGAGGATGTCGTGCCGTTGGATCCGACCCTCGTTAATAAGGGAGCCTTGAAGATTAAAACAAATTAGGGGTTCGCTTCCTTTTATTTCTCTATACACTTTGATGAATTTTCGTCTTAAGCTCGGCTTTCGGGTTATACTCTTTTTAATTGAACTCACCGAGACTCCACCGCCGGAGGAAGATGACTGGCTCTCCCCGTTTACTGCAACAGGAAAGTAAAAAGAAACTTAAAATTTGAACATTCTTATCCATCAAACACCTTGAATGGTCATCGATCACGCTTTTTGTCGTATTTTCGACAATATCTCACTTCCGGTTGCTCCTAGACGGAAAATGATCAGAACCAATTTTGAAGCTCGTTAAATTCTCTACAAAAAAGTTCATGACAATTTTTCACGTGGAATGGACCGTTTCGGATATATTCAGGCTCAAAAGTTGTTAGACATTTTTTGAAGCTCAGATACTGAATTTTCGAACCTATCAGTTGAAGTCACTGGAATTCATCTGAAGTCAGTAAAAGTCAGTAAGAATCACGTACAGTTACTCAAATTAAAGTGTCTTTATTTAGGTTTATTGCATCGATGAATTAATTGTTGAATATATTATAGATCGATCACGCTCTTTATCTTATTTTCGACAATATCTCACTTCCGGTTGCTCGTAGATGAAAAATGATAAGAAGCGATTTTGAAGCCCATTAAATTTTCTACAAATAAGTATTCAACAATTTTTTACGTGGAGTGGACCGTTCACAAGATATCCAGGTTCGAAGATCGTCAGAAATTCTCCGAAACTCTGACACCGAATTTTCGAATCTGATGAATGAATTTATGCCACGATAAAGATAGAGTGGTTGATATTAATTGAGCGTAAGTATTCTAAAAGGCGACTGTTCCAACGACAGAGGGTAAATTATGCGAGATGAAATTTTCTGGTAATTTCACTAGGAAGTTAGTACTCAAGCGTTATAGCGAACCGAGTCTCCTACAGACTAGAGAGTATCACGCTTTGATCCAACTCGACACTGAATTATACACCAACCCCCTATGTAATTAAATGGGAATCTCCTTGCCGGAGAAGTGGACGGTCTAATAGGTCTTTCAACCAGTCGTGGTCAGACACTAAGTGCTTTATAATTCGGGGATCGGTGCTGTGCAGTAAAGTACGTTTTATCTTATTTAGCACCTTGGGCACTCGATGGTCTCTCCGATATTTGATTGAATTATTCATCATTCTACCTCCTCTCGGTTTATTCCCTGGACAATATTCCTCACTGTCTCTCTTTTTTTTTTTTTTTTTTCACTGAAAATATTTCCTTCCCATTTCCATTTGTCTGCGGATGGTGAAATAACCAGGTGACCCTTTCGCGTACACGGGTCGTAAACAAAAATCACTGTTTTATTCACACGGTAGAAATGCGTGTTTCCTGGAAAAATGTCCACCCTGGAGGTTTAACGAGTGGCGTGAAATATGTACCCACGTGATAAAACGTGTAATTCGCTTCAGCGGTGAAACAATATTTTATTTCCTCAATTTTCTCGCCTATTTATCATCGGTCGTTACCGTGACGTCAGAATTCACAATTCAAAAAAATTAAAAAAACAAAACTAAGTTACATAAATTCGAATTTTCAATATCCTTGCATTCAAACGATCTAAACGGTTTTTTAATTTTTCAAATTTGTTCACTCCTCACCTATAAATGAGTCTATGAAACAATGGAGACGAGTTTTTTGGGGGGGTCTTATTTTTTTTTCAAGAGGGTAAAGCGGAGGCATGAAGTAGCTGGCCTAGTGGTGTATATACCTGCCCTAACAAGCTAATTAATTATACAGAGCTGGAAAACGAGTAGGCGAAGCGACCTCGAGAGAGTAATGCAGCGTTGATAAATTTCTACCCTTGTTTTTGGTAATGTCAGAGTTCAAAGTGTCCCCGCTACTAATTCCTCGAGGCTTTATATTCAAGAATTAAAAGTACGAGAAAGAGCTGGGGTTGGGTATGAAAAACGTACCGGGGGTTAATTTCCTTGAAAAGAAGGTCCTCCTGCGGATGTAGTTTATTCTGTGCGTTTAAATGTACGCGTTTACATTAAACGAGATCGTATTTAATTCCTGAATTAGTAAAGTACCAAGTTATCTAATTACCCCGCTAACGTTACATACCGCCTAATCTAAGTGTTCTACGGGATAATTTAATCCCCTTACATTGTATAGGATCGTTAAGGAACGCACAAATTTTGACAGCGTATTTTTTCCCCTAATTAAAGAATCCAACGTATTTTTGGGATATTCATCCCTCCCTCCCCATATCCCAATACAGGGATAAATTTATTCGACTAAAATACTTTCCCGGAATTCCAGGATAATAATCTTAATTATTTTAATTTTTCAAGTTGTATATCGAAACTGTTAAAATCACCTCTGAAATTTGTCAAAAATGTGTTTGATACCCACTTCGCAATGCCGCGAGTTTATTGAACAGAATATTGGCCGTCGCTGTTCAGTACCTCCGATATTTCATTTTAATATCCATGGCAGAGTCGCATGCAGGGTAAATGTGCCGGATAGCGACACTCGGAGGTTTTATTATATATTATATTATATTATACCGGGTGTTTCGTTATTCAATTCAAGGTGATATGAAATTTTCACTAATTTCTTCAATCTTGTCGTTAGAACGAAGAAAGTAAAGTGGAGTAGAAAGTTTCGAAGAGCGTACTTGGATGAGGATCGTATAAATCAAAACGAAATCTGATACACCTTGTGGATGTAGATTTGTCGAGGCAGGCTGGAAGTAACGGTAAGGAGGTGAGGATATCCTATAAACTATATACACACTGTACACAAAGATTTGACAAACTTTGCAATTTATTCTTCCACCCGAGTGAAACTGGGACTCAACTTTCCAAGGAGCAGTTCCACGTCTGGTATAAAATTGCTGCGGATAGTTTGACAAACAGCCTGAGGATTAAAATAGTAAATATTTCTGTCAAGATTTGCCAAAGAAAAGTAGTAGGTATCTAAAAATGAGGAAAAAAGTAACTTTCACACATTTTGGTATCAAAACAATATTCAAATTCATCTATCAATTGGTGGGCAAAATTTTTCTAGTCTCAGCGATATTTTAAATTTTCTGTAACATTTTGTGGTCTCTCTGCAATTTTTGTACTTGTCTCGTAATTATAGCCGCCTCAATTAGCGTCTGCGACAATAAGCGAGAAATTGTTGGTTTTCGTCCACGTGTATTAAACTCGTCTCTTTTTTGCACCCCCTGAAAAATTCAAGGGATTCATTATTCACCTCCCTTTATGCAATCTTTGTTTATTTTGTGGTCCGTGCTGTGGTTGAGTAAGAGATGGTTAAAATTTCTGTTCCATGGGTGTGCGAATTCTGCGAGTAATTAGATTCGCTAATTCAACTTCCCCTCCCCTCGTGTTGAACGAGAATTTACAAATTTCAGCCTCCCACGCGCTCTTCTCTTTCATTTATTTCTACCATACACCCGGGTATTATTCAATACCACCAATTAGGCTTTTCGAAAGGACTTATTTTCATGAAATATTCATCCGATCGAACCAGTGCGAATACATCATTCCCTCATAATGAACAAGATTATACAATTATTCGCGTTCAAATTCACCTAGTTAGTCGCAAAATATTCTGACCGATTTCACGATACAATTTATCATATGGTTTGGTTTTTTCTTGATGCATGATCGATTAAATAGTTTACGATCTCATTTACTTCATCATCGTGACTGAGGAAAGAAGATTGAACGCAAGAAAAGATCGTGAAGTCGTTCACAATAATTACAAGAATGAATCGATATTACTAATTGGCTAATTAACCAGTTTGCGGTTCTCGGAAAATGTCGAGGAATCTCATTGCTATGACATATTATTGGCACATTATATGTATTTCGGCATCGTTGCTCCTCGACATCAGAGAAATGGGAGTAAATGGTATTTTGCTGTGGCTGACCCGTAGCGTCAGGTCGCGGTCGCGAATCCCTGGGTGTGAGGAAGTGAGAATTTATTGGCTTCATTTCCTGGCCATGTATCGGGGTTCGTGGATCGTTTTGATAAGGTATACATATAACGTGGGTGTATGCGGTATGTGAGAATGAGAAGGAGGCTAAATTCAGCCATCTTGAACGGAGGGGGGTGAAAAACTTTTCCTCGACTTTTATTTTAATATATCTATATTTATATTCCCTGCTTTCAAACTTCGTGTAGAATAAATATACTGACTTGCGAGGCATGAGGGGCACCTGTACTGTGCCTACCTTACTTAAAACTTATACTCAGGGGGACAAAAGAAAAAAAAAGAAAAGAATAAACTCGGCGTCACGAAGACTGAAAGACGAAATTAAAGCAGAAAATAAAACGTGTATATATAAAATATCCGAGGTTATTAGCAATGAAAATGAGAAAAATTATCATTTTTTATAATGGATTTGCGTCAGGTTAATTTTTCGCGATTATCTTGACATTGTAATGAAAATTTTTGTGGACGTTAATTAGGGCTAAATTTTCATTTGATCTATTACAAGTTTTTCATAAATCGCAGAATTTTTCTTTCATATTGAGATTTATATGAATTTGAAAATCAGATACATCAGTCAACAATTACAGAAATAATTAAATGAGAAACTCAATTAACTCCATATCGACAGCAGTTATCAAAATTATCGTGGACATCTTTTTTGTAGATCGAAAAAAACTATACATTTTTGGTCTCCTACAGTTTATCGATATTTTGCACAGTTTCATAGTGATATCGATTTATATAAAATGCACCAATTGGCAATAAAAATGATAAAAAGAATCCAACCAAGATCGAAGGATTATTTATCGATAATAGTATCGATTCTTATAATTAAAGGTTGGAAATTTGAATCATTCGCGAAAAGCTTTTTTCGAGGTGTTGAAGGACTTGGTCTAGGAATGAGGGACCTAAATCCACGTTTTCGACGTTTGCTTCGGAAACGTGGTGTATAAAAAAAAGTGGCTTTCAAATGATCGCGTGATGGGAGTCGCTCAAAAACGATCTCTGATAAGCCTGTCCCAAGGGTCGTGTTCGACGTCTCCGTCGGGCGTGCCAATTCGCGACGTATTCACGGCTCAACGAATACAAGGATTCTCTCCGGAGATACGATTTTCGACTTTATCCCACGTATCCCGCGGTACACAACCCGCATTTTCACATCCCCTTCACGTATCGATGGAATCATTGCGATGTAACTTTTTTTTTGTAAAATTCTATCCCATACTCCGATTATTATCCCATCGTCAATGATATTAATTCAAGTTCTAACGATGTAAGAGAAGAAAATTGACGATTTTTGTTCATTGATTGGGACTAAAATGAAGAATGGACCAACTAATTCATTTTTCCATCAGAAGCATATTTCTGTTAGGAATTTAAGAGAAACCAAAGAATTGTTTGAACCAATTTGTTTGCGATTGAGGCATTACAGAATTTCTGGAAGATCAGTCAAAGTGGAATAGTAGGTCATGAAAACTAAAGAAGAGAAAATTGTCTTCCACATCGTTTTACAGCGTTTGGGAATTGAGAATACCTACAGGCAACAACGCGAGGTATGAAATCCGAAGGGTTTGAGGCTGGCATTATGCAAGGACCGCAATTCCGGATGTGTATTCCGTATATAAGGGCGTATTTACATCCCTGAGGGGCTCGTATGCAGTGACTTCGTTACTTTATACCCCAGTCGTAATGTGTCGCGCCAAGCTTTCCTTCCCTCCTGGTTTGGTCGGTCGTGCAAATCTACGTACATGACTGTGCTTTTCGAAGTGTACAATGTACCTGGTACACCGGCCAGACTTGAGATTTGTAAATATACAACAACGCGCATAAACCAGTCCTTATATATTTAAACAAGAACCGCGACAAACTGTATTCAGAGTACCTTAAAGCGAACCCGAGCTCCTTATCTACGCAAACAAATTAGGGATTCGCTGAAGGCAAACAGTTTCTCTTTTTCAGGGATGAAATAGTTCTGAATGGACCGGCATAGATTATTCACGCGGCAGGCGCGTAAAGTAACTGTTTTTGACCGAGGTTATGGTTTTAGTACGAATCGTTGGCGAGCTAAAGGCAAAGATAATGGAAACTTAACGCGCACGCCCCATACAATATTTTTTCCAGCGAGGGTATTGTGAAGAAAATTAGCAAACTGCTGTATAAAGACTTTTTAAGACAGTCCTGAAGTTCGGCGTAGCAAAGTGGCACTCTAAGGATCAAAAACAGGATTGAAAAAGTGACTTTTTGACGCCTCTGCAAAAAAAATTTTCAACTATTCTTGCATCATATCTTAATATTACATAATTTTTTCATTACGATTATATTTTAATATCGGTAACAGATATCGATTTTTTTTTTTAGAGACCCTATGATGTCGACTTTGATAAAAAAATACTACATTTTTTTCTAGCTCTCATGTAATTATTTTAATGTGCACTGAAAATGTATAAATGAGGAAAATCCTTCTATATCGTTACAAGTTCGATAAATTTAATCATGATGTAATATAAATTTTAACACGGTGATTCGTTTATATCGTCGAACTTTCATGAATTGGCGAGAGGCGAGGAAATATAGAATTTCCAATAATGAAAATGAAAAGAAAAAATAGAAAATAAACAAAACTACAGGGAGAGGAAATAAAAAGAAATCGTGAAGAAAAGTGAGTAAATTATCGCGTCAGGTCATCTAGAAACTATAATCGATGAGGAAGAAGAAGAAAAAGGTGGGAATAAATAGAATATAAAACGAAATGATGACCTAGTTGTAAATTAAATCAATCAATCTTATGAGCGAATAAAATAAAAAAGAGAAAAAAACAAGAAATAAAATTGTAGAATATCGAAAAGTCGACAGATTCGATGTCACGTCTTTCTACCTTTGTTCATTTTCCCAATTAATTCGCACGACGAGGGATAATCAAGCCTCCTCTTGATGCAGACAGTGGACGGAGAGCTAGACTGCTATAGCTGTGAGTATCTTGATGAAATTCATCCACTCGACCGTGAGAATAGGGATAGGGAAGGACTGAGTAAGTAGTTCCTTGATTACGTAGTGTCACGCGCGTTCATGCTTACCTGTAGCACTTGACACCGTTTTACAGGGTCTAGAGCTCCTCCTGATCCAACTGCAAGCTCTGCATCCGAACCCGGCTTCGGGGTAACCGAAAAATTAAGAAAATCGTAGCCAAGAGACCGCAATGCCTCTCGGATGCATTTATTTTCTGCACTCGAAAATTATAGTGCGGTCAAAGCGGTGAATAATTGGAAATCGATACGATTGAATTTATAATTTGAAATTAAATTCCACTGAGGAAATAAATGAGCAAGAGAAAAAAGGCGATTTTTAGTAAATTTTTTATGTTTCCCAGATTCACGTAACTTTTTGGCTATTTAATATTTTTTCGAAATTCCAACGCGAGCTTCAAGAGCGGCCAAAATCCGACAAATTCAGACTATGCCCATCACATGAAAGTGATTCTAGTGATCGAAAATATAGAGAGAAGTCCTTCAAAAAGGTGATTTTCGATTTCAGGCGCCTCCCAGGTAAACGTAAATTTTATGATGTTTTATATATTTTTAAAGTTCTAACGGGAGCTTTAAAAGTAATCAATAACGAGGTGTTCAAAGGCTGGCTCACAATAGTCAGCTCAAATCCGCTTGTTCTTACAGTCGTCGGAGTTCTATGCGATTGATAATAACCCGATGACGTTCTATCCACAGTTTTGTTCCCAATTGGTTTGTTTTTTTACGTTCTTTTTTTCTAGCCTTTGGACCACAGAATTCACTGAATGGCTTATTTTTCTGTCCTCGATAATTATTCTTTATCAGCCTGACCATAATATCATGTCTCACCTCAGTTCTGCCTGTTTTTCAAAATATATTCTTGAACCACCGAGTGAAGAAGAAGGTGAGGATCGTTTGATACAAGGAGTTTGAAATTCCAAAGCCAGCTATAAGCTATACTGAATGTCTTGAGTAGTATCAAGGCTCGTGCGTGAGCGAATTGAGCGAGTCCCTTTTGAAAGAGGAGTTTTCCGAGTAGGCGTCTTTCTCACAAAGCCCAAGAGGACTTCAGAGGAGATTTTGGTATGGATTCTCGAGACCCCCTCCCCCTCCCGTCTGTATGTATAACACATAATGTTTGTGCTGAGGCAGACCTCAATATCGAATGTTCCGAGGGGAGAGAATGAAGCCTCTGGTTCTCCAGGGCTCTGAATTGAGGCCTGAGAACATTCTCTGTCTCCTCTCCACAATTGGAGGAGCTGTTGACGTCAACTCATCGATTTACCGTTGCGAATATTCACCGAAATTAGGAGAATATGGTCGAGGGATTAATTAAACTGATCAACGATTTCGGCTAACGTTTATTTTCATCGATATTTTCCTCCCGAGCCGTCGACCCTACGAGAAAGTTCTTGAGGAGTAAAAGTTGCGTTTTTGGAAGAGCTAAAACTTTTGTACGAAACTTATACCCGACAAATGAACCGGTGGAGAGATAATGTATCAGAACCGAGCGACGAGGTTCTACGGTTGAGAGAATAATAAAAAAATTCCGTGTTCTAAATTATTCCGTAACACATTTTACGGTTATAAAAACTCGCCCGGATTCGGTACGCTAATTAAAGTTTACCTTCCACCAGGAGTCAGGACTTTACGATGCTAGTCTGGATTTAGGGAGGTCTAACAAACGCGAAACAGTGTCTTTGTACGACTCCTTCATTCCTGAATCCTACGACACTAGGGTTAGAAGTTGGTGAAACTGATCCTTTGCGGGTCACGGAAAATCATGTATTTCTGCATTCCACGTTATCATCGCAACGTCACATAGATCTACATCGTGTACATTTGTCCAGCCAGAATCATGTCAGCACGAGTTTACCTCGTTATTTATGGATCTGTGAAAACGGGCTTGTAATCTCCTAATCAAAACGGAGCGCTTTCAACGTCACCAGCATACACTACACACTAGAAATCAGTAGAATTCCTGGTTTTCACCTCATTCCACCGATATCTCACTTCGGGTCGCTCCGAGGACAAAAGTACTAGAAACTACTTTTGAAGAAAATCAAATTTTCTACAAAAAAGGATGTTACAATTTTTTGCTTAAAATGGACCGTTCGGGAGATACACGGTTTTGAAGAGAGCTTTTTGGAGCTGAGCACCAAATACTAAAATGAATGGTTTTCATCTTATTTCACCGATATCTCACTTCCGGTTGCTCCTAGGTAAAAAATGCTATGACTACTTTTGAAGCCAATCGAATTTGCTACAAAAAAAGGTTCCTACAATCTTTTGCTTAAAATGGACCGTTTGGGAGATACACGGTTTTGAAGAGAGCTTTTTGGAGCTGAGCACCAAATACTAAAATGAATGGTTTTCACCTTATTTCACCGATATCTCACTTCCGGTTGCTCCTAGGTAAAAAATGCTAATGACTACTTTCGAAGCCAATCGAATTTGCTATAAAAAAGGTGTTCACGATCTTTTGCGTCAAGTGGACCATTCGAGAGATAACCGGTCTTGAAAGTCATCGGATAGTTTTTTCACGATCTATTCTCCATGAGTCTGGATTTTTTGGTGAAGGCTCAGGTAGATTGGTAAGCTTCTAATACCAAAATTGGACTCCTCGATTGAGTATTTCAAGAGTGATCAGGTATACCTGATTGGTTATTTCTGTTTCGGAGCGATTCTTGGTTCAAAATTAGAGCCAAGAGTCTTCTGGCACGAGTATAATATCGCACTGCGAACACGTGTATCCAATTGTTAGAAGCTGAGTTTTCCCGCACGGTAACGAAAGCACGCGAAGCACGTTGAACGTGTTACACGGCGGCAGGGAAAGCCGAGCTTCAGTAACGTTCTACGATCGAACCTACAAATCGGTCGTAGGGTCTGACCAATAAATTCCAATTTGTTGGGTAGAACGAGGGAGCGAGGCAGCCCACGTTCGTATTAACTCCGTCCTCCCCTTCGCACTTTTCTGGGTGGCACTATTTCCCAGGCTCCTTCTTTCCTCTCTCTTACCTGGGATTCCTTTGTTCGTTGAAAGTTAAGTTCGCCAGGATCCCGACGAAAGCAGGGCTTCAATTAGAAAATCATTTCCCGAATCGTTATATTTTTTATTCCATACATGAACGGTAAGGCCGATTTCGCTATCTATTTTCAGTTATATTGCCAGTTTGCTCTGCCGTACCGACCAAAAGACCTCCCTAGGGAGATAAATTCTTTAATGTTGCGACGCCCAAAAATCATCGCATACAGTTAATTTTGTTTATTTTACTTATAAGAATTGAAACAGATAAATTTTGAGTTTTGTCAATGCCATATTATAGGCACTTAAAATATTAAAAGAAATGAGTATATGAGTTAATATCGAAAAGCCACTCGTTTGCCAGAAAATGAGCATAGAATGTCATAGAAGCTTCTAGAACGACGCTCGGGATTCATAGAAGCCCATAGAACATCAGGGATTAACGCGCCGCCGCCTATATAAGCGACGACGCGCTATAGCGAGACAACCAGTCGGCCACGCGCCTTCTGAGACGAAGCAACCTTCCACTTTAACATTTGGCTTACTATTACTAGATTTCATTAATTCGAGATAGAATTAAAATTAACGTTCGGATATATGGGATTCCAGAGAGGACCCAAACCTACTAGTTTTCATTGATTTACATTCAAATCAACTTAACGTTCGGATATATGGGATTCCCAGAGAGGACCCAAACCTACTAGTTTTCATTGATTTACATTCAAATCAACTTAACGTTCGGATATATGGGATTCCCAGAGAGGACCCAAACCTACTAGTTTTCATTGATTTATATTCAAATCAACTTAACGTTCGGCTATACGGGATTCCCAGAGAGGACCCAAACCTACTAGTTTTCCGTTAATTCACATAAGAATTGATGCTTATCGTTTCACGAGATTCACATAAGAATAGGAGTTTATAAAGTCTTTCATGATAATTAAAACGTCCAACGGACAGAAAATAAATCAATTCCCAGAGTCATAATTTCAAAAACCCCTACCCACGAAAAATCAACACCTCAGCCGATAATTGAAATTCAATTATCGGAAGACCCACATCCAAAGCCCAAACACCAAAAAAAACCTACAATTTTACAAGCAGTTATCGTTAATCACTACGTATTGACAACTGTTCCTTGTGAAATTGGCATTCACAATTCCACGGTTTTACAAACAGTTATTGCTAATCACTACGCATTAGCAACTGTCCTTGTAAAATCCGCATCACAAAGTCCACGGTTTTACAAACAGTTATCGCTAATCACTACGCGTTAGCAACTGTTCTTTGTAAAATCCGCATCACAAAGTCCACGGTTTTACAAGCAGGGATTGTTAATCACTGCGCATTAACATCTGTTCCTTGTAAAATCCGCATCTCAAATCTACGGTTCTGCAAGCAGTCACTGTTAATCATTACGATTATCGACCGTTCCTTGCAAAATCCGCAGCCACGATCCCACGGTGTCACAAGCAGCCACTGTTAATTACTACATATTAACAGCTGTTCCTTGCGAAGTCCGTATCTCAAATCCCGTAGTTTCACAAGCAGTCATTGTTAATTATTACATATTGACGGCTGTTTCTTGCGAAATTCATACCATAAATCCTTTGGTTCTATACGAGCGGTTATTGTTGATCAGTAAGCGTCAACGACCGTTCCCCGTGTGAATCCGAATCCCGCATTCACACCTCCCAAACACCCGAACACATACACACACCGATTACCGTACTACCACGTACGAAGGTACGTCCACAAAATCTGACTCCAGTGCACACACCCCGCACAGAGGATTTTGGGGGCGTAACAATGTAGTTATGTCACGTAACCTCAAATGTAAGCATTGATCTGCCCGCGAAATCGGCTTCCGTTCATGTATGGAATAAAATATCGTGTGCACCACGGTCGCATTAGACGTTTTCGCTCCCGAGCGTGGATACCCCCCTCGCCTTTGGCTCGGGTGGTAAACCCACGCTCGGGAGCGAAAACGTCCTTTGCTCCCTTGGTGCACAATATACTATTAAATAACTAAATAACTAAATTATCGGTTCAATTTGCTCTATCTTCAAATTTCCCACTCTTCGTAATTTCCAAGTTCCTAAGTTAGTCTGATCCCTTCTGACGTCACGATCACTTTGCAATCGATTTTACAATTTCATATAATACATTTCGATGAAATTTATAGGCATCCTGGGGCTCCCGCCTGATATCCTCACAGAACTTCGTCAATGAAACAAAAGCTCCGTAGCAAATATGGTCGAAAACTTACTTCACTTTTTCTAACCACGTCTCAACGTTTTCCAAGTCGATTAAATAATTCTTATTAACCGTTAATTCGAATGACGTGATGTGTGAATTAATCGTAACATCATCTGAGCAAATATTACCATAATCTCGTGTGCTGAAAGATATTTAGGAAAACTTGTGCAGACTTTGTTACATCGCGTGTCTAATGGCATAAGGTCGTAAGCGCCAAAAACGCGATTTTGGTGGCAGAAGGTCGTATAATTTTTTTTTCCCGCCATTCGCTCTGAAAACGGCCAGAACGTATAGACCAATTGAAATTACGAGATCGAAAAATGTAAGTGCAAAAGGTCATAAGTTTGGCGGATACGTCGTTCTTTCATTACAATTTTTAAGGAAAAATAAAAAACAACGTAAGGGCTAACCGTCGTAAGCGCCATTTTTTTTCATGATTTTTAATGATTTTCCTAAATAGTTGTAAAAACTCGTAAAGAAGGTCGTAAGCGCACTTTTTATTTATTTTTTTTCATTTTTCATAATGTTTTCAAATAGCTGTAGAAACTCGCAAAATGCAAAGATAAATCGGAAAAACGACCGTTTCGAAAATTTATGAAAAAAATACTAAGATAAAAGCAGAAGGTCGTAAGCGCCATTTTGATTTTTTTTATTTCTCATGATTTTTTCAAATAGCTGTAAAAACTCGTAAAACGCAAAGATAAATTGAAAGAACGACCATTTAAAAAAATTCGATAAAAAATATTGGTCGTTAAAAGCAGAAGGTCGTCGGCGCACTTTTTATTTTTTTTCATTTTTCATGATTTTTTCAAATAGCTATAAAAACTCGTGAACCGCAATGAAAAATCGAAATCGACGTCGATTCGAAAAATTTGATAAAAGAAATCGCAGTTAAAAGCAGAAGGACGTATCCGCCCAACTCACGACCGTTTGCACTTACATTTTTCGATCTAGTAATTGCAATCGATACGTTTCGCACGTTTTCAGAGAGATTGGCGTGAAAAAAAAAATTATACCACTTTATGCCAGTATAAACAGCAAAACGTCGTATAATGGCGCTTACGTCCTTATGTCATTGGACACGCGACATACGTTACCAATGTTTTGTTCATCGCCTACGTTAAGTTATCGACGTGGTAGGGGGTCTCTCTGCTGTATATAAATACGACGGATCGGACGAATTCTATCCAGAAACCTATTTCTAACGAAGTAAGTGACTACCTTCAACATCTTCAACATGAACAAGATCGTCTGTCTTCTTGTCGCCTCATTGCTGTGCGTGGGTGTTGGCAGCGGTAAGTTACAGACCAATAGCACATGCTCGAACGTTATATTTTCTAATACAATGAAACCTCACTTATACTTATTTCAATCGGGTACGCTAGAAAATACATACATATAAGTGAGAATAACGTAAAAAAAACTAATTGAGAGTCAAGTGGTTCGATAGCTTCCACGTCAGCATTGCAATTTCACACACATCATCAACAGGTGAAAGAAACCTGTTCTGTAGATAAACGTAGAAATATTTTTGCATCAAGGAGTAAAATATTCTCGATACAACAAGGATACAATATTCAATCTGAGAATATTTGAATTATTGATTTCAATTCCAACTGGACGTATATCGAAAGCAATCAATTTTTCAAGTATTGTGTCTCGAAATATTTAACAGCATACTTATTTTGTTATGCCTGCATTTTCGTATCACAGAAAGTAAAATTTAAAACCGTAAAATGGTACCGAAGTGGAAAATCGACCATTCATCGAACTCATGTATATCAACTGCAATCAACTTTTGAAGTGTTGTGTCACGAAATATCGCGTGTCTAATGACATAAGGACGTAAGCGCCATTATACGACGTTTTGCTGTTTATAATGGTATAAAGTCGTAGAATTTTTTTTCACGCCAATCCGTGCGGAAAAATATTGGGGCTGAATTCGGGGCCAGATCTGGGATCCCTAACAATCATTCGGGCCCAGGTCGGGCTGCCCGAATGAGGCCACATCGGGGGTGTAACGCTTTAATAGGTCGGGCCCGACTGAGGCATACTTTTCAGGGCCTGACCAACAAAGGCCAGAACATATTGTTACAGAGAGGCCTCATCGGGGTTACCCAGTTAGGCCTTATTGGCAAGGGCCTGATGATTTTGCCTCATGAATTTAATGTAGAAAAAAATGTGAAAAAAGATTTTTGATTGATTTTCCGGGATTGTTCGCGAGTGCCAACGACTTTTTAATAGTTGGTGATCAATCTTACCGGATAAAAACCCATTTTTTTCGCTCGAAAAACACCGCTGTGTTCTTTGTCCTAGCCGGGGTTCGAACCATGTTCGCTCACTCGCTCGGATTACTAGTCGCACGCCCTACCTACTACGCCAAACTAACTTACGACAAAGATTGACTTGACGTGAAATATATATAATCGATAATTAATACGGCCAAGACAGAGAATATAATTATAAAAAATGATTACAGTAATATAGTTTCTTTACAATTTCTAGATAAGCCGCATACGCTTCTTCAGCAACCTTTAATTAGGGACGCCCTTGGTAAACCCAATCATGGCCTTGGTGGTGCTTTTTCAGCAACCTTTAATTAGGGACGCCCTTCGTAAACCCAATCAAAGCCTTGGTGGTACTTTACTAGCGACCCACAATTAGGTACACCCTTGGTAATCCCGACCAAGGCCTTGGTGGTGCTTGTTCAGCAACCTTTAATTAGGGACGCCTTTCGTAATCCCAATCGAGGCCTTGATGGTACTTTACTAGCGACCCACAATTAGGGACACCCTTGGTAATCCTAACCAAGGCCTTTCTGAGGATGCACTAGCTAACCCTACTTGAGGAAGCCACATCGTCGCCAAAGCAAGGCCATTCTGGCGATGTGCTAGGTAACCATACTTAAGGAAGCCATATTGCACCAAAATCAAGGCCAAGTGAGTTTATGGTAGGGTGCCACCACTAGAGGATGCCATGTTTGACCCTTATCAAGGCCTTGTTAATGTTAGGGCAGCCTTAAGATTTTTCCGCATGGGTAATCACTCTGAAAACGTTCGAAACGTATCAATTGAAATTACGAGATCAAAAAATGTAAGTGCAAAAGGTCGTGAGTTGGGCGGATACGTCCTTCTGCTTTTAACTGCGATTTCTTTTATCGAATTTTTCGAAACGACGTAGATTTCGATTTTTCTTTGCGTTTCACGAGTTTTTACAGCTATTTAAAAAAATCATGAGAAATAAAAAAAATCAAAATGGCGCTTACGACCTTCTGCTTTTAACTACCAATATTTTTATCGAATTTTTTTAAATGGTCGTTCTTTCAATTTATCTTCGCGTTTTACGAGTTTTTACAACTATTTGGAAAAATCATTAAAAATCATGAAAAAAATGGCGCTTACGACGTTTTGCCTTTACGTTGTTCTTTATTTTTCCTTAAGGACGTTGCCCAGTGAGCCAGCGCGGGAGAATTCGGCTTCCCGCGCGAAAGTGGAGGGGATAACGGTTGGGACCGACTCCCGGGGCTACGACGGAGTAGGGATAGGCGCTCGGGATTGGCTGCTCTGGGCGGAAAAATCGCGATTTCTGCCTCGGCTCATACAAGTTTTCTCGCTAGTCTTATGTACGATTGTATTGATTTCGGGCTCAAATTGAAGGTAAAGGACGCATCTATGTCGTGACGTAGCCCGATTTTCCAATAAATGTCTAGTCTTCGCTGTAGCAGGTCGCAAAATATGCCTTGGGTAGACTGCTCTAAGATGGCGCGGGAGATAAGAGTGCGCAGTGGTCATATTTGACAATGCATTTGCGATTTGCAGCCAACTTCGGTTCCTAGCTGTCACTAGAGATGCCAGGGTTGGGGTCATGAAGTTTCGCCGGGAAAGAATGAAAAATACGGAAACCAGCTGAGTTTTAGCTATTTTTTGTATTTCATTAAAATATTTTGACGTTTGGAAAACTGTATCCAGTTCAGGATTATGCGAATATCGACTGTATAATATGAATAGAACCTTTATTATACATTTAGCTAAGCGTATGTAGTAGGTCACTTATTTTGTTACAACATGGAGGGTGGCACTTCATTATCTGTAATGAATGCTGCTAGCATGTAAGAGTGCGCACTCCTGTAGCTCCTAAGAGTGCGCGCGGAAAACCCATATGCTTGAAGAGTGGAAAAAGAAAAAACCCAAAAGAAAAACTGAACTAAATTTCGATGAAAACATACAAAAAATCGAAGGCAAAGAAAACAATATTAACACCCAAAAACTCAAAATTCCCCAACAAAATGAAGATGTGGCGGTGTCCAGGGTGTAACGAAATATACAGCGAGCCAAGAACCAGAGAATGGATACAGTGCGTAACAAGTATGCAATGGTGGCACGATAGATATATTCTATATACGTATTGTGATCTGGAGCCATATACGTCTGATATTTTTGCGTAAACCACCGTGCGCACTCTTACGAATCAGAGTGCGCACTCTTACACACTGGTATTTGTAAGAGTGCGCAAATAAATTTTCATGCATTTGATTTTTCTGTCGGTGACAGTTGACAAATTAATATAAATTTAGTGTGCAATAATGTCATCGAAGGACCAAAGATTTCGTAGAAAAATTTATAAATTTTTAATGTTGTTATTTTTCATTGTATAGTTGAACAAACCTTAAGTGCGCCATCTTAGAGCAGTCTAGCCTACTTTCGACAACGTTTTTTGGAAAACTTGAAACGAAATTCCAAAATCGGCCTACGTCACGACATAGATCCTTCTTTTGTCTTCAAAATGCTTCGAAGAGAATTGCGATATCTTTAATGACATCGTAGATAAATTCAATATAGTGAGAGCCTGTATGCGCGGGGGTAGGCAACGTCCTTAAAAATTGTAATGAAAGAACGACGTATCCGCCAAACTTATGACCTTTTGCACTTACATTTTTCGATCTCGTAATTTCAGTTGATCTATACGTTTTGGCCGTTTTCAGAGCGAATGGCGGGAAAAAAAAATTATACGACCTTTTGCCACCAAAATCGCGTTTTTGGCGCTTACGACCTCATGCCATTAGACACGCGATATTTAACAGCAGACTTAACATTTTGTAGCAGGTATGTTCTGCAGGTAGTAAGAGTCATTGAATCGTTTAAAATAAAAACTATGCGTACGTCATCACGATATAGATAAAATGTGTTTTTTGAACGTTATGCTCTTTGTTTGGAACCATTTTATTCTCTACATTCTATGCTACACGGAATGTTCAAACCATTTTCAACATGTCAGGTTCCACTCGATTCGTCAAGTATTGTCATGATATCCTGATTTTTGTTTCAGGAGTCGACCCACCCGCGAGTCCCAGACCCAGTAAGTTAAAGATACAGAGATTTTCGATAATGACAGATATTCACTTGTTGTTCGAATTTATAACGTTATGCTCTGTGTTTGGAACCATTTTATTCTCTACATTTTATGCTACACGGAATGTTCAAACCATTTTCAACATGTCAGGTTCCACTCGATTCGTCAAGTATTGTCATGATATCCTGATTTTTGGTTTCAGGAGGCCGCCGACCCCGGCTTACATAATGAACGGTAAGTTAAAGATACAGAGATTTTCGATAATGGCAGATATTCACTTGTTGTTCGAATTTATAACGTTATGCTCTGTGTTTGGAACCATTTTATTCTCTACATTTTATGCTACACGGAATTTTCAAACCATTTTCAACATGTCAGGTTCCACTCGATTCGTCAAGTATTGTCATGATATCCTGATTTTTGTTTCAGGAAGCCGCGCCTCACTCATTCCTAGGTCATTCGAGAGTAAGTTCAAGATACAGAGATTTTCGATAATGACAGATATTCACTTGTTGTTCGAATTTAGCTCAAGCGAGTCGAGCACCGCGGAATGACGACTTAATCACAGTCCTCTTTACTTAAATTTCAGATCGCCTGAAAGTTATCAACAGCCAACTGACAAAACAGGCGGTTAAGATTACAGAGATGTCCCGCCGTAAGTTGAAAACAATGTCACCCAATCAAGATATTCAAGTCATAGCTACTAAGACATGATGCGTCAAATATCGACAAAGTACAATAGTGTCATGATGTACCTATTTTATTTTCAGTGAGCGGTTCCCAGCTGAACGTCGCAGACGCTGGTAAGTGATAAGTGGTACACTTACACCTACTTGACCAATTTATACGTCTACCAAAACGCTCGAATTATCTTTGTATCCGTATTCTGGAAAATCGTTCCGTTTGATATTCATTTCAGCTACTTTGACGAATGCCGGATTCCATCTCGAAAGCGCTGTAATGGCTGTCCTACGGGGCCGTAGCGGGAGTGAGTTGAAGACGACTTTTACCCTTTAAGAATGTTTTTGTGATCTACTGTTCGCTTCACACATCCGGGTGAAGTCGAGATATTGTTTCAATTGACCGAGATTTTCTACTTTGATTCTTCATATTTCATTATTTTTTCGACTTATTGCCATTATATGATGCGTCAATTGGTGAATTTCCACTCTGACATGATACGCCTATTTTATTTTCAGGAACCAAAGAAGAAATTTCTGACGAATTCCTGTGTAAGTGACACTCATTCGAAGAATTCATCAAGCCTAGCTTGATTTTCATCCAGCTGTTGTTAGAACTGAGTGAGAGTCGAAGACGACTTGATCATAACCTCTGTATTCGAATTTCAGATACTGTCAAAGAAGTAGAAACCAATATTATAACCCATTTGCATAGAGCTGGAAGCAGCGCCGGAGGTGAGTTGAAGACGATTGTGCCCATCTAGAATATCGCGCCTCAATTAGCACTTGAAAATTGTCTAAATTATTGAGGTATCTTTTAATTTCCAGATAACCCCACTAATATCAACGCTGCTGTGGCCAGAACAAATGAAGCATTCAACTCAATCAGGAGTGACGTCGCGCCGATTTTGGAGGCTGCTTTCAGTTTTGACTCTAGTAAGTTGGAAACAATCGTACCATTAGAAATATAATTATCATACTGAGATCTATCGTTTGCTACAAACCAAATTCCAATGAGGCTTTCATAAATTGATCTATTTCCTTAGCCTCCAGTTAGGCAAACGTATTTGATACTCAACATTCGATCCCTGATTTCAATTGTACCACCAGTTTAGTACTGCTAAACAACGATCCTGAATATTTTGACTTTTTATATTATTTCCAACATCAACTAAAATATGATGATTTCTTAAATTATACTTGCAATATTTTTTATCGAATTTTTTTAAATAGTCGTTCTTTAAATTTATCTTTGCGTTTTACGAGTTTTTACAGCTATCTGAAAAAATCATGAAAAATGAAAAAAAATAAAAAGTGCGCTTACGACCTTCTGCTTTTATCTTAGTATTTTTTTTTTATAAATTTTCGAAACGGTCGTTTTTTCGATTTATCTTTGCGTTTTGCGAGTTTCTACAGCTATTTGGAAAAATCATGAAAAATTGGAAAAAATCAAAATGGCGCTTACGACCTTCTGCTTTTAACTACCCATATTTTTTATCGAATTTTTTTAAATAATCGTTCTTTCAATTTATCTTTGCGTTTTACGAGTTTTTACAGCTATTTAAAAAAAAATCGTGAAAAATAAAAAAATCAAAATGGCGCTTACGACCTCATGCGATTAGACACGCGATTTTTAACAGCACACTTAACATTTTGTAGCACGTGTGTTCTGCAGGTGGTAAGATTCATTGAATCGTTAAAAATAACAACTATGCGTACGTCATCACGATATACATAAAATGTGTTTTTTGAACGTTATGCTCTTTGTTTGGTACCATTTTATTCTCTACATTTTATGCTACACGGAATGTTCAAACCATTTTCAACATGTCAGGTTCCACTCGATCCGTCAAGTATTGTCATGATATCCTGATTTTTGTTTCAGGAGTCGACCCACCCACGAGTCCCAGACCCAGTAAGTTAAAGATACAGAGATTTTCGATAATGACAGATATTCACTTGTTGTTCGAATTTGTAACGTTATGCTCTTTGTTTGGAGCCATTTTATTCTCTACATTTTATGCTACACGGAATGTTCAAACCATTTTCAACATGTCAGGTTCCACTCGATTCGTCAAGTATTGTCATGATATCCTGATTTTTGTTTCAGGAGGCCGCCCACCCGGTAGCCGTAACAAAAACAAAGGTAAGATAAAGATACAGAGATTTTCGATAATGAAAGATATTCACTTGTTGTTCGCATTTATAACATTATGCTCTTTGTTTGGAACCATTTTATTCTCTACATTTTATGCTACACGGAATGTTCAAACCATTTTCAACATTTCAGGTTCCACTCGATTCGTCAAGTATTGTCATGATATCCTGATTTTTGTTTCAGAAGACCGGAACCGCCCACCCGCCCCTCAATATGTCTACAGTAAGTTAAAGATACAGAGATTTTCGATAATGACAGACATTCACTTGTTGTTCGAATTTAGCTCAAGCGAGTCGAGCACCGCGGAATGACGACTTAATCACAGTCCTCTTTACTTAAATTTCAGGACTCCTGAAATCTTTCAACTACCAACTGTCAGGAGTTGTGGCTTCTGCTAGACAGATGACCGACCGTAAGTTGAAAACAATGTCACCCAATGAAGATATTCAAGTCAAAGCTACTAAGACATGCGTCAAATATCGACAAAGTACAATAGTGTCATGATGTACCTATTTTATTTTTAGAGAGCAATCTCGTAGTGGCCACCATAGCCATTGGTAAGTGATAAGTGGTACACTTACTTGACCAATTTATACTTCTACCAAAACGCTCGAATTATCTTTGTCTCCTGTATTGTATTCTAGAAAATCATTCCGTTTGATATTCATTTCAGATACTTTGACGAGTGCCGGAAAGCGTCTCGAAGACGCTGTAATTGATTACCTAAGGGGCAATGGGGGTGAATTGAAGACGACTTTTACCCTTTAAAAATATTTTTGTGATCTACTGTTCGCTTCACATATCCGGGTGAAGTCGAGAAATTGTTTCAATTGACCGAGATTTTCTATTTTGATTCTTCATATTTAATTATTTTTTTCACTTATTGCCATTATATCATGCGTCAATTGGTGAATTTCCACTCTGTCATGATACGCCTATTTTATTTTCAGGAGACAGAAACGAAATTTTTAACGCATTCACGCGTAAGTGACACTCATTCGAAAAATACACCAAGCCTAGCTTGATTTTCATCCAGCTGTTGTTGGAACTAAGTGAGAATCGAAGACGACTTGAACATAAACTCTGTATTCGAATTTCAGAATCTATCGAGGCAGTACAAACCGCTATGGTAACCCATTCGCGACGCCCTGGAAGCAGCGCTGGAAGCAGAGCTGGACGTGAGTTGAAAACGATTGTGCCCATCTAGAATATCGCGCCTCAATTAGCACTTGAAAATTGTCTAAATTATTAAGTTATCTTTTAATTTCCAGATGCCAGCACTAACATCAACAATGATGTGGCCTTTATAAATGAAGAATTCAACTCACTCAGGCAAAGAGCCAATACGTTTTTGGATCGTGCTTTCGCGATTATCCCTCGTAAGTTGGAAACAATCGTACCATTAGAAATATAATTGTCATACTGAGATCTATCGTTTGCTACAAACCAAATTCCAATGAGGCTTTCATAAATTGATCTATTTCCTTAGCCTCCAGTTAGGCGAACGTATTTGATACTCAACATTCGATCCCTGATTTCAATTGTACCACCTGCACCAGTTTAGTACTGCTACACTACGATCCGGAATATTTTGACTTTTTATATTATTTCCAACATCAACTAAAATATGATGATTTCTTAAATTATACTTTCAATGTGCTCTGGTAATTGCCATTGAATCGTAATTTCACTTTCTCAGATGGACCTAGATCTGGATCTGGATCTGGGTGATCATAAATCCCATGCCAGTCCAGCTGAACCGAAGCAGCGGGAGAGACTATTGGTGAGTGTCATCGACAGTATCTGCACCTGATACGAAGATGCTGAATATATTTATTCACTAATTTTTGTGAATCTATTCGCAAGCCACTTCTTAGCAGCTATCGCGGAGCGGAATATTCGGAACTGCTTGTGCTCATCTGAAGAACTTTTTGTGGAAGAACGAAAATTATCTGCTGGACGAGAGACTATACCACTTTCTTCCAGCACGTCTTCCAATTGATTACTGAATATGTATATACCAGTGAGAATAATGTAAAGCTGCATAAGATTGTGAGTAATAAAAATCAATTTCGAAAATATTCATTCGCTGTATCCCTTATAAAAAAGTTGATTGTCACGATTATTTATCGCAACCTATCGCTGCTTCTCGCATCTATCGCTGGACCTCGCATCTAATCGCTGGTTCTCGCATTTCCGTAACCACCTTTCCGCGATGCCGATTGGACGGCGGTGACGCCGCTCGGATCTGACTTCGCACCGCTCGGAGCTGTTCGCCGGAAATTCTGCTCGGGGCGCGCGAAAAATATGACTGCCGGCAGTCGCTGTCACATATCAGTTAATTGACACGGTTAGAAGCAAAATACTTCTCGCGATGAAGGTTAAATTCGTGCTACTTGCTCCTATGGCTGGCGGTGTGATCTGAAAAAAGTCTGTCTGCTGAATTCGCGCCGTTTCAAGTTGTTGTTTTTGACAGGCGCGATTCAAAGCGATAACCTGTATCGCAAAATTTTGAAAAGGCGAACAAAAGGTCAAAATTTTGAACGGCTGAATTGATTTCGATGAAAGGTATGTTTGAGGTACAATTTAATAGTCTTCACATAACCTTAATCGAGGAAAATTTGTGTTGTGTTCGTTTGTGGCAGAATTTATGCAAACGTAGATTTTCTGTAAGTAACGGGTACGGCGATAGTTATGTAAGCCTCCAGACCACAAAATTTTTATTTGCTTGATGATTTTGTCTGTTGTTGTCCTTACTCTAAAACATTGTTCTGAATTTTTTCAGATTTTTGGATCAGGGTTTAGATCCTAGGAATGATTAATCACACACTGAAATAACCCATATCTGATTTTTGGCAAGGCGAATATTTTATCGAACACTTGTTTATCGAATTGATGCCTTGTATCCGACCAGTTGAATTGAATTTTTTTTTCATTCTTCCAGTTCAAAAATAGTATTGATACAATTATGGGTGGATAAAAGTCGTGGTTTGAGTGTATTCTTGACAAAAAAAGTTTTGATCGAGTGAAAAAAATATAAGAAAAATTCAGCCCACATTCTCGCGAGCGGGAGACTGTTCTAAGTTAATCATACGATTTTTGTGATTTTTTTCAGATTTTGAGAGATTTTGAGAAATGGTCCGTTTTTCGGTCGAAAAATAATCATAACTCATCAGAAAGGGTTTGTCCGAAAAATCTGAAAAAATTCAGAGAAATGATTTAAAGCAAGGACAACTGCAGACAGAATCACGAAGCAAATAAAAAATGTTGCGGTCTGGAGGCTAGGTGAATTGACGTGGACAGCCCCACATAGGTACCTACTATAATGATTCTGAACCATAAATTTCGCCGTGCGACTGCTGCAAATGATCGTTGGTGATGCTCAGGAATATACAGTACGATTTTTCGGAAACTTTTATCATCAGGTTGACATTAAAAGAAAAAGTGAATGTATGTAGTGACTCTATCAAAAAACAAAACTTTTTCCCTTTTTAAAGTACAGCACTACTGAAAATGTTGATGTGATAAATCGTATAATGTTATGAGCGAAATCATCATGTCATTCATCATAAGATTTACCTTGTGATTTCGGACGAATGTATAAAAAATCACATGATAAATCATACAGGCACGCATCAGCAGATATAATGTATGGAAAATCATATGGTAAATCATATAGTTCATCACGTAATTTATTTTATAATATATCTGATGAGTCATGCATACATGAATTATTATATGATTTTCCACATATTTGGTCAAATTCACAAGATAAATCATATGATAAATGACAAGATGATTCCGCTGATAACATTATATGATTTATCACATCAACATTTTCAGTAGGGCTAAAAGATTCAAAAATGAACATAAGAATCCTGACAGGTTTCTCGTTCTCCAGCCATATCTTTGCCGTGCGCGACTCAGGTGAGAGCAGGCAGGTCAGTTCAATGGTCCTTTGAAAATTCACAATAATTCAGAAAAGACAGGGATGGAGACTACGATTACGAGATGGTAAAATTCTAGAAATATCGCAGCTCCTATTCCTGATAAACGCCATCGTTCATTCGCTTTCGACTATGCTCCTATCAGTCACCAAACGGACCAGTGCAAAGATCGCAAGAAAAAATTGAAGACTATGAATATCAAAATCGGAATCAGTGGTTTTCTGATGGCCAAAGTGAAGAAATAATATTAGCTCTGATTCCGAAACGTTGCCAACACATTATTTTCGCTCGACTTTTCTTAACGTACGATTGAAAATCGGGATGTGAAGATTATCGGTTAGAATTTGGAAACTGACTTGAAATTGATAAATAGTTAAAAATAAAATATAGAACAATCTGCCTGCGTTCCTGATAGCGAAAGTAATCAGGAATGGTAGTTTTACAGCAAAAAACAGAATTCTCGTGGAGTTTTTAAAACGGATAAAAAACGTCAAAGTTTTAAGTGCAGAGAAAAATAATTACTTACAAGTGAGGATCAGTTCAAAAATTACCTGAAAGTCATAGAATTAATTCAGAGCTATAAAGACAACATAAAAGAATTGGGATTGAATGGAAGATGATGCGAGAGCTAGAGATGTGTCGCGTTGAGGTGAACAGCGAACGTATTTAGTAATGCATTTGTCTATGGGGCATTCCATGCCAAATCGACCTGGGTTTGACCCTTGACCTCTCGGATTTAGTCCGCGATTTTTTATATGATTGTTCTCACTTTGAAAGGGACTCAGTATTTTTTTTTATTTTTTTTTTTTCGCCACGATACGTATTGTCTACAATTTTTGAAAATGGTCATATTGGTCGACATAATTTAAAAATCTGAAAAAATTCTGAAAAATCGTCTGTCAGATATCAACATCTTTGAGCCTAGAGCCGAAGTGGGGACATTTTTCCTTCTCGATGTTTTCAAGCTTTTCCTGTTTATTATTATTTTTTTTAATAGCAGCGGGAGTTATTTCACTATAAATGGTTGCTGAAACATTTTCCCATGCCACACTGATTGATATGGATTGTTCAAAAAAATTTCAGATTTTTTTCAATATTTTTTATTTTATTTTTATTATTATTATTATTTTTTTTTTTTTAAAATCTGAAAATTTTTTGAACAATCCAAATCAATCAGTGTGACATGGGAAAATGTTTCAGCAACCATTTATAGTGAAATAACTCCCGCTGCTATTAAAAAAAAAAAATAAACAGGAAAAGCTTGAAAACATCGAGAAGGAAAAATGTCCCCACTTCGGCTCTAGGCTCAAAAATGTTGATATCTGACAGACGATTTTTCAGAATTTTTTCAGATTTTTGAATTATGTCGATCAATATGACCATTTTCAAAAATTGTAGACAATACGTCTCGTGGCGAAAAAAAAAAATTATTCCCTTTCAAAGTGAGAACAATCATATTGCGGACAATCGCGGACCAAATCCGAGAGGTCAAGGGTCAAACCCAGGTCGATTTGGCATGGAATGCCCCCTGTAGTTCTGAGGTTTATCAATAGTTAGCATCTGAAGTGAAGATAATCGTCTAAAACTGTAACGTTAGATCGGTCGCGCCATGTAACCCCTTAAAAAAAAAGCGCTGTAATAACGATCTGAAAGTTGGTTGCAGAAGCGCGCGAAGCGCGCTATTGTGAGCTAGTCGTATAAATTTTCCATTTCCCAACACAGATTCCGAATACAAAAGAATAAAGACATTCCCTTATAAAAACGATTGCTTTTTTCTTCCGAGTCACGTGACATGTGTAAAGCTTTTTTTATTTGCAACACCTGCATGAAAAGTTTGATTCCGTTCGGACCGCTGAACCGATTTGGATGAAATTTGCAAGGCACACCGTTCTTATTCCGAGGCTGTGCCGATAAAGTTTTCAAACGTCGCTCGCTAACCATGTTTGAATACACAATGCCCGTGAGGAATATTACGATACAGATATACAGAATTAGTCTCTGATTATCCGAAATAGTGATTCAAAAACCGAAAGACGTTCAGAATGATATCCAAACGAGAAGAGTCGTTGCCTCGATTCCCCGTGCACCCCTTCCATGGTTAAAGACGTGACATGATTTTTCCGCTCAAAATTAAGTCACCTTATGGCATGAACGGGTCTTCGATAATCTTCGCAGTCATTTCGTATCTAGATTAAGAGACTCGGTAGAGTCTCGCGCCAAGTACATTAAAAAAAATGTTTTATACGCTGCGCGAAGACTCGAACCGAGTCTCTTTACCCGAACGGGAGCGATCCGGGTGGTGGGGGGAATTATAATGTCTTATTTCTTCCGCTTCGATATATACACGACATTGAAATATTTATCCTAGGACGTGGGCATGAAACGCTTTCATTTAAGCCCTATTTCGATGCAATCGGCACACGGGGAGCAGAGATATGATTATTGAAAGTTTTCAGAGTACCCGTTTCGTCGTGAGAATTTTCTTCTTCTTCTTCTTCTTCTTCTCCTTATGGCTATCGCCTATCTGACTTAAGTCAAGGCATGTGCCAATGTACTCTTTGTATTTTAGCAATTTGTTTATTATATTTTATGTATTTTTATTTAAACTCTTGTAAAATGAGTGGTGATAATTTTATAAACTACTAATTTTGGGAAACTATGCACTTGGATGGTTTAATTTATTATGTTTTTTATATCGCTGAGAGGTTATGTTTCTGTATTTCAACGTTCCGCTTCCATTGACGTTTGGATCCCAATAGTCGAAAGATGAGAACCAATCAGGTTGTCCAATAGTGGTACAGTGCGATGGATTCGCTTTGTACTTCTGGCTCAAGGGAGGGAAAGAGGATATACGTACTGAAACAACACAAATACTGACAAATAAAGCACATATAACAAAGATATCTAATTATCTTTTATCAATTTATCCTACTTAAACGATAATGTCGCTACGAGTGATAAAATCACATAAAGTTAAAAGAACCCCTAACGCGTTAGTGAGGAATATTTCTTGTGTGTCTAATGTATTAATTTTTTTCTTTTTAGAAAATCTATTATCTCTTTGCTTTGGTAACTATGGGAAGGACAGGAAAACAATAGGTGATCTAAAGACATAGATGGATTTCAACAATCACATGTACCCTCATTTATAATGTTCATCCTTGCTAAATGACCTTTAGTCAAGGTATGATTAGATCTTATCTTATTAATCATTGTTATTTTCTTCCTGCTAATATTCAATTTCTTGAACCATGTAGAAGCAGAGAAGGAACCCGAAAATTTACAAAACTTCGCACCTTTGAACGCCCCCTCCGTTCTGATATGTTTCTCTGATTCTCTCAATACTTCTTTCCTAAGGATATAAATTGGATCAGACCAAATTAGAAAATTAGACTCCTCACTGGGGACCTTCATCATAGCAGCACTTGCCATCGAGTCAGCACATTCATTACCACTTATACCCTTGTGGGAAGGAATCCAATAGATAAATATAATAACACCCCGAGACTGCAAATCGTATATTTCTCTTTTGATGTAAAAAATTAAGGCATTATTCGAGAAAGATTTGCCTTCTCCCCTGAGAGCGGATATAACACTCAGAGAATCCGAGAAAATAACCGTTTTTTCTAGATTTCTCTCCTTGATGAGGATAACCGCTTTGAAGATAGCAAACGCCTCTGCCGAAAAAATCGAGGAATGGTTGTTCATTCTAAAGCTAACAGTTTCAATTGGACCATCAGCCCAAAGTATCGTAGCAGCAGACGACCTCGGAGGATCCAACATTCTAGAACCGTCTGTATAAATTTGAGAATACTCTTGTAGTTCGTTTTCCATTAAACTTACAACTGCGCTCTGTTTGTCTTTCACTTCTTTCAGAGCTTTATCGAATGTAACATTAATTTTAATATCAACTAAATTCTGAAAGTAGTCTATACATAAATCAGGAGGAAGAGCTTGTGCTCGTATCTGCCTCAATAAATTCCGAACTTTATACCAGCATTGAAACAAAAACATAAATCGAGAAGGATCCCAACCCCTTCGATATAACCATTCTCGACTCAATTCAAATTTGGGAAATAACATATTGCCTGTGGTCGAGGCCAGTCTGAAAATATATTTTTTGGTCAAAAAAGTTCTTCTGATATATAAGGGAGGAACCGCTCCCAGATGTAACAAAATGTTCGTCGGAGTTGTTTTTAGACAACCCAAGCAGGACCTTAATGCAGCGAATTGTACCCTCTCTAATGATTCTAACGAACCTCGTGAGGCCGATTGGATAAAATATGAACCCCAGTCCAATATGGATCTAATCAATGCTTTAAATATAATCATTAGCGTAGAAGGGTGACCCCCCCACTTGAACCCAGAAATAGCCTTTATTATTGAGATGGCTCGAACCGCTTTGTTTTTTGTTATGTTTATATGTTCTTTCCAGTTTAAACGAGAGTCTAGGAATATCCCCAGAAATCTGATGGATGAGCTGTTGGTGATATGAACATCTAATGTGATCGAAATCTGCTGATTGGCAATCCTTCTTTTCGTAAAAGTACATAATTGTGTCTTAGATTCCGATATTTTCAAACCCCTATTCATCAACCAGGTATCCAATTTGACTATTGAATTCTCAACTTCTTTTACAGCATCCTGTAGGTTACCCGAAGAACTATATATTGCCAAATCGTCAGCGTAAGAGAGAATCCTTCTGGAATTGCAAATATAATGCTGAGCCTTTCTTAAGTAAATATTAAACAATATGGGACTCAAAATAGATCCCTGTGGCAGACCTCTTGACGTGGTCCTATGACCCAAGTCAATACCTTGAACGTAGCAAAAGATCTCTCGACTCCAAATAATTGATTTTATAAAATGGACAATGTGTAAAGGAATTCCTAAGTCAACTAGGTCCTGGATGAGGATAGAGGGGACAACATTGTCGTAGGCCCCCTCGATATCAATAAATGCCGCAACCAAAAATTCTTTCCTAGCAAAGGCCATGTTAATATCCGTTACCAACACCGAAACGTTGTCTAAGCACGATCGACCTTTTCTGAAGCCGAAGAAAGAAAGGGGAAAAATTTTATTGTTTTCGCACCACCATTGCAATCTACTATTTACTATCCTTTCAAGTAATTTTAACATCATCGAAGATAATGCAATCGGTCTATATCCTTTGTTTTCCGGTTTAGGAATTAAACAAACAATATATTCAGTCCAATCTTCCGGAATTTTACCTGTACGAAGTACAAAATTAAAAATATTCATTATCAATGTGCGGGTTGATTGCAAGGTGTGTGTTAAGAAAGGATTTGTTATAAGGTCAATGCCCGGAGCCGATTTAGATCTAGCTTTAGCTATAGATATATCAAGCTCTGTTACGGATATTGGAGCCTGAAAAAGCGACTCTACAGCCAGATTGTCTTCTTCCTGTGGAAGATCAACTACTTGTGGAACGAAAGGAGGAGCTATTTTATTAATAGCCTCTTCAACTTTGGGATCCTCCGCAGATACTTTTTGTACTGAATTTGGTCGATTAAATCTGCCCTTAAAAGCTTTGACCCGGCTCCACATTCTGTCAATAGGCATGGCAGGAGTAAGAGTACTACAGAAATCCCTGAAACATTTTAGTTTTGTATTATCTAAGAATTTCGACATTATTTTTGAAGAATTGAAAGGCTTCTCTTCTTTGCTCCACTTTTATAGAACCCCTCGGAGTCCACCATACCGAAGCAGGAGGAGCACCTTCGTGGCCAATTGAATCATCCTCCGAAGGCATCTTGGCTCCCGAGGCACTCAATGACTCCATAATGTGATCAATAAGCAAATCATATGTTTCCAGAAAGTTATCCGCGTCAACCTGAATATCCTTGCAATGCACTTCTAATAGCTTAGAATATAAACTCCAATCAACCTTATTTATACTAATCTTAGTTCTATACTTAATTCTAAAATAATTCAGATTTTCCAAAGTAATATAGATTGGATAACGATCGCTACCTAATGGATCTTCGCTTACAGACCAGGATATTCTTGGAGCAATATCGGGCGAAGCCATAGTTATATCATGCACGCTAGATATTTCAGAATTGAACAGAAATCGCGTACTTTCACAGGAATTCAAAATACACAAGTTGTAATCTGGAAAAACATCTACTAGATTTTTACCCTCTTGATTGAGTAGTTCGCTGCCCCACAAATGGTGGTGACTGTTGAAGTCACCGCAAATGATTAAATTCTCAAACCTGAAAATTGAATTGAAAAAACCCGCCCAGTCATCACTTGTGACAAATATGTTTGGCGCTCTGTAGACGTTAATCAAATTTAACTTCTTGTTTCCTAGGAGAATCTCGATCATCACCCATTCAAACTTATTAGAAATTGTCAAATTTTCAATCTTATTAAACTGAATATTATTTTTAATAAAAAAAGCCACTCCTCCACCTCTATTCCCAGTCTGTCTGTCCTGTCTGATTGTGTTATAGCCTTTGAGAAAAAATTTTTGAGACTGTTTAAGCCAAGTCTCGCCCAAACTGATGACATCAAAAGCCTTAGCAAAATTATTAAATTCGGCCCATTTACTTGGCAGGCTACGACAGTTCCACTGGACTATTTTTAATTTGTCAGTCATTATGGAATAGAGTAAGGTCCACTAGACCCGACGAAGAGTTCCTCCACCTCTACTTTTGTTTCCTTCAACTCACTTGTTCATTTCAAAATCAAGGCATTCGAAAATTTCGAAATGGCAGCGTTAATTGCTTTCTGGACAAAATCTTTAAATTCGACAACCTCCATAGTGTTGGCCATAGAAACATTTACTTCCGTTTGCTCATCGTCTGATGCGGTTCCTTCCATAGTCTGATCATCGTCCCACTCAAGAGGGGAAGTCGCGGAGACCGATTCCGAGACAATTGGACCTGCAATCTCTGCCTGGCTTAAGTTGTTTTTTACAGTGCGTGCAGCACTCCTTCTAACTTTTATTGCAGGAAAATCTTTGTTATAATCTCCAAGCACATACGAGTTCAATTTATTGCTTGATTGTTCCACGCGGGCAATTTCTGAATTGATCTTTTTGGCCATTAGATCTTTTTTGTGAAGATACATTGGACATAGTCTGGATAAGGCATGGTGCTTACCCTTGCAGTTGAAACATTCGTACGAATCGTTACTCACTACCAAACATTCCCGTTCGTCATGTAATCTGGCGATTCTCTGGTTTCTGAGATCTGCATTGTACCGAGACATGACCAAATCTGAGGCATTTAAAACAAATTTTCAGGCTGGGAACGTAGGTGAAAATATCCCTCAAAACAAACCAGATGATGACCTTCTTTTGGAGGTGTTTACCCCTAATGAAAATTTTTATTCTGGAAGAATTTGAGATGACCATTTTACCGTCTGAACCTTTAACTTTCCAAGTCAGTCTCTCCACATGTGAGACCTCGTAATCTCCCGGATCCTGAATTTTACAAAATTTCATAATTTGTTCGGTAGATAGTGAGGTATCCACTCCCCTTACCAACCCAATCTTAAATATAGCAAAATCAGGAATGTAAGCACCCCAAGACGGGTCAACCTTCTTGATCTCTGTATCTACCATCGCATTTGCAGTCTCGAAATCTTTAAAAAAAAATTAACACGATCTGCACCAGACGCCGCGATTCTGGTAATGACATCTCAGTAATTCTCCACTTTAACTCCAATGCTCATAGCATGAAGGTTCCCCAGCTTGAGACCTCTTTCGTCATATATTTGTACTATGTAAGGACCCTCATCGTTAGCGGTATATCTATTAGAAACAGATCGCAAAGGGGGAGTCCAGGGCGACCCGGCCGGCGACTCTTTGTTCTTCGCCGGAGGCGGACCGTGGTCCTCACCATCCTCTGCATCATCTTTATCTAACATTCTTTTGGTTGGTTCCTTTTCTCCTCCCGACATTATCAAAACCCTATCTCAACACGAATCACAACAAAACCAACACCTTAAACAATACCCAAACCTTACCGAACAAAGGAAAGGAAGCCAGTAAAACCCTTTTTTTCTTCGATAACGTATTGTGTAGCATCGACCGTTGATAAGTTGTAGACAATTCGGCACTCTTGTTTAGAAAGATGACGTTTTCGGGACTCGATGTACCTCTGTAGCCGATCGGAGAAGTAAATCACTTGAAGTAAAGTTGTGATTTTCTTGTGATACTCGATTTTTTGTTTCAATTGAAATGCTCAAAGGCCTCCTCTGATGGTGGAGATGGTATTATACCCACTGTATTTCGAACAAATCTCTTAAAGAATACTCGATATAAGTGAAAAACTTTGAAGAGCGATTTTGTATTAGAACTGTAAGGCAGCCATCTTGGCTTTCGAATCTCGTGAGCAGTGTTGCCAACTCACGAATGTGAAATTCCGCTATTAGTACTCGAAAATTCCGCTAAAATTCCGTTAACGCCTTGCGTTAATTTTCCACTGGGATTCCCCTAGCGTTATTTTCCGCTCAAATTTGAAAATAATCGGCTACAGCTATTTTTGTTCGTGTATATAAAATTATTCATGCATGACGTTACGGGGAGTCAGAAGAAAAACTATTCCCTCGCGGCAAGTCGACAACATTAAAATAACCTAATTTCAGACAATTTGATGATTTTTTTAAATTCCACTATTTCTGTCCATTTCCGCTATAAAAAAATATTTTCCGCTGAATTTTCCGCTGGCCGCTAAATGCGAAATTTGCCCGCCAAGCGCTTACCAGAATCCGCTAAATCTGGCGGATCATCCGCTAAGTTGGCAACACTGCTCGTGAGAATTTTCTTCTTCACCTTCACCTCTTTCAGCCGTACAAACCGATTTTCATAAAAATTAGAGAAGAGTGGCTACGACTGGACAGCTGAGATTTTAGTATGCGTGGTTTGTCACCAGACGGCGCTTGAGACGGCACTGTTAGAATCACGGGTTAGATCGAATCGAGAATGTAAACAAGCCGCCATCTTTAAACATAACAGATCGAGAATCGATTGCCCGAAACTGCTAGCTATAGCGTGTTCGCGTCGGCTGCTTGGGTTTGACACGTGAAATATCGGGATACGAATATCGATACCCTAAAAATCGATACTCATATACAGAATGATATAAAAATAAATCAAACTTAGAAAATTCCATGTTTAAAATTGTAAAATATTCGACGCCTCACTTCCTTGCCTGATTTTCAATACTAAATTTCGAAAAGTATCGAAAGTTGATACTTGTAGGTTGAGTATCGATACATACAAATATCGGCACTCAAAATATCGATGCAAAACATCGATATTTGTCAACGAAAATATCGATACAAAGGTGTATCGATACTGTATCGCCCATCCCTACGCTAAACGAAGACATTTCCTTCCGCTCGTTATCACTACGTGATATTGAGATACATGATGTGATATGAGAATCATTAACAAGCAAGTGAAACAAGATGGGCTTTGAAGTTTATATATTCGGCTCTATATCGTATGGAAATTGCGAGCCTGTTTCGTCGAAAAATCAAGTTATGAGGTTATCACAGTCAGCCAGTTAGATAAATCACAAACCCTTGGGTATATTGGTCGTTCATATAATTAACAACAGTTGAACGTGTGTAACATAATCATTGAAAATATGTGAAATTTGCTATGTGTCAGAAGAAATTAACCTCGACCAGCTTATAATACTTTGTTCTCTATTCATGGCTAATCATCTGATAGTATATCTAGCTCGGTGAGAAAATTCTGACAGTGTAGTTTGGTTCCGGAGAGACTATTTCGTGGACAGGCTATTGATATATTGATTGATATATCGACGGGTCCTGAGGAAGCAGAGGTATCTCGGCGGGCAGTCTAGAGCAGACGTAACTCGTATACGGAATATGTCCGTTCCCTCAGGACTTGACGATATGATCAATTGTTCAACTGCGTTGGCTATAGTTATCGCACACCCACTTCTAGCTCTGTGAAGAAAATGTGTACGTTGCGCTATGCTCCGGGGGTTTGCTTCGATGACTCAGCTTTCAATGTACATATGGCGGCACAGTTATTATTATTATTATTATTATTATTATAGTTATTATTATTATTAGACTATAACTGGAGTTAGGATAGTTACTCGACTTGAAATCATCGCGTTCTAAGAATACCTTGGTGGACCGGATGGAACGGGCGAATCTTGTCATGCAATTTATAACAGGAGTACTATCTCGGAAGACTTTATTGAGTGAATACCAATGATTATTTATACACTGATTTTCAGATTTTCTTACTGTGAACATTTTTTAAGATTTAATTTGTAATGAGCAGTGACTATAACCCTGCCTGTAAGTAGCTCCACTGTTGCCGCTCCCAAGCCCGGATGAGAAGGGAGGAGGGCCGCGCACAGCGTTCCACGTTGCGAATATTTACTGTGAATGATTTTGACGGATCAATTTATACAACCCAATAAGGGTCAATATCTCACGTCTGCCCCTAAGTAAAAGTCAGAGTTATAGAAATCAACTGGACATACATTTACGCGTTCTTATCAACATTTCCGACAATATCTAGCGTTTTATAACAGGAAATTCATGATTTTTTACCGTCCATCCAATGGGATATACTCAATAGAAATAATCGGTCAGAAAAATACTGACAACCGAGCGAGCATAGCAAGTGAGGATCTACGAAGACCCAATTGAGCAAGCACAGCGAGCTAGCGGAGTTAGCAGGAAGTAAAAAAAATATACAAAAAGTAGTGATATCCCCCAAAAAGCACCTCTGGTGCAAAAACCTTTCGCCAAGTACATTAATGTGGTCCACAAAAATTTACCAACAAAATTCTTTCACACAAAATCTGTGTTCAAAAATACCCACTAACAAAAATTCGTCTTCGACAAAAAGTCTTCTTCCAAAAATTCGTTTTCAACAAAAGTCGTCCTTCAAAAAAATCTCTGTAAAAGGATTGATATCAAATACAAGTACCAAGTACAAAAAAAAAGAAAAATCAAACCATAAAGTACAAAAAAATAATAATTAAATCGAACCATGTAGCGTTGTGCTCATTCGATCGCTACGCTCGCTCACTCGATTGGGTTTTCATAATTGGCGAGGAGAAAAATTGGGACCGTGAATTTCGAAAAGAGAAAATTTTCGAAAGAAAAAAATTTAGGGAGTGGTACTTGGCGGGCCACGTGTGAGTAAGTGGAAGAGTGACCACTAAGGTCTAAATAGTATACTATTTTTCTTCATGCCCGGTCGAAAGTACGCTGACTAATTGAATTTTTATACCGATTTATACGTTTTAACAAGTGTTGATGCCTACCTGACATTGCAGGCACGAGCGAAGCGAGAATAGTCTAGTCAATCTAGCCTTTGACCCAAAAATAATTACAGACTGGATGAATTGTATATCAATCGATGTGAAAAAATCCCCCAAACAACATATCATGGTTCCCGCGCAGCGTGGATCGGACCGAAGCGAGCCGAGCGGACCAGCTGATCGTTAGGCGTAGTTTTGTCAGAAAACTCTTGCAAAATTAATAACGTGGAAACTATAGGTCGTACAATATCGGTTCCCACTTCGAATTTGTAGATGATTTTCTCCCCTACAACGTGGTATTTTTGTTTTTCCAATCCGACAAGTGACATTGGAACAGTGCATGATTTTGGCGGTACTGCCCAAAATATTGATAGTTTTTTATTAATTTCAACAATTTACTGTCTAGAGACATTGTCTCGTTTTTGATATGCTGTTCGGGGGATTTTTCCGCGTCGATTGATATATAATTCATCCAGTCTTGAATTATTTTTTCTGCCCTCCGGCCGGAAAGTGGCAACTTTCTGGCCGCTGCGCTAAACGAAGTTGCCGATTTCCGGCTGCGTCGAGCACAAAAATAGTATACACACCTTGGTCAGTAAATAAGAAAGCCTCAGATCACATGTTTGTCAGCCTCGGCCAACAATTACATGTGATCTGAGACTTTTCCTACTTTACTGGCCTAGGTACGTAATATACTATTGGGTGACTAAGTGACAAAACTCGAAGCGGGCGGCTCGTATATTGGGTATCGGTGTGTGCGAGTAAGTTTTCGCTCCCGCTGTCACAGAGGGCGTGCGTGTAGTTCTACCAATGCATGAAAGTTAGGCTTTCTGCTTCGATACCGATGCCGGAAGTACGTACTTTCGACCGAGGTATGAAGAAAAGTCATATTTTTTTCATCTTGCTATGAAGGCCCGCCAAGTACCACTCCCTAAATTTTTTTCTTTCCAAAATTTTCTCTTTTCGAAATCCACGCTCCCAATTTTTCTCCTCGCCAATTATGAAAACCCAATCGAGTGAGCGAGCGTAGCGAGCGAATGAGCACAACGCTACATGGTTCGATTTATAGTATATTACGTACCTAGGCCAGTAAAGTAAGAAAAGTCTCAGATCACATGTAATTGTTGGCCGAGGCGAAGCCGAGGCTGACAAACATGTGATCTGAGGCTTTCTTATTTACTGGCCAAGGTGTGTATACTATTTTTCTGCTCGACGCAGCCGGAAAGCAGCAACTTCGTTTAGCGCAGCGGCCAGAAAGTTGCCACTTTCCGGCCGGAGGGCAGAAAATTATTTTTTTTTTTTTTTGTACTTTATGGTTTGATTTTTCTTTTTTTTTTTGTACTTGGTACTTGTATTTGATATCAATCCTTTTACAGAGATTTTTTTGAAGGACGACTTTTGTTGAAAACGAATTTTTGGAAGAAGACTTTTTGTGGAAGACGAATTTTTGTTGGTAGGTATTTTTGAAGACAGATTTTGTGTGAAAGAATTTTGTTGGTAAATTTTGTGGGTGGACCACATTAATGTACTTGGTGAAAGGTTTTTGCACCAGAGGTGCTTTTTGGGGGTATGGTATAGAGGACATTTCAATGACGGGATTCGTTTCCCCCTCGTGTCGAGTCTGATATTGTATTCATATTGTATGTATTGACGCAAGTACTTGAATCGTTAATTCATGATCACTTCTGAATATTCAATAAAGTTTTGTCATCGCCTGTACCTTATTGATACAGTTGTGCATCGTGAACTATGAATACCTAAATTCAAATCTTATTTTGTTCGGAGGTGGATGCCTAATTGGCAGTGTTGTAAAAGGTACTTAATTTTTAGTACCTAGGTACAGGTACAGGTACAGGTACCTTTTGCGAAGTGTACCTAGGTAAAGGTACAGATATTCAAAATGTACCTGTATTTAGGTACTTAGGTACTTCTTTTATGGGAAGTACGAGAGCAATCTGAAAAATATGGACACAATTATAGACCAGACAAACAGATTATTTCATATTAAGGGGAGGTTACGGTTCAAAGCGATGGAAAATGCACAAAGTTCGGACATTATTTTTTAACATGAAATGAACACTTTTGGAGATGGAGTTTCACGTATTTCATTCATTTATTAGAGAAGAAGAAATTCCAATTTTGTACATAAGCAAAAATGTAAAAAGGCGGCTGCAGCTCCTGTCAACTACACTGTGGGTTCCGGTTCACGCGGTGCGCCCCACAGCTTGAACGGATGAATCGATTGACACGTATCTGTACTCATTTTGAAGCAAATTAATATGTACACATTGTATAACAAAAAATATGTTTTCCGGCCGTTGAAGCAAAGGAAATAGAATTAATGAAAAAATTGTTTTTTGTTCAAAACGGCTGCCATTTTGTTATCCGGGGGGTTTTCAAAAACCGAAAACCGATAAGGCCCCCCAAATTTAGTCGAGTTTGATGGATTTTAACCCCCTTTGTTTAAAAAGAAACTGAATTCCAACAGGTGGTGCTGGGCGCATGAAATTAGACAACGTCATTGCTGGCGCTCCGAAAATGGACGAACATTTTCACAGTGTTTTCACATGAGTAAAGTACCTTGAATTGTACCTAAAAAATAGGTACAGGTACTCCTGAAAAGTAACTAGGTACAGGTACAAGGTACTTATCTGGAAATGTACCTAGGTACAGGTATAGGCGCGACAGACCTGGACGCCGGGAACTATGGCGCGATAGACCTGGACGCCGAGAACTATGGCGCGATAGACCTGGACGCCGGAAACTATGGCACGACACGGCGCTTCGCGCCTCCTTGGTTATACCGGCTCGTGAAATCAACAACCGACCATAGTTACGTGAGTGAGACGAACGTACGAACGAAAAACTTTATTATATTTCATTTCTTCAACATTACTCTGACCATGTAACTACGTTCAAATAAGGATTTTTATATATAGAGACGTGAACGGAAAGGCCGATTTTGCTACCTGTTTTCGGGGAGCAAACAGTGGTTTTACCGACCGGGAAGTCTTCTCTCCCGGTAAGTCTTTCTTCCCCGTTCTTTCTTCCACAATACAGTGTGCACCGCGGTCGCAGGACTTTTCACTCCCTCGGTGTAGTTTGCTAACCTCGTGTTCAGCGATTCGGGGTCCTCTCCTCTCCCTAGTGCAGCAAACTACACGCTCGGGAGCGAAAATGTCCTTTGTTCCCTTGGTGCACAATATACTATTACAAGTGACTGTATGGAATCCGTCGATTTCTGTATTGGTTCCAACATTTTTGGCACTTTCGAGCATCTTTTGAAGATACCGTTCGGTTCAGAAGATTGTCGGTTCAATTTGCTCGATCTTCAAATTTCCCGCTCTTCGTAATTTCCAAGTTCCTAAGTTAGTCTGATCCCTTCTGACGTCACGATCACTTTGCAATCGATTTTACAATTTCATATAATACATTTCGATGAAATTTATAGGCATCATGGGACTCCCGCCTGATATCCTCACAGAACTTCGTCAATGAAATAAAAGCTCCGTAGCAAATATGGTCGAAAACTTACTTCACTTTTTCTAACCACGTCTTATCGTCAACGGTTTCCAAGTCGATTAAATAATTCTTATCAACCGTTAATTCGAATGACGTAATGTGTGAATTAATCGAAACATCATCTGAGCAAATATTACCATAATCTCGTGTGCTGAAAGATATTTAGGAAAACTTGTGCAAACTTTGTTACATCGCGTGTCTAATGGCATAAGGTCGTAAGCGCCAAAAACGCGATTTTGGTGGCAAAAGGTCGTATAATTTTTTTTTCCCGCCATTCGCTCTGAAAACGGCCAAAACGTATAGATCAATTGAAATTACGAGATCGAAAAATGTAAGTGCAAAAGGTCATAAGTTTGGCGGATACGTCGTTCTTTCATTACAATTTTTAAGGAAAAATAAAAAACAACGTAAAGGCAAAACGTCGTAAGCGCCATTTTTTTCATGATTTTTAATGATTTTTCTAAATAGTTGTAAAAACTCGTAAAGAAGGTCGTAAGCGCACTTTTAATTTTTTTTTTTCATTTTTCATGATTTTTTCAAATAGCTGTAAAAACTCGCAAAACGCAAAGATAAATTGAAAGAACGACCATTTAAAAAAATTCGATAAAAAATATTGGTAGTTAAAAGCAGAAGGTCGTGAGCGCCATTTTGATTTTTTTTATTTCTCACGATTTTTTTAAATAGCTGTAAAAACTCGTGAAACGCAAAGATAAATTGAAAGAACGACCATTTAAAAAAATTCGATAAAAAATATTGGTCGTTAAAAGCAGAAGATCGCGTAAGCGCACTTTTTATTTTTTTTCATTTTTGATGATTTTTTCAAATAGATGTAGAAGCTCGCAAAATGCAAAGATGAATCGGAAAAACAACCGTTTCGAAAATTTATGAAAAAAAAAAATACTAAGATAAAAGCAGAAGGTTGTAAGCGCACTTTTTATTTTTTTTTCATTTTTCATGATTTTTTCAAATAGCTGTAGAACCTCGCAAAATGCAAAGATGAATCGGAAGAACGACCGTTTCGAAAATTTATGAAAAAAATTACTAAGATAAAAGCAGAAGGTTGTAAGCGCCATTTTGATTTTCTTCAATTTCTCATGACTTTTCCAAATAGCTATAAAAACTCGTGAACCGCAAAGAAAAATCGAAATCGACGTCGTTTCGAAAAATTCGATAAAAGAAATCGCAGTTAAAAGCAGAAGGACGTATCCGCCCAACTCACGACCTTTTGCACTTACATTTTTCGATCTCGTAATTTCAATTGATACGTTTCGAACGTTTTCAGAGCGATTGGCGTGAAAAAAAAAATTATACCACTTTATGCCAGTATAAACAGCAAAACGTCGTATAATGGCGCTTACGTCCTTATGTCATTGGACACGCGACATACGTTACCAATGTTTTGTTCATCGCCTACGTTAAGTTATCGACGTGGTAGGGGGTCTCTCTGCTGTATATAAATACGACGGATCGGACGAATTCTAACCAGAAACCTATTTCTAACGAAGTAAGTGACTACCTTCAACATCTTCAACATGAACAAGATCGTCTGTCTTCTTGTCGCCTCATTGCTGTGCGTGGATGTTGGCAGCGGTAAGTTACAGACCAATAGCACATGCTCGAACGTTCTATTTTGAAACACAATGAAACCTCACTTATACTTATTTCAATCGGGTACGCTAGAAAATACATACATATAAGTGAGAATAACGTAAAAAAAAACTAACTGAGAGTCAAGTGGTTCGATAGCTTCCACGTCAGCATTGCAATTTCACACACATCATCAACAGGTGAAAAAGACCTGTTCTGTAGATAAACGTAGAAATATTTTTGCATCAAGGAGTAGAATATTCTCGATACAACAACGATACAATATTCAATCTGAGAATATTTGAATTATTGATTTCAATTCCAACTGGACGTATATCGGAAGCAATCAATTTTTCAAGTATTGTGTCTCGAAATATTTAACAGCATACTTATTTTGTTATGCCTGCATTTTCGTATCACAGAAAGTAAAATTTAAAACCGTAAAATGGTACCGAAGTGGAAAATCGACCATTCATCGAACTCATGTATATCAAGAGCAATCAACTTTTGAAGTGTTGTGTCACGAAATATCGCGTGTCTAATGACATAAGGACTTAAGTGCCATTATACGACGTTTTGCTGTTTATAATGGCATAAAGTCGTATAATTTTTTTTTCACGCCAATCGCTCTGAAAACGTTCGAAACATATCAATTGAAATTACGAGATCGAAAAATGTAAGTGCAAAAGGTCGTGAGTTGAGCGGATACGCCCTTCTGCTTTTAACTGCGATTTTTTGTATCGAATTTTTCGAAACGACGTCGATTTCGATTTTTCTTTGCGTTTCACGAGTTTTTACAGCTATTTAAAAAAATCATGAGAAATAAGAAAAATCAAAATGGCGCTTACGACCTTCTGCTTTTAACTACCGGGCAATTCCATATCAAGTGATCAAGGCTTTTGGGACAAATTTTTCTGATCTTGACGTCGATCTCAGAAAAAGTAGTTCACGATGAAAAAAAAATACTCACCAAAGCATTTTTTTTTATAATCAATATTTTCGAAATTATGCAACCTCTTCGTTTTGGCGCATTTTTTTTTTCCAAAAAATCATAACTCCGGCTACGTTGGTCATAGGAAGATCAACTTGAGCTCATTTTCTTCGCAAAAGAATATAGTTTTTAGGAAAAAAATGGGGCATTGGGATTTTCGAACGCTCAACATAAAATTGTCTGCAGTCCCCGAAACAATTAGAGATTGCGGAAAAACGCATTTTTATTTTAATCTGAAAAAATCACAGACCTAGATATATGTATCCTCTCAGTGCTGTGTAATTTTCAGAGTGGGAGAGCCAGGCGTTATTTTTTTATGGCCTAAAATGTGTATTACGTTGATAAGTACCTTTTATCGTGTAATATTTTCGGCAGACTACTTAAGTATTTAGAATTCAAGAATGGGCTTTTCGGTTCAAATAACATCTTTACTCATGTATTTTGGGCCAAATTATGTTGCTCCAACTTCAAGTTTAATAATTATTTCAACTAACATTGAAAATTCTGCAACTATAGGTCCAACGAATACTCATAATCCATGTAAGTCTTTTCTATTTCCGAAGAATTTTCGTGACACAAAATATAATCTTTCACGTGGATTATGAGTATTCGTTGGGCCTATAGTTGAGGAATTTTCAATGTTAGTTAAAACAATTATTAAACTTGAAGTTGAAGCAACATAATTTGGCCCAAAATACATGATTAAAGATGTTATTTGAACCAGCTTCGCGGAATTCTAAATATAAGTAGTCTGCCGAAAATATTACGATAAAATGCTATCAACGTAATACATTGGCCGCAAAAAAAATGACAGCTCCCACTCTGAAGTACAGGCATGAGGAGGATACATATATCTAGGTCTGTGTTTTCAGATAAAAACATTTTTCCGCAGTCTCTGGTGACTCGGGCAAATGTTGAGGTGATCAGTCCCAATGCTATTTTCTAGCGTAGCCGGAGTTATGATTTAAAAAAAAAAAAAAAATGCGCAAAAACGAAGAGGTTGCATAACTTCGAAAATATTGAGAATAAAAAAAAATGCTTTGGCGGGTATTTTTTTTTCATCGTGAACTACTTTTGCTGAGATCGACGTCAAGATCAGAAAAATTTGTCCCAAAAGCCTTGATCACTTCATATGGAATTGCCCTACCAATATTTTTTATCGAATTTTTTTAAATGGTCGTTCTTTCAATTTATCTTCGCGTTTCACGAGTTTTTACAACTATTTGGGAAAATCGTTGAAAATCATTAAAAAATGGCGCTTACGACGTTTTTCCTTTACGTTGTTTTTTATTTTTCCTTAAAAATTGTAATGAAAGAACGACGTATTCGCCAAACTTATGACCTTTTGCACTTACATTTTTCGGTCTCGTAATTTCAATTGATCTATACGTTTTGGCCGTTTTCAGAGCGAATGGCGGGAAAAAAAAATTATACGACCCTTTGCCACCAAAATCGCGTTTTTGGCGCTTAAGACCTCATGCCATTAGACACGCGATATTTAACAGCACACTTAAAATTTTGTAGCAGGTATGTTCTGCAGGTAGTAAGAGTCATTGAATCGTTTAAAATAAAAACTATGCGTACGTCATCACGATATAGATAAAATGTGTTTTTCGAACGTTATGCTTTGTTTGGAGCCATTTTATTCTCTACATTTCATGCTACACGGAATGTTCAAACCATTTTCAACATGTCAGGTTCCACTCGATTCGTCAAGTACTGTCATGATATCCTGATTTTTGTTTCAGGAGGCCGCCCACTTGGTAGCCGTAACAAAATCAACAGTAAGTTAAAGATACAGAGATTTTCGATGATGACAGATATTCACTTGTTGTTCGAACTTATAACGTTATGCTCTTTGTTTGGAGCCATTTTATTCTCTACATTTTATGCTAGACGGAATGTTCAAACCATTTTCAACATGTCAGGTTCCACTCGATTCGTCAAGTATTGTCATGATATCGTGATTTTTGTTTCAGGAGTCGACCCAACCGAGGCTACCAGAATCATAAGTAAGTTAAAAGATACAGAGATTTTCGATAATGACAGATCTTCACTTGTCGTTCGAATTTATAACATTATGCTCTTTGTTTGGAACCATTTTATTCTCTACATTCTATGCTACACGGAATGTTCAAACCATTTTCAACATGTCAGGTTCCACTCGATTCGTCAAGTATTGTCATGATATCCTGATTTTTGTTTCAGGAGTCGACCCACCCGCGAGTCCCAGACCCAGTAAGTTAAAGATACAGAGATTTTCGATAATGACAGATATTCACTTGTTGTTCGAATTTATAAGGTTATGCTCTTTGTTTGGAACTCTTTTAGGGGCAGGATCGTTTCTACAGAATCCGTTTCTACAGATATCGTTTCTACAGAGCTCGTTTTTACAGAGTTCGTTTCTACAGAAGATATTGTCAATAAAGTTCGTTTCTACATGAGCATTCTGGCCCCCAATTTACACGTATCGCACTACAGGCCCGTTTCTACAGAAATAATTTTCACAATTGTTCGTTTCTAGAGAGCTTGTTTCTACAGAATTGCAGCTGCAGGGCGTTTCTACAGAATTCGATTATAGAAGTTCGTTTCTACAGAATTCGGTCCTAAAAGTTAGTTTCTACAGAATTCGATTATGGAAGTTCGTTTCTACAGAATTCGGTTCTGTATCTACGCCTTGATTTCTAACACCCTATCGCGCCATAGTTTCTGGTGTTGATTCTTGGACCTCGGTCTCCAGGTCTGGCGTCCAGGTCTACCGCGCCACAGTTCCTGGCATCCAGGTCTATCGCGGCATAGTTCCTGGTGTCCAGATCCGGGGGCAGGACGATTCGGCGCGGCCGTTTCGGCGCGACCGTTTCGGCGAAGAGACGATTCGCATGACACATACACATGATACAACGCAGACGGTGTTCTATGAAGTGTTCGAAAAAGTTAGGCCAGCCAATCATACAACACACACACACATGATGTAACACAGACGGTATTCTATGATGAGTTAGAAGAAGTTAGGCCAGTCAATCATACAACACACACACACACACATGATACAGCACAGACGATGTGCTATGAAGGGTTAGAATAAGTTAGGCCAGCCACTGAAGGCTAGAAAAAGTTAGGCCAGCCAATCATACAACACACACACACATGATACAACGCAGACGGTGTTCTATGAAGGGTCAGAATAAGTTAGGCCAGGCACTGAAGGTTAGATAAAGTTAGACCAGCCAAGCATACAACACACACACACATGATACAACACAGACGGTGTTACCCCGAAAATAGAAGCATTTTCAATGCTAAAATGAGGTGACCTGAATTAATTCATAGCCGCCATGATACCGAAACGGCTTGCGCCGGAACGTCCCGGCGCCAAAGGGCTTCGCGCCGAAGCGTCCTGGCGCCGAAAGGATTCGCGCCGAAACGGCTGACGCCGAAACGTCCTGGCGCCAAAAGGACTCGCGCCGAAACGGCTGACGCCAAAACGTCCGGGCGCCGAAAGGATTCGCGCCGAAACCGCTGACGCCGAAACGTCCTGGCGCCAAAAGGACTCGCGCCAAAACGGTCGCGCCGAAGCGCACTGTACCCTCCAGATCCATCGCGTCATAGTTGATCCTGGCGTCCAGGTCTACCGCGTCATAGTTCCTGGCGTCCAGGTGTACCGCGCCATAGTTCTGGGTGTCCAGGTCTATCGCGCCATAGTTCTGGACACTACGAACTATGGCGCGGTAGACCTGGACGCCAGACCTGCAGACCGAGGTCCAGGAACTAACACCAGAAACTATGGCGCGATAGGGTGTCAGAAATCAAGGCCTAGATACAGAACCGAATTCTGTAGCAACGAACTTTTAGGACCGAATTCTGTAGAAACGAACTTTTAGAACCGAATTCTGTAGAAACGAGCTGCAGGTCCGAATTCTGTAGAAACGAATTCTGTAGAAACGACCTTTCATATTTAATTCTGTAGAAACGAGCATCCGTCAATAATTTGTCTGTAGAAACGACTTTTCAGCTGGATTTCTGTAGAAACGGGCCTATACTCATTCTGTAGAAACGATCTTTGTGGACAATATCTTCTGTAGAAACGATCTCTGTAGAAACAATGCTCTGTAGAAACGATTCTGTACAAACGGTGTCGACTCCAATTTTATTCTCTACATTTTATGCTACACGGAATGTTCAAACCATTTTCAACATGTCAGGTTCCACTCGATTCGTCAAGTATTGTCATGATATCCTGATTTTTGTTTCAGGAGGCCGCCCACTCGGTGGCCGTAACAAAATCATCAGTAAGTTAAAGATACAGAGATTTTTGATAATGACAGATATTCACTTGTTGTTCGAATTTATAACGTTATGCTCTTTCTTTGGAACCATTTTATCCTCTACATTTTATGCTACACGGAATGTTCAAACCATTTTCAACATGTCAGGTTCCACTCGATTCGTCAAGTATTGTCACGATATCTTGATTTTTGTTTCAGGAGTCAACACAACCGAGTATATCAAACTCGAAGGTGAGTTAAAGATACAGAGATTTTAGATAATGACTAGATATTCACTTGCTCGAATTTATAACGTTATGCTCTTTGTTTGGAACCATTTTATTCTCTACATTTTATGCTACACGGAATGTTCAAACCATTTTCAACATGTCAGGTTCCACTCGATTCGTCAAGTATTGTCATGATATCCTAATTTTTGTTCAGGAGGCCCCGGCCGCCCACCCAGCCGTAACAGAATGGACGGTAAGTTAAAGATACAGAGATTTTCGATAAGGACAGATATTCACTTCTTGTTCGAATTTATAATGTTATGCTCTTTGTTTGGAGCCATTTTATTCTCTACATTTTATGCTACACGGAATGTTCAAACCATTTTCAACATGTCAGGTTTCACTCGATTCGTCAAGTATTATCATGATATCCTGATTTTTGTTTCAGGAGTCAACACAACCGACGGTACCATCACGAGTGAGTTAAAGATACAGAGATTTTCGATAAGGACAGATATTCACTTGTTGTTCGAATTTATAACGTTATGCTCTTTGTTTGGAGCCATTTTATTCTCTACATTTTATACTACACGGAATGTTCAAACCATTTTCAACATGTCAGGTTCCACTCGATTCGTCAAGTATTGTCATGATATCCTGATATTTGTTTCAGTAGTCCGCCCACTCAGCCGTAACCAAGTCAACGGTAAGTTAAAGATACAGAGATTTTCGATGATGACAGATATTCACTTGTTGTTCGAACTTATAACGTTATGCTCTTTGTTTGGAGCCATTTTATTCTCTACATTTTATGCTACACGGAATGTTCAAACCATTTTCAACATGTCAGGTTCCACTCGATTCGTCAAGTATTGTCATGATATCCTGATTTTTGTTTCAGGAGTCAACACAACCGAGGCTACCATCAGGAGTGAGTTAAAGATACAGAGATTTTCGATAATGACAGATATTCACTTGTTCTTCGAATTTATAACGTTATGCTCTTTGTTTGGAACCATTTTATTCTCTACATTTTATGCTACACGGAATGTTCAAACCATTTTCAACATGTCAGGTTCCACTCGATTCGTCTAGTATTGTCATGATATCCTGATTTTTGTTTCAGGAGGCCCCGGCCGCCCACCCAGCCGTAACAGAATGGACGGTAAGTTAAAGATACAGAGATTTTCGATAAGGACAGATATTCACTTGTTGTTCGAATTTATAATGTTATGCTCTTTGTTTGGAGCCATTTTATTCTCTACATTTTATGCTACACGGAATGTTCAAACCATTTTCAACATGTCAGGTTCCACTCGATTCGTCAAGTATTGTCATGATATCCTGATTTTTGTTTCAGGAGTCAACACAACCGACGGTACCATCAGGAGTGAGTTAAAGATACAGAGATTTTCGATAATGACAGATATTCACTTGTTGTTCGAATTTATAACGTTATGCTCTTTGTTTGGAACCATTTTATTCTCTACATTTCATGCTACACGGAATGTTCAAACCATTTTCAACATGTCAGGTTCCACTCGATTCGTCAAGTACTGTCATGATATCCTGATTTTTGTTTCAGGAGGCCGCCCACTTGGTAGCCGTAACAAAATCAACAGTAAGTTAAAGATACAGAGATTTTCGATGATGACAGATATTCACTTGTTGTTCGAACTTATAACGTTATGCTCTTTGTTTGGAGCCATTTTATTCTCTACATTTTATGCTAGACGGAATGTTCAAACCATTTTCAACATGTCAGGTTCCACTCGATTCGTCAAGTATTGTCATGATATCGTGATTTTTGTTTCAGGAGTCGACCCAACCGAGGCTACCAGAATCATAAGTAAGTTAAAAGATACAGAGATTTTCGATAATGACAGATCTTCACTTGTCGTTCGAATTTATAACATTATGCTCTTTGTTTGGAACCATTTTATTCTCTACATTCTATGCTACACGGAATGTTCAAACCATTTTCAACATGTCAGGTTCCACTCGATTCGTCAAGTATTGTCATGATATCCTGATTTTTGTTTCAGTAGTCCGCCCACTCAGCCGTAACCAAGTCAACGGTAAGTTAAAGATACAGAGATTTTCGATGATGACAGATATTCACTTGTTGTTCGAACTTATAACGTTATGCTCTTTGTTTGGAGCCATTTTATTCTCTACATTTTATGCTACACGGAATGTTCAAACCATTTTCAACATGTCAGGTTCCACTCGATTCGTCAAGTATTGTCATGATATCCTGATTTTTGTTTCAGGAGGCCGCCCACTCGGCCTTGCCAAAATCAACAGTAAGTTAAAGATACACAGATTTTCGATAATGACAGATATTCACTTGTTGTTCGAATTTAGCTCAAGCGAGTCGAGCACCGCGGAATGACGACTTTATTACAGCCTCTTTACCTAAATTTCAGGTACCCTGAAAAGTGTCAAAAACCGACTGTTAAAACTTGCGGATACTGCTATACACATGTCCTACCGTAAGTTGAAAACAATGTCACACAATGGAGATATTCAAGTCATAGCTACTATAAGACATGCGTCAAATATCGACAAAGTACAATAGTGTCATGATGTACCTATTTTATTTTCAGTTAGCGGTTCCGAGCTGACCCACGCAGAAGCTGGTGAGTGATAAGTGATAAGATTGAGTGGTACACTTAAACTCACTTGACAAATTTATACGTCTACCAAAACGATCGAATTATCTTTGTCTCCGTATTCTGGAAAATCATTCCGTTTGATATTCATTTCAGATAATTTGACGAGTGCCGGAATCAATCTCGAAACCGCTGTAATTTCTGTCCTAGGTGGTATAAACGGGAGTGAGTTGAAGACGACTTTTACCCTTTAAACATGTTTTTGTGATCTACTGTTCGCTTCACATATCCGGTGAAGTCGAGAAATTGTTTTAATTGACCGAGATTTTCTATTTTGATTCTTCATATTTCATTATTTTTTTCACTTATTGCCATTATATCATGCGTCAATTGGTGAATTTCCACTCTGTCATGATACGCCTATTTTATTTTCAGGAACCAAAGATGAAGTTTCTGGAAAATTCTGGAGTAAGTGACACTCATTCGAAAAATACACCAAGTCTAGTTTGATTTTCATCCAGCTGTTGTTAGAACTGAGTGAGAGTCGAAGACGACCTGATCATAACCTCTGTATTCGAATTTCAGCTTCTGTCGAGCCAGTACAAACCGCTATGGTAACCCATTTGCGACGCGCTGGAAGCAGCGCTGTACGTGAGTTGAAGACGATTGTGCCCATCTAGAATATCGCGCCTCAATTAGCACTTGAAAATTGTCTCAATTATTGAGGTATCTTTTAATTTCCAGATGCCAGCACTCAGATCAGCGATGCTGTGACCGAATTAAATGAATCATTCAACGCAATCAGGGTGCAAGTCGATGCGATTTTGGATAGTGCTTTCAGGATTGCCGCTAGTAAGTTGGAAACAATCGTACCATTAGAAATATAATTGTCATACTGAGATCTATCGTTTGCTACAAACCAAATTCCAATGAGGCTTTCATAAATTGATCTATTTTCTTAGCCTCCAGTTAGGCAAACGTGTTTGATACTATCAACATTCGATCCCTGATTTCAATTTTACCACCAGTTTAGTCCTGCTAAACTACGATCCTGCAGAATATTTTGACTTTTTATATTATTTCCAACATCAACTAAAATATGATGATTTCTTAAATTATACTCTCAATGTGCTCTGGTAATTGCCATTGAATCGTCATTTCACTTTCTCAGGTGGATCTGGATCTGGACCTGGATCTGGATCTGGGTATTCATAAATCCCATGCCAGTCCAGCTGAACCGAAGCAGCGGGAGAGACTATTTGTGAGTGTCATCGACAGTATCTGCACCTGATACGAAGATGCTGAATATATTTATTCACTAATTTTTGTGAATCTATTCGCAGGCCACTTCTTAGCAGCTATCGCGGAGCGGAATATTCGGAACCGCTCGTGCTTATCTGAAGAACTTTTTGTGGAAGACCGTAAATCATCTGCTGGACGAGAGACTACCACTTTCTTCCAGCACGTCTTCCAAATGATTACTGAATATGTATATACCAGTGAGAATAATGTAAAGCTGCATGAGGTTGTGAGCAATAAAAATCAATTTCGAAAATATTCATTCGCTGTATCGTATAAATTTTTCATTTCCCAACACAGATTCCGAATACAAAAGAATAAAGACATTCAGAGGCCCTTATAAAAACGATTACTTTTTCCTTCCGAGTCACGTGGCATGTGTAAAGCTTTTTTTATTTGCAACACCTGCATGAAAAGTTTGATTCCGTTCGGACCGCTGAACCGATTTGGATGAAATTTGCAAGGCATACCGTTCTTATTCCGAGGCTGTGCCGATAAAATTTTCAAACGTCGCTCGCTAACCATGTTTGAATACAAAATGCCCGTGAGGAATATTTCGATACAGATATACAGAATTAGTCACTGATTATCCGAAAATAGTGATTCAAAAACCGAAAGACGTTCAGAATGATATCCAAACGAGAAGAGTCGGTGCCTCGATCCCCCGTGCACCCCTTCCATGGTTAAAGACATGACATGATTTTTCCGCTCAAAATTAAGTCACCTTAGGGATCAGATTTGTCTTTGGCCTGCGGAGGGCTGTGCACATTACACCCTATAGGCTTAGGTTAAAATGGTTATCAATACGCAACTACTATCGATTATTCTTGGGTACTGTACTCTACCAAATCCTTGCAACCTCACTACCATCCTATCTTCGTGAACTACCCGTACGGAAGTATATATATTTTGTGAAGTATATGAAAAATATATTTCAACCTAAATATATGTCCTTTATAAGTAATTTATAATATATTTACATGTTTCATATATGTAAAATATATTTGATATTTCTCGCGATTCCGACACCAACTCTAATGCTTCGTATATATAATGATTATATTTTTAATATATTTATTATATATTCGCGTTTTATATGTGACACATATATGGTCGATATGCGTTGCGAAATGCATGCAAAATATAAATATTATATATTTCGATGCTCATATTTCCTGCTTATATTTTCGAAGCAATAGCACATGTATTTCATATATATTACACAAGGTATACCCCAATATATGTCACTACATCATCATTGAATATAGGTGACAGATATATGCTACATATATGTTGAGTTTTATATCTGACACATATATGGTCGATATGCGTTGGGAAATGCATGCAAAATATATACATTATATATTTGAATGCTTATATCTCCTGCTTATATTTTTGCAGCATATAGCACATATATTTCATATATATAATACGAGGTACATCACAATATATGTTACTATCATAGGGAAGTATATATATTTTGTGAAATATATAAAAAATATATTTGAACCTAATTAAATGTCGTTTAAAAGTCATCTATAATTTATTTACACTTTGCATATATGTAAAATATATTAGAAATTTCTTGCGATTCCGACACCAACTCTAATGCTTCGTATATATGATAACTATATTTTTAATATATTAATTATGTATTCGATTTTTTTATGTGACACATATATGGTCGATAAGATCCTCACTCTGCATTTCTACAACCAAACAGATTATCACTATTTATACATCAGAAAATATGAAGCTCTAACTATAAATCACTAAAAGATGGACCAACATTCAATAGCTGGTTTGGTGCAGTGGCTAGAGCGGGCGATTCGTAAGACAAAGTGACTGAGAAGATCGTGGTTCGAATCCCGGTTAAGCCTCGCGTTTTTTTTTTTTTTCTCGAAAAATACGTGACAGCGGCGGTGTACAATCAATTATGAGTACTCCATCTCTGTCGAACCACGTAAATTTGCTTTTTATTATTAATATTTAATTTCCGTACGGGCATACCTCTTCCATATATTTGTCGCATGTATTTCGATTATAAAAAAAATATATCGAATATATATATCAAATATAAAAAAGCGGCAAAAAGTTGTCTATTTATTATATATTCGAAAATGTTGAGAATATATATGTCTCATTTGTATATTATTTATATTCTTGGACATATATATATTTCCGTACGGGTATTCTGCGATCCGGATCCCAACGTTCGACGCTCCTCCAGATTAGTCGAAGCTGACTGCTCTTCAGCTTTCAAAATCCCCTTTGCCCGTACAAACAGCTACCAAAATTCGTTCACTCTCTCCGCCATTCATTTCTGGGACGGCTTGCCGTCTGCGGTGAAAGATAGCTCCTCACTCCCTTCCTTCAAGTTCAACCTTTATAAACATCTGCTGTCTCAGGAGTCCTGCGCCTAGTCCTAAATATGCCTCAGTCTTTAAGTAAACTTAGGTTCCAAACCAACCAAATCTTAATACTAGTCTTCGCGTCATGCCCTAAGTTTTCGCTATCATTCTTCATCATTGTTTAGAAATCCACTTTCATCCCGTTATTCATTATTCATTAGTAGTATCGCATCTTGAGATGATGCACCATTGTACATATGTCACTACGCTGCCTATTATTCTTTATATTGATTACTGTATTCTTTTCTATTTACCTGTTTATAGTTTCCTACTTCATACTCAAAAATTGTATACTCTGATATGTACTTCTTTTGCCTACAGGCCCAGCTCGGGCCATGGCATAATAAACTTATAGATTGTGTTTCTTGGATATGTAGGTCAATTAAAATTTTTTTTGTCTTGTTGACGTTTCGACTCTGATTCGAGCCCTCCTCAGAACATTAATTTTTATTTAGTATCTGTCAGGTAAAAGAAAAGAGAAAAAGAAAAATAATAAAAATAAATACATTGATTGAGCTTAATCGAAATTAGGATCTAATCTTAACCTAAAACATAGGTACCTTAAAGTAAAAGAAAGAAATCCTGTAAATACATGATCATGTCAAAGTCCATGAAACTCATTCAAGGGAAAACTGACACTCTTCGGCGGTTCGATCTGCCCACTTCTCCATCTTTTATGTCTTTTTTTGGTTGTAAAAGGTGATAGGGAGACACAATTGAATGTTGGTTAATCACAACTCCAGGAGGATTGCGAGGGAAATCAATAGATTTGGCGCCAACAACAGTCATAGGGTAAAGTGCTGTTAGAGTAGGGCTTACACATAGGTAGATCAACCGATCGATAAGGTGGATTACATTATTAGTTATGCTTGGTAACAATAGATGAATAGATGCTGCTTAGGTGTTCAACGTCCTGTCTTAGGTTACAGGTATTCGAATGTCCAACTATATTACACATTTCTATCAAAATTCTTCTGTAATAATTGGACTCTTCATCTAAAATACAAACTTTATCATAATCAAATTGATGGTCAAGGTCGACACGGTGTTGAGTCAAAGCTGAGTGTCTCTCAGGCGCATCATTAATATTATTTTGATGTTCTTTAATCCTAGTGTGTAATTGTCGGGATGTCTGTCCAATATAGACCTGATTACATTGTTTACACGGTATTTTGTAAACAACATTTGATCTGCAATCCTTGGTCAGGGTATCTTTACCAGAGTCAAACAAGTATCTCAGGTCACGACAGTTCTTACCGACAAATTTAACATTATATTTCAGAAAAATCCTGTTGAGAGACTCAAACAAGTCAACACAATCTACAAAATATACTTGAGGTCAAGAATATTCTACTCAATAAACTTATAGATACATATATACATACATACCTTATGGGCATCAACGGGCCTTCGATAATCTTCGCAGTCATTTCGTATCTAGATATGGTATAGAGGACATTTCAATGACGGGATTCGTTTACCCCGATTGTCGAGTCTGATTCATATTGTATTGACGCAAGTACTTGAATCGTTAATTCGTCATCACTTCTGAATATTCAATAAAGTCTTATCATCGCCTGTACCTTATTGATACAGTTGTGCATCGTGGACTACGAATACCTAAATTCAAATATTATTTTGTTCGGAGGTGGATGCCTAATTGGCAGTGTTGTAAAAGGTACTTAATTTTTAGTACCTAGGTACAGGTACAGGTACTTGCAGAAAAAAGTACCTAGGTACAGGTACTCAAGATGATTTAAAAATATGTTTTCCGGCCGTTGAAGCAAAGGAAATAGAAAATGAAAAAATTGTTTTTTGTTCAAAGCGGCTGCCATTTTGTTATCCGGGGGTTTTGAAAAACCGAAAACCGATAAGGCCCCCCAAATTTAGTCGAGTTTGATGGATTTCAACCCCCTTTGTTTAAAAAGAAACTGAATTCCAACAGGTGGTGCTGGGCGCATGAAATTAGACAACGTCATTGCTGGCGCTCCGAAAATGGACGAACATTTTCACAGTGTTTTCACATGAGTAAAGTACCTTGAATTGTACCTAAAAAATAGGTACAGGTACTCCTGAAAAGTAACTAGGTACAGGTACAAGGTACTTATCTGGAAATGTACCTAGGTACAGGTATAGGCGCAACAGACCTGGACGCCGGGAACTATGGCGCGATAGACCTGGACGCCGAGAACTATGGCGCGATAGACCTGGACGCCGGAAACTATGGCACGACACGGCGCTTCGCGCCTCCTTGGATATACCGGCTCGTGAAATCAACAACCGACCATAGTTACGTGAGTGAGACGAACGTACGAACGAAAAACTTTATTATATTTCATTTCTTCAACATTACTCTGACCATCTAACTACGTTCAAATAAGGATTTTCATATATAGAGACGTGAACGGAAAGGCCGATTTTGCTACCTGTTTTCGGGGAGTAAGCAGTTGTTTTACCGACCGGGAAGTCTTCTCTCCCGGTAAGTCTTTCTTCCCCGTTCTTTCTTCCCGTTCTTTCTTCCACAATACAGTGTGCACCGCGGCAGCAGGACTTTTCACTCCCTCGGTTTAGTTTGCTAACCTCATGTTCGGCTCGCGATTCGGGGTCCTCTCCTCTCCCTCGTGCAGCAAACTACACGCTCGGGAGCGAAAATGTCCTTTGTTCCCTTGGTACACAATATACTATTACAAGTGACTGTATGGAATCCGTCGATTTCTGTATTGGTTCCAACATTTTTGGCACTTTCGAGCATCTTTTGAAGATACCGTTCGGTTCAGAAGATTATCGGTTCAATTTGCTCGATCTTCAAATTTCCCGCTCTTCTTAATTTCCAAGTTCCTAAGTTAGTCTGATCCCTTCTGACGTCACGATCACTTTGCAATCGATTTTACAATTTCATATAATACATTTCGATAAAATTTATAGGCATCATGGGACTCCCGCCTGATATCCTCACAGAACTTCGTCAGTGAAATAAAAGCTCCGTAGCAAATATGGTCGAAGACTTACTTCACTTTTTCTAACCACGTCTTATCGTCAACGGTTTCCAAGTCGATTAAATAATTCTTATCAACCGTTAATTCGAATGACGTAATGTGTGAATTAATCGTAACGGTCGAAAACAATTTACAAATCGACACAAAAATAGAGCTGAGGCTCTGTCAAACTGGAGTTCTCCCAAGAACTATCCGGCATTAGCCTATCGACTACTTTCTGGAAAACCTCAGAAAACCAGAAAGTGGATAGTAAGCACCACAATCCCAAAAATTATCCATTAATCCATCGTCGCTACGTAAGTGTCCTTGGTGAAGATCCTGTGAAGATCCTGCAGGTTCCATTCGGGGCGAAGTCGAAGAGTCCACCCGGTGAGAAAATAGTCCAACCGGTGGGAGAATTGTTCAGCCGTTGAAAAATCCGGTGAAATCCGGAAAAATCCGGTGTTGAAAGTTTAAAGGACACGGGAACCAAGGATCGCACCCAGAAGGACCATCAGGACCGGAAAAATCAGCACATCCTGGAGTTGGAGGACAGGGATGAGTCACAGGACAAGGATAGGAGGGATTGTGAAGTCAATCTCAATTCCGAGAACATTGTTTCTCATTGAAACGAGATTTCGTTCTTTGGAAAATTTACTCATTGAGTATTTGACAAATAATGAAGAAGATAATGAAGAAATTGGAGCGATCATATCTCATATCCAGTTTGATAGTTCGATCTTCCAAAAATCCATGAAGAAATCCGTGTTTCGCTGAAGACGTGTAGGAATCCGTGTCTTTCCGAAGGTAGATTGAGATCCGTAGATTAAGACTGCCGCAAGAAACACATCTTCGACCAAGACAAGGGATTTCTCAATCATCCCATCAGGCTGAAGAGGAAAACTGTAAAAAAATGCTCAACACAAATAGGTTGAGAAACGAAGCAATCCGAGCGACGTTCAGACAGTTCAAATCCTGAGGCAAAGCTATGTGCTACTTTATCATAATACTCGTCTCGAGATCTCCTTTAAAGTATGAGTTTAAAATGTTTAAAGATCATTGTCCTTTAAGAATTATCGTCCCATCGACTTATTGACGACGCGAGGGCACTAGGTTTGTAAACAATAACTATCCCATCGACTTATTCACGACGCGAGGGCACTACTGTCCCATCGACTTATTGGCAATGCGAGGGCACTTCCTGTATGAACAATAATTGTCCCGTCGACTTATTGACGATGCGAGGGCACTACGTTTGTAAGCAATAACTGTCCCATCGACTTATTGGCAACGCGAGGGCACTATTTTCCGATCACTTCAATTATGGTTTGGTTATATCGTATTTTTTAATTCCCATAAGTAATCCCAAGTCTTCAAAAATACCCACCAACAAAAATTCCTCTTCCACAAAAAGTCTCCTTCCGAAAATTCGTTTTCAACAAAAGTCGTCCTTGAAAAAAATCCCTGTAAAAGGATTGATATCAAATATAAGTACCAAGTACAAAAAAAAAAAGAAAAATCAAACCATATAACGTTGCGCTCACTCGATTGGGTTTTCATAATTTATTGTGAGGAGAAAAATTGGGAGCATGAGTTTCGCGAAGAGAAAATTTTCGAAAGAAAAAATTGAGGGAGTGGTACTTGCGGGCCAGGTGTGAGTGAGTGGAAGAGTGACCACTGAGGTCTACAAGTCACATTTTTTTATCTCGCTATGAAGGCCCGCCAAGTACCACTCCCTCAATTTTTTCTTTCGAAAATTTTCTCATCGCGAAACTCAAGCTCCCAATTTTTCTCCTCACAAATTATGAAAACCCAATCGAGTGAGCGAGCGTAGCGAGCGAACGAGCACAACGTTATATGGTTTGATTTTTCTTTTTTTTTGTACTTGGTACTTGTATTTGATATCAATCCTTTTACAGAGATTTTTTTGAAGGACGACTTTTGTTGAAAACGAATTTTTGGAAGAAGACTTTTTGTGGAAGACGCATTTTTGTTGGTGGGTATTTTTGAAGACAGATTTTGTGTGAAAGAATTTTGTTGGTAAATTTTGTGGGTGGACCACATTAATGTACTTGGCGAAAGGTTTTTGCACCAGAGGTGCTTTTTGGGGGATATCACTACTTTTTGTATATTTTTTTTACTTCCTGCTAACTCCGCTAGCTCGCTGTGCTTGCTCAATTGGGTCTTCGTAGATCCTCACTTGCTATGCTCGCTCGGTTGTCAGTATTTTTCTGACCGATTATTTCTATTGAGTATATCCCATTGGATGGACGGTAAAAAATCATGAATTTCCTGTTATAAAACGCTAGATATTGTCGGAAATGTTGATAAGAACGCGTAAATGTATGTCCAGTTGATTTCTATAACTCTGACTTTTACTTAGGGGCAGACGTGAAATATTGACCCTTATTGGGTTGTATAAATTGATCCGTCAAAATCATTCACAGTAAATATTCGCAACGTGGAACCCTGTGCGCGGCCCTCCTCCCTTCTCATCCGGGCTTGGGAGCGGCCACAGCGGAGTTACTTACACGTAGGGTTATAGTCACTGCTCATTACAAATTAAATCTTAAAAAATGTTCACAGTAAGAAAATCTGAAAATCAGTGTATAAATAATCATTGGTATTCACTCAATAAAGTCTTCCGGGATAGTACTTCTGTTATAAATTGCATGGCAAGATTCGTCTGTTCCATCCGGTCCACCAAGGTATTCTTAGAACTCGATGATTTCAAGTCGTGTAACTCCAGTAGTCTAATAAGTATGCCGTGATGTGAAAATTGAAAGCTGAGTCATCGAAGCAAACTCCCTGAGTATACTGCAACGTACACATTTCTTCCATAGAGCTATAAGTAGGCGTGCGATAACTATAACGAAAGCGATCAAACAATTGATCATATCGTCAAGGTCAGAATGGATGGACGTATTCGGCGGACAGTCCAGATCTCACATGCAACTCAGAAAACTCTGTATGAAGTGTTACGGACCTATATACTTGTCTCAAAGCATATTTCAACTCGTCTGCTCTAGAGTTCCCGCTGAGATTCATCTGCTTTCTCAGGATGCGTCGATATATCAATAGCTCGTCCACGAAATAGTCCCTCCGGAACTCACACAATTTTTTTTGTTCGTAATATACTTGCCTCGATACTCTACAGAGTCTCTTGATATTTAGCACCTGGATCATGAACATATAATCAATATATAAACGACCAATATAAATAAATTAGATTACCGAGTCTCTTGATTCCTCTAGTATAACCTCCTTTGATAAATCAATAACTGACGCCAACTTCAAATTATTGAACAGCGCCACATTCACACTCATCGCATTCGATCACAGAGTTTGAAGCGAAGGATTTATTATTAACCTCACTCAAATCACTCATAACCTGCTTTTAGTTTCTTGGTTGGCTCAGAATTTGATTTTCTCTCCGACTATTTTCACGGAAATTACCAGCGGGTGTCCGCGAACTCGAAGGTGAATTAGGGAGATGTTGATTTTGGTCTGAACCGTTACGACCGTTACTATCCCGGTCACGCCACGAATTCTGTCTATCTGGCTGATTTCTATCCAAGTTGTCGATGTGACGTTTCAAAGCGAAACATGTTTGGGCATCATGACCTCTCTTTTTGCAAAATAAACAAGTTTTTACAAAATTTCGATTTTGTCGATCCGCGTTATTTCGGAAGGAGTTGGGTTGACTCGGTTGTGACCTAGGAGTGGAAGATGGTTTCTCCGGAGAATTTTTAACCGGGGGAGCGGGTTTTTCCTCAGCGATCTGTCGAATTCGCTGAGATCCCATATCCTCTTGGTTGAGAATCTCTATCTCTAATCCTCTAACAATCGCGTCGCGAAGGGTGGGCAGTTTAGCCATCTTCAAAGCATGGTTAGTAGTTGGATCAGAAATTGCGTTTATGAAACGCGCACAGGTCAATTTGTCCCTGCTGGAACCCAGACAATCGGGTATAGCACTACGCGCCAATCGCTCAAGGTCATGTCCAAGGGTGGCCAAGTCCTCCCCCTTCTTTTGTCGCCGGTTCTCAAACTGAGTGAAATAGAGCTCAGACAGATGTTCCTCACCGAAACGGAATTTCAAAGCTGTACAGATCTTATTAAAGTCACGCGCATGTACATCGGTTAGCGAGCTCAAAGCGCTCAACGCATTTCCCCTAAGTGACGCGGTCAAAGTCGCGGCTTTTTCTGCGGGCCCCCACTTATTTAATTCTGCGATCATAGCGAACTGCCGCTCGTAAATCGCCCACGGAGTCGAACCGTCATAAGAGCTAGGTGTAACGTTCTGGGAGTTTCTATTCCGGTTGTCTGAAGTTAATATTCCCGGGTTCAAATCTTGAGAAACTGACGGTCCGGTGACCGGCGAAGTAACGGTGGCGATGTTAGCTGGCACGAGATTATTCGAAGAAAAGGAAGACAGTGCCTCGGAGATGATATTCCGCAAGCTTTCGTGAGTCAAGACATTATTTTCTGGCGCTCCCTGAGGTAGACGTTGAGGATCACCCGCTTCCAGTCTCGCAAAACAACTAGCCTGGTTTTCTCTACCACTCCTGGCGCCGTTCAAGTTACCGAAGGGACGCGGTGGCAAAACATTTAATTCTCTGGAAGCGCTATTTGGGATTCGATTGCAAATAGTTTCGGGAAACAACTGCTCTGGACCTCTGATGACTTCTTCTCGAACATTGCCAAACCTAGAATTTTGCCTGTTGAAAACAAGGTTAGGGCTGACTCCTACGCGGGGCGCGGCGAACCGGACATCCTCTCGACCTAAATTCATCGCCGAGCCAGCCTCTACATTACTGCCATGCCTGTGTGGCGATCCCGGGTTCTCAACCCTCGGGTGACTATCGCCACACGTCAGGTCTCTACGACTTACGTCTTGGTCGTTCCGTAGTGTATTCCCACTACGGACTTGGGTGTGACGCACCGGTGTGAGCGATGCCAGTAGCATCGCTCCACTTGGACCGGTTCTATTTATAAATTGGAGGTCTGACCTTGGTGCCTCAGCGAGCACATTTTGGAGCAGAACCTGGTTCGGGGACTTGGTACGGCCTCTCGGAGTCGGTACGGGCCTGTCCTCTAATAAGTCCTCTAGGGTCCGAGTTCCTCGGTTCTCCATGCGTTCTAAGCGAAGGCATACTTCCTCCTGTTGACGGCGGAGGTCGTCCTGTTGTTGCTGAAAGTCCAAACGCAAATCGTCTTGCCGCTGTTGTAGGTCGGACTGGATGCGTTGGATCATCCGCTGACGCTCTTCCCGCTCTCGTTCTAGCTCGAGTCGGCGAACTTCAACTTCCGAACGACGTTCATCCCTCTCGCGTTCTAATTCGAGGCGCTGAACCTCCAGATCGCGTTCTATCCCGAGGCGTTGAACCTCCCGATCGCGCTTTCGTTGTTCCCTCTCTCGTTCTAACTGGATTCGTTGGATCTCGATTGTCTGCACAAATTGTTCCTGTGCACTTTCAGATTCCAGCCGGCGGAGTTCAAGTTCAAGTCGACGATTCTCCCGATCTTGCTCTTAAGCGAGTAACCGCTCTTCTGTAATCTTTTCAACTTCAGCATTCAATTGATTGCTGAGTTGACGCTGCACCAAAAGTTGATGTTGTTGCAGTAAGTCTTGGACTGGGAGTGTCGCAACGTTTTCTCCTTCTCTAGAAAGCGGCAGCTGAGGCCGTTGAACATCAGGAGTCGCGGACGTCGCAGGCCCTTGGGTTGCTGCGGCTATCCCGTCGATCTCCGACAAAACAGATTGTAGTTCGCGTGTGCGTCGAGTAGTGCGTCTCCGCTTTCGCGGGGACGGTGCTCCCGATGCTGCGTTCTCTTCATTCATCATCGTTGTATTCGTAGTTATTTGAGTAGTCGTTTTTCTGATCACCTCCTCTCTCACTCACCAAATCTCCAATTATCGGATCAGCAAGAATCCCACTTCTGACACCAAATGTAACGAAGGATGAGACCTTGTCACGAATAAATAAGGGTTCTCCCGAAATGATAAAGGCGACACGTGAGACCAAGTTTAAGGTGCAAAGAAATTATATGTTTATTCAGCAAGTGAATATACGTGTTCAGAGTTTAAAGTCTGGGACAGGACTGTTTTCACAATAATACTGGTTGACGCAGCAACCAGTAATTCAGATATTTAATATCACTAATCCTATCACCTATTTCCTCAGGGTACTAAGTTCAGGGGTGTCTCATTATGACTTCCCCTGTCAAACCCTCATACAACGGGTACCTTTATAACAATATTTAGGAAAACTTGTGCAAACTTTGTTACATCGCGTATCTAATGGCATAAGGTCGTAAGCGCCAAAAACGCGTTTTGGTGGCAAAGGGTCGTATAATTTTTTTTTCCCGCCATTCGCACTGAAAACGGCCAAAACGTATAAATCAATTGAAATTACGAGATCGAAAAATGTAAGTGCAAAAGGTCATAAGTTTGGCGGATACGTCGTTCTTTCATTACAATTTTTAAGGAAAAATAAAAAACAACGTAAAGGCAAAACGTCGTAAGCGCCATTTTTTTCATGATTTTTAATGATTTTTCTAAATAGTTGTAAAAACTCGTAAAGAAGGTCGTAAGCGCACTTTTAATTTTTTTTTTTCATTTTTCATGATTTTTTCAAATAGCTGTAAAAACTCGTAAAACGCAAAGATAAATTGAAAGAACGACCATTTAAAAAAATTCGATAAAAAATATTGGTCGTTAAAAGCAGAAGGTCGTAAGCGCACTTTTTATTTTTTTTCATTTTTCATGATTTTTTCAAATAGCTATAAAAACTCGTGAACCGCAAAGAAAAATCGAAATCGACGTCGTTTCGAAAAATTTGATAAAAGAAATCGCAGTTAAAAGCAGAAGGACGTATCCGCCCAACTCACGACCTTTTGCACTTACATTTTTCCGATCTCGTAATATCAATTGATACCTTTAGAACGTTTTCAGAGAGATTGGCGTGAAAAAAAAAAAAATTATACCACTTTATGCCAGTATAAACAGCAAAACGTCGTATAATGGCGTTTACGTCCTTATGTCATTGGATACGCGACATACGTTACTAATGTTTTGTTCATCGCCTACGTTAAGTTATCGACGTGGTAGGGGGTCTCTCTGCTGTATATAAATACGACGGATCGGACGAATTCTAACCAGAAACCTATTTCTAACGAAGTAAGTGACTACCTTCAACATCTTCAACATGAACAAGATCGTCTGTCTTCTTGTCGCCTCATTGCTGTGCGTGGGTGTTGGCAGCGGTAAGTTACAGACCAATAGCACATGCTCGAACGTTCTATTTTCCAATACAATGAAACCTCACTTATACTTATTTCAATCGGGTACGCTAGAAAATACATACATATAAGTGAGAATAACGTAAAAAAAAAAACTAACTGAGAGTCAAGTGGTTCGATAGCTTCCACGTCAGCATTGCAATTTCACACACATCATCAACAGGTGAAAAAAACCTGTTCTGTAGATAAACGTAGAAATATTTTTGCATCAAGGAGTAAAATATTCTCAATACAACAAGGATACAATATTCAATCTAAGAATATTTGAATTATTGATTTCAATTCCAACTGGACGTATATCGGAAGCAATCAATTTTTCAAGTATTGTGTCTCGAAATATTTAACAGCATACTTATTTTGTTATGCCTGCATTTTCGTATCACAGAAAGTAAAATTTAAAACCGTAAAATGGTACCGAAGTGGAAAATCGACCATTCATCGAACTCATGTATATCAAGAGTAATCAACTTTTGAAGTGTTGTGTCACGAAATATCGCGTGTCTAATGACATAAGGACTTAAGCGCCATTATACGACGTTTTGCTGTTTATAATGGCATAAAGTCGTATAATTTTTTTTTTCACGCCAATCGCTCTGAAAACGTTCGCAACATATCAATTGAAATTACGAGATCGAAAAATGTAAGCGCAAAAGGTCGTGAGTTGAGCGGATACGCCCTTCTGCTTTTAACTGCGATTTTTTTATCGAATTTTTCGAAACCACGTCGATTTCGATTTTTCTTTGCGTTTCACGAGTTTTCACAGCTATTTAAAAAAATCATGAGAAATAAGAAAAATCAAAATGGCGCTTACGACCTTCTGCTTTTAACTACCGGGCAATTCCATATCAAGTGATCAAGGCTTTTGGGACAAATTTTTCTGATCTTGACGTCGATCTCAGAAAAAGTAGTTTACGATGAAAAAAAAATACTCACCAAAGCATTTTTTTTTATTCTCAATATTTTCGAAATTATGCAACCTCTTCGTATTGGCGCATTTTTTTTTTTCAAAAAATCGTAACTCCGGCTACGTTGGTCATAGGGAGATCAACTTGGGCTCATTTTCTTCGCAAAAGAGTATAGTTTTTAGAAAAAAATGGGGCATTGGGATTTTCGATCGCTCAACATAAAATTGTCTGCATTTCCCGAAACAATTAGAGATTGCGGAAAAACGCATTTTTATTTTAATCTGAAAAAAATCACAGACCTAGATATATGTATCCTCTCAGTGCTATGTAATTTTCAGAGTGGGAGAGCCAGGCGTCATTTTTTTATGGCCTAAAATGTGTATTACGTTGATAAGTACCTTTTATCGTGTAATATTTTCGGCAGACTACTTAAGTATTTAGAATTCAAGAATAGGCTTTTCGGTTCAAATAACATCTTTAATCATGTATTTTGGGCCAAATTATGTTGCTCTAGGGCTGTAGGGCATGCCCTACTAATATTTTTTATCGAATTTTTTTGAAATGGTCGTTCTTTCAATTTATCTTCGCGTTTTACGAGTTTTTACAACTATTTGGAAAAATCATTAAAAATCATGAAAAAAATGGCGCTTACGATGTTTTGCCTTCACGTTGTTTCTTATTTTTCCTTAAAAATTGTAATTAAAGAACGACGTATCCGCCAAACTTATGACCTTTTGCACTTACATTTTTCGATCTCGTAATTTCAATTGGGTCTTTTCGTCGATGCGCACCATGTAGACGCCTGGGTATATGCAGCTGACATGACATTAATTGTTGCTGGATAAATATGATTGGTCACCAACAATCAGTATCTTCTCAGTTGCATATACCCAGGCGTCTACATGGTGCGCATCGACGAAAAGACCCTGTATACGTTTTGGCCGTTTTCAGAGCGAATGGCGGGGGAAAAAAAATTATACGACCTTTTGCCACCAAATCGCGTTTTTGGCGCTCACGACCTCATGCCATTAGACACGCGATATTTCACAGCACACTTAACATTTTTTAGCTCGTATGTTCTGCAGGTGGTAAGATTCATTGAATCGTTAAAAATAAAAACTATGCGTACGTCATCACGATATAGATAAAATGTGTTTTTATAACGTTATGCTCTTTGTTAGGAGCCATTTTATTGTCTACATTTTATGCTACACGGAATGTTGAAACGATTTTCAACATGTCAGGTTCCACTCGATCCGGTAAGTATTGTCATGATATCCTGATTTTTGTTTCAGGAGTCGACCCACCCACGAGTCCCAGACCCAGTAAGTTAAAGATACAGAGATTTTCGATAATGACAGATATTCACTTGTTGTTCGAATTTATAACGTTATGCTCTTTGTTTGGAGCCATTTTATTCTCTACATTTTATGCTACACGGAATGTTCAAACCATTTTCAACATGTCAGGTTCCACTCGATTCGTTAAGTATTGTCATGATATCCTGATTTTTGTTTCAGGAGGCCGCCCACTCGGTGGCCGTAACAGAATCATCAGGAGTGAGTTAAAGATACAGAGATTTTCGATAATGACAGATATTCACTTGTTGTTCGAATTTATAACGTTATGCTCTTCGTTTGGAGCCATTTTATTCTCTACATTTTCTGCTACACGGAATGTTCAAACCATTTTCAACATGTCAGGTTCCACTCGATTCGTCAAGTATTGTCATGATATCCTGATTTTTGTTTCAGGAGTCAACACAACCGAGGCTACCATCAGGAGTGAGTTAAAGATACAGAGATTTTCGATAATGACAGATATTCACTTGTTGTTCGAATTTATAACGTTATGGTCTTTGTTTGGAACCATTTTATTCTCTACATTTTATGCTACACGGAATGTTCAAACCATTTTCAACATGTCAGGTTTCACTCGATTCGTCAAGTATTATCATGATATCCTGATTTTTGTTTCAGGAGTCAACACAACCGACGGTACCATCACGAGTGAGTTAAAGATACAGAGATTTTCGATAAGGACAGATATTCACTTGTTGTTCGAATTTATAACGTTATGCTCTTTGTTTGGAGCCATTTTATTCTCTACATTTTCTGCTACACGGAATGTTCAAACCATTTTCAACATGTCAGGTTCCACTCGATTCGTCAAGTATTGTCATGATATCCTGATTTTTGTTTCAGCTGTCGACCCACCCGCGGATACCGGAAACAACAGTAAGTTAAAGATACAGAGATTTTCGATAATGGCAGATGTTCACTTGTTGTTTGAATTTATAACGTTATGCTCTTTGTTTGGAACCATTGTATTCTCTACATTTTATGCTACACGGAATGTTCAAACCATTTTCAACATGTCAGGTTCCACTCGATTCGTCGAGTATTGTCATGATATCCTGATTTTTGTTTCAGGAGTCAACACAAGCGAGGCTAACAGAATCAACGGTAAGTTAAAGATACAGAGATTTTCGATAAGGACAGATATTCACTTGTTGTTCGAATTTATAACGTTATGCTCTTCGTTTGGAACCATTTCATTCTCTACATTCTATGCTAGACGGAATGTTCAAACCATTTTCAACATGTCAGATTCCACTCGATTCGTCAAGTATTGTCCTGATATCCTGATTTTTGTTTCAGGAGTCCGCCAACTCAGCCGTAACAAAATCAACGGTAAGTTAAAGATACAGAGATTTTCGATGATTACAGATATTACCTTGTTTTTCGAATTTATAATGTTATGCTCTTTGTTTGCAACCATTTTATTCTCTACATTTTATGCTACACGGAATGTTCAAACCATTTTCAACATGTCAGGTTCCACTCGATTCGTCAAGTATTGTCATGATATCCTGATTTTTGTTTCAGGAGGCCGCCTATTCGGCATTCTCAGAGTGAACAGTAAGTTAAAGATATAGAGATTTTCGATAATGACAGATATTCACTTGTTGTTCGAATTTAGCTCAAGTGAGTCGAGCACCGCGGAATGACGACTTTATTACAGTCCTCTTTACTTAAATTTCAGGTACCCTGAGAAGTGTCAAAAACCAACTGTTAAGACTTGCGTATACTGCTAAACGCATGTCCTGCCGTAAGTTGAAAACAATGTCACCCAATGGAGATATTCAAGTCATAGCTACTAAGACATGCGTCAAATATCGACTAAGTACAATAGTGTCATAATGTACCTATTTTATTTTCAGATAGCAATCCCAAGGTGACCCCCGGAGACGCTGGTGAGTGATAAGTGGTACACTTACACGTACTTGACCAATTTATACGTCTACCAAAACGCTCGAATTATCTTTGTCTCCGTATTCTGGAAAATCATTCCGTTTGATATTCATTTCAGATACTTTGACGAATGCCGGATTCCATCTCGAAAGCGCTGTAAGGGCTGTCCTACGGGGCCGTAGCGGGAGTGAGTTGAAGACGACTTTTACCCTCTAAAAATGTTTTTGTGATCTACCGTTCGCTTCACATATCCGGGTGAAGTCGAGAAATTGTTTTAATTGACCGAGATTTTCTATTTTGATTCTTCATATTTCATTATTTTTTTCACTTATTGCCATTATGTCATGCGTCAATTGGTGAATTTCCACTCTGTCATGATACGCCTATTTTATTTTCAGGAACCAAAGAAGAAATTTATAACGAATTCCTGAGTAAGTGACACTCATTCGAAAAATACATCAAGCCTAGCTTGATTTTCATCCAGCTGTTGTTACAACTGAGTGGGAGTCGAAGACGACTTGATTATAACCTCTGTATTCAAATTTCAGATTTTGTCAACGAAGTAGAAAACAATATGGTAACCCATTGGCGACGCGGTGGAGACATCGCTCGAGGTGAGTTGAAGACGATTGTGCCCATCTAGAATATCGCGCCTCAATTAGCACTTGAAAATTGTCTCAATTATTGAGGTATCTTTTAATTTCCAGATGCCAGCACTCAGATCAGCGATGCTGTGACCGAATTAAATGAATCATTCAACGCAATCAGGGTGCAAGTCGATGTGATTTTGGATAGTGCTTTCAAGATTGCCGCTAGTAAGTTGGAAACAATCGTACCATTAGAAATATAATTATCATACTGAGATCTATCGTTTGCTACAAACCAAATTCCAATGAGGCTTTCATAAATTGATCTATTTCCTTAGCCTCCAGTTAGGCAAACGTATTTGATACTCAACATTCGATCCCTGATTTCAATTGTACCACCTGCACGAGTTTAGTACTGCTAAACTACGATCCTGAATATTTTGACTTTTTATATTATTTCCAACATCAACTAAAATATTATGATTTCCTCAATTATACTTTTAATGTGTTCTGGTAATTGCCATTGAATCGTAATTTCACTTTCTCAGGTAGATTTCGACTATCATATATCTTACGCCAGTCCAGCTGAACCGAAGCAGCGGAAGAGACTATTGGTGAGTGTCATCGACAGTATCACCTGATACGAAGATGCTGAATATATTTATTCACTAATTTTGGTGAATCTATTCGCAGGCCACTTCTTAGCAGCTATCGCGGAGCAGAATATTTGGAACCGCTTGTGCTAATCTGAAGAACTTTTTGTGGAAGATCGTAAATCATCTGCTGGACGAGAGACTATCACTTTCTTCCAGCACGTCTTCCAATTGATTACTGAATATGTATATACCAGTGAGAATAATGTAAAGCTGCATAAGATTGTGAGCAATAAAAATCAATTTCGAAAATATTCATTCGCTGTATCGTATAAATTTTCCATTTCCCAACACAGATTCCGAATACAAAAGAACAAAGACATTCAGAGGCCCTTATAAAAACGATTACTTTTTCCTTCCGAGTCACGTGACATGTGTAAATCTTTTTTTATTTGGAACACCTGCATGAAAAGTTTGATTCCGTTCGGACCGCTGAACCGATTTGGATGAAATTTGCAAGGCATACCGTTCTTATTCCGAGGCTGTGCCGATAAAGTTTTCAAACGTCGCTCGCTAACCATGTTTGAATACAAAATGCCCGTGAGGAATATTACGATACAGATATACAGAATTAGTCACTGATTATCCGAAAATAGTGATTCAAAACCGAAAGACGTTCAGAATGATATCCAAACGAGAAGAGTCGGTGCCTCGATCCCCCGTGCACCCCTTCCATGGTTAAAGACGTGACATGATTTTTCCGCTCAAAATTAAGTCACCTTATGGCATCAACGGGCCTTCGATAATCTTCGCAGTCATTTCGTATCTAGATATGGTATAGAGGACATTTCAATGTCGGGATTCGTTTACCCCGATCGTCGAGTCTGATATTGTATTCATATTGTATTGACGCAAGTACTTGAATCGTTAATTCGTCATCACTTCTGAATATTCAATAAAGTTTTATCATCGCCTGTACCTTATTGATACAGTTGTGCATCGTGGACTACGAATACCTAAATTCAAATATTATTTTGTTCGGAGGTGGATGCCTAATTGGCAGTGTTGTAAAAGGTACTTAATTTTTAGTACCTAGGTACAGGTACAGGTACTCAAGATGTACCTGTATTTAGGTACTTAGGTACTTCTTTTATGGGAAGTACGAGAGCAATCTGAAAAATATGGACGCAATTATAGACCAGACAAACAGGTTATTTCATATTAAGGGGAGGTTACGGTTCAAAGGGATGGAAAATGCACAAAGTTCGGACATTATTTTTTAACATGAAATGAACACTTTTGGAGATGGAGTTTCACCTATTTCATTCATTTATTAGAGAAGAAGAAATTCCAATTTTGTACATAAGAAAAAATGTAAAAAGGCGGCTCCAGCTCCTGTCAACTACCTACACTGTGGGTTCCGGTTCACGCGGTGCGCCCCACAGCTTCAACGGATGAATCGATTGACACGTATCTGTACTCATTTTGAAGCAAATTAATACGTACACATTGTATAACAAAAAATATGTTTTCCGGCCGTTGAAGCAAAGGAAATAGAAAATGAAAAAATTGTTTTTTGTTCAAAACGGCTGCCATTTTGTTATCCGGGGGTTTTGAAAAACCGAAAACCGATAAGGCCCCCCAAATTTAGTCGAGTTTGATGGATTTCAACCCCCTTTGTTTAAGAAGAAACTGAATTCCAACAGGTGGTGCTGGGCGCATGAAATTAGACAACGTCATTGCTGGCGCTCCGAAAATGGACGAACATTTTCACAGTGTTTTCACATGAGTAAAGTACCTTGAATTGTACCTTAAAAATAGGTACAGGTACTCCTAAAAAGTACCTAGGTACAGGTATAGGCGCGACAGACCTGGACGCCGGGAACTATGGCGCCGCGATAGACCTGGACGCCGGGAACTATGGCGCGATAGACCTGGACGCCGGAAACTATGGCGCGACAGCCACTGAAGGTTAGATTCTATATGTATATCAGTCACTGATCTCTATTAGAGGTCAGTGATATCAGTGGGCCGGCGCTTCGCGCCTCCTTCTGAAGCATCGCTAAGGGACCCACCCCCTATTTCAGGTGGCAGCAGGCGCGCCTCACTTTTCCTAGGAATGACTGGCCTAACTTTTTCTAACCTTCAGTGGCTGTTCTAACCTCTTCTAACCCTTTTTGGAACACTCACTTATTTCTTTTCTCTGCTTACATACGCGCCTCACTTCACCTACAGCCACTGCAGGATAGATTGTATGGTCCTATATTATAAAGATATATCGCCGCTGCCGCCGCCGCCGCCGCCGCCGCCGCCGCCGCTGTTTCAGGAATCGAGGACCACCCACCTCGAATTCCTGGGTTTTCCCCAGAATCCTGGGTTTTCCCAGAATTCCGGGGATTCCCCAGAATTCCGGGGATTCCCCGGACCCCCTCCCCCTCCCCCTCCTCTCCTCTCCTCTCCTCTCCTCTCCTCTCGTAATGTTACAAAAGGGCTAAACCCTCTGCTTATCAAACCAAGAGGTCTCTTAATAACTACTCAATAACTGTGAGACAAGAAGTACCAAACTCTTCACAAATATGTTCAAACAAGCTTCAAGTTTATTCAAACGTGTATGCTCATTCAAGTCTGAGACAAGACTGTTTTTTACAATAATAATTATTATGCTCTTTTCTTAATAACAAAATATCAGCTGTTTGCCCAGCCCACTAAAAACTCCAGCTGTCAAAGTGACACTTTGAAAATTGAAATGACTTGAAAATTGAAATTGTCAAAGTGACAGCAAACATCTGATCATTAAATTCTAACGGGTGTCCCCGTAACACTACCCCCCCCTCAGAAGAAGAGTCGTCCCGACTCTTGGAAGAACGAACGACCAAAATTAACAAATCGATATACAACATGTCGATATATATCGTTCTATATTATATAAAGATATCGCCGCCGCCGCCGCCGCCGCCGCCGCCGCCGCCGCCGTGTCAAGATTTCGAAGGTCGACGACGACCTAACCTAACCTAACCTAACCTAACCTAACCTAATCCCCCAGAGATTACCCAGAATCCCCCACGAACACCCGAAGTCTTCCGGAAAGACCCGAAGTCTTCCGGAAATACCCGAAGTCTTCCGGAAATACCCGAAGTCTTCCGGAAAGACCCGAAGTCTTCCGGAAAGATCCGAAGTCTTCCGGAAATACCCGAGGTCTTCCGGAAAGACCCGAAGTCTTCCGGAAAGACCCGAAGTCGTCCGGAAAGACCCGAAGTCGTCCGGAAAGACCCGAAGTCTTCCGGAAAGAACCGAACCGAAATCGTCATAACAGGTCATGTCAGGACGTGTCAGGTCATAACAGGACATGTCAGGTCAGGACATGTCAGGTCACAACAAGTCATGTCAGGACAGGACTGTTAAAAACGGTAAAAAAACCACTCACAATTAGTATATGAATCATGGGATCCCAATCTTTCAGTAATCCGTGCAGAAACCTCATGTCAGGCGTAACAGGTCATGTCGGGTCATGTCAGGTCATAACAGGTCATGTCAGGTCATAACAGGTCATGTCAGGACATGTCAAGTCATGATACAGAAAACTGTTAAAAACTGTAAAAAACCACTCACACTTAGTATATGAATCATGGGATCCCAATCTCCCAGTAATCCGTGCAGAAACCTTTCGCGCGAAACCACTATAACCGAGATCACACTTTTTCATTCCATACAGAATTTTCAATTTCTTCTTTTTGACTTTTTTCACCATGTACAAAATATTACTGAATACAACCCGAATCGGGGGGTTGGCGCGCGAAGCGCGCAGGGCGAAGCCCCTAGTATTACATATACATATATCAGTGGGCCGTGGTGGGCCGGCGCTTCGCGCCTCCTTGGTTACCGGCTCATGAAATCAACAACAGACCATAGTTACGTGACGAACGTACGAACGAAAAGGACTTTATTATATAGATAGAGAGATAGAGAGATATATGTATATCACGAATTCGTGGGGGCGAATAAACTTTCCGTTATATCAATTTTCGCGTATATAGCCCGAGGTAAAATCGTGCAGGATTTTTTCAAATTAACCCGGAAGAGGTATTAGCGATCAAACGATGATAAACCGGGGTTATTGAATTCGAATAGCGTATATTTTCACTTTGTTTTTCTACCATTGAGGTATTTGTGAAGCTATGGGAGCAAAAACTCTCCACGTTTGAATATGAACTTCAGTTCAGCCACTTAAAAACTTTTGCTCCGGGGCAATTTTGTTCCACTTGAAAAAATCGAAAAGCTTTCCGCGTTTCAATTATTTTCGATAATTGGCTCCGCGGTTAGCGAGAGAGAGAAACAGACTCGAAAGAATTGGTCAATATTTTCGATCACTCTCTAAAAACGAAATACATAAATGGTAACAATTGAATTAAATGAATCATAATGGAAATAAACGAAGCTTTGTGGAACCGTTGAAATTATCGGTAACGAAATTTTAGAGATTTTGCAAAGAAGAGATTCAATCCGGTTTCAAACTCCATTATTGAATTTATATCCAATCATTGGATTCGTAATCAACTAAAACCAAAAAACAAACTAAAAATAGAAATGGTTTCTTTAGTGGGAGAGATATTTTCTAAAACCATCAACACGGAATTGGAGAAAGCGCAGTGTGTAGTTCCTCTACAGTTTTCTATTTACACGTATCCCTCGAGTATACGTTGAGTTAATTAGAGTGCTTTGAAGTAAATGGATGCAGTTGAGTGGAGCGGTCCAAATAACTTTAAAGAAAATTAACTCTCTTTCTCTTTCTCACTCGAAATTAGGTAGAAGCCCAGATGTACCTATAATTATACGTCCTGGGTTTTTAGCAAATATTTTCCACACGAAACTGTCAACTCTAAACTCTGACTAAGTTATCTTTTCAGATTGTCTTGGCTCAACTCGAGTCATAATAAACTAATGATAATCAAGAAGTTTTCGCTCTAATTGTTAATTTCATTCGCAAATATTGAACCGCTTCTATTCTTCAAACAGTCTTAATTATACCCAAAGTTCTCACTGTTGGATATTATTCCATCTCATGGCATCTTCCAGGTGACACAATTGACGGGAAAATGAGTCAAGTTTTTTCCAGTTTTTTACACAGTTCTTAATCTTCTTTTCGAGCTCATTAAGGGGGAACGTACACCTTGAAATGTCAAAAAGTCATTTCTGAGACTTTTGAATGGTTTTCACATGATTTTAGACAGATTTTTTTTTCTGTCTATGATGTATGAAAGAAAATCTACCGGTGTTCTGTAAAGTGTTCAGTAAAGATGCCTTTCCAATATGAACAAAGAACATTTTCATAAATTTATTTTTACTCGAGTTATCACGAAAAGTAACGTATGAAAGCAGAAAAAACGCTATTTTATTCTATGAAATGATGAATATCTGGTACAATTTTGATCGGATCAAGAAGTTCTTTACTGAACAGTTTGAGACCAGACAAACTCGAATCGATCCACCGATAAATTTTATTTTGTGCATCGTAGACAAAAAAAAATGTGTTCCCAGAATCGTGTGAAAAACATTCTAAAATATGAAAAATGACTTTTGGCAGTTTTTACTTTTGTGACGATGAGGTGAAAGAATTTCCTCAGACTTTGCAATCTGAATCGTCATGTTCTCTGGAATTGATAAAGGAGGATATAAGTAAATGTAGAGTAGATCCTGCCAGACTCAGAGGAACTGTGTTCAGCGTGGGGATTCCTTATCGAGGTCGCGAAGAAGCTGGTACAGATAGAGAATTGTTCCCCAGTTTTTCCGATTTCGCGTGGCATTCTCCGAAGCTACACTATGCAATAGTGTTGGTGCCTCCGCGAACTCGCGCTCGAACCTCTACTCCAGCAATCTTCTTGAAGGAGATTGGTGCCAGGAGGCTGCAGGAGCATCAGGATGCGGGGGTGTAGGTAGACTCTAGACCAGAAACAGCTCCTCTATGTTTGTACCTACACCGTCGGGTAACCGGAGGATTCGACGTTGCACATTGCACTTGGTCCCGCTTTCATTCCATCCTACGAAGCGCAATCACAGATGTCTAGACTCTTCTCGAGAGTGTCTACACTCTGCACCATCAGACAGTCCTCTTCTCGGCTACGGCTTACCCCATCAAAATGTCTTACATGGAGGTAAAGGTAGGTAGGTAGGTAGGTACCGGGATTATCAGATTTTTAGGGCTTACATTCCACGGGAATTCAACTTTCTACCGTTCATTCGCTATTTTGATCATTGTCTGGACCCCCTGATGCTGCGGATAGCGAATATTAGAGACGTGTTGTAGTACTTGAGCTTTTTCTTCTCTTTTGTTACGTTCTTTCACTTTTTAGAACTCTGACTTTAACCTTTACTAGCGTTTATTAGCTTTTTTTTAAAAACCTTTTATGACTTTTTCCAACCTTCAAAAACGTTTCTTTTTACTTTATCTAGCTATTTCTAACCTTTACTAGCGCTTTTTTTACTTTTTCTAACCTTTACTCGCATTTTCTAACTTGTTCTAACCTTTGCTAGTGCTTTCTCGCTTATTTTAACCTTTACTAACGTATTTTTTTTTAATTTCGCGAACTATTTCTAACCTTTATTAATGCCTGTCTTACTTTTTCTAACCTTTATGAGCATTTATCAACTATTTCTATCCCTTACTAGCGCTTCATTTTTCATTTTATCTAACCTTTACTCGCATTTTCTAACTTATACTCACGGCCGGCGATCGCCCTATGGTTTTGGTGGAGTACTCCATACCTCAGAATTCTGCAGGTATGGAATTCCATACCCTCGAATTTTGGCGCACTTTCCATACAAAGAAAATGTACAAGTGGACGTGGCAACCAATCGCCACGAGAATACATTATTCTACAACTTTGATCCATATCCTGTTTGTTATCAGTTATGTATTCCAAAGAATTCCAGAAAAACACTGAAAGTGACTAAACCGTAGTTTACCACGATTTACAGCAGTTCCTATATTATGCACTTTCATGTGCATCTCACGACTCTCACGTGGCGTCGAAGTGACTTTCAATGCCTTTTCCTTAATAAATATTTTTTACGGCACAGGCAATAAAACGGCACTTTACGGCACGGAAAGAGACGTTTCCAAGATGTCATTGATACAGGGTGATAATTCAGAATTCGTGACGAATCTTTCAGGGTCATTCTTAGGGGTTCAGTGCGCCACTTTACGCATCGAAAGCAGGCATACAAAATAACTACTCTGCGAGTTCTATATTTTTTTGAGCCCCCTCCCCCCATATACCACTAACACTCCACGCCTGGGAAAATCTTACTTCGCCGGCCCTGTACTCACCTTTACTAGCGCTTTCTCACTTTTTCTAACGTTCACTAACTTACTTTATCCTCTACTAGTGTTTTGTCTTTGTTTTTCCATCATTAAATAGCGTTTTCTAACTTATTCTAACCTTTCTCGTCCGAAAAATGTCTCCAAAGGACACCTTTTGCTGCCTTATGAAAAGAAAAAATACTGACGTTTCAAGAACCGTCGAAACCCAGCGGTTTCAAGATTTTAGAGGCTTATCTTAGGGTAGCACATTACTTATTCCCCTTTTCAAAGGTCGCTCACATATAAGAATTGCAGGGCATGAGAGAATCGTGCAACAAAAGGCTTCGCCTTTTGTTCGCATTTTTCGTTTGTTCCTTTCTTATTACACTCATCCTTTGACGATAAGATGTATGTACCTAGGTACCCGCAAGAGCTTCAGGGGATTATTTTTTTTCTCGAGCTCTCTTTCTTTTTCTAACACTATTGCAGCAAACATGCCACGGGCGACCTGACCACGACCCACGACCCTCTGAAGTCTGAACTTCCGCTGTATAAACCGGCGCCCTTATTCCACTGAGAAATTCACAGCCCAGATACTGACTATGGGAACTAACCGACTCGCAGGACTTTGTGTGCTATAAACTTGAGGCGGAGCTATTCCGGTCACATAGCTTATACACCGTGTGCGAGCACCACCTGCGAGACGACCTTCGCGCATTTTAATATCTAAGGAGAGAGACACTAGCCTGGAATTTGATCCACGCAAAAGAAAAAAAAAAGAAAAATTCGTTGACCTACTTTGGACGAAACAAATAGTACATTGTGTATTAAGGGCGCAAAACACTATTTTTCGAGTGTGAAATTTGCAGTACGAGCCGAAGGCGAGTGTACTGCAATCACACTCGCCAAAATAGTCTTGCGCCCGTGTTGCACACGATTTTTTTCTCAGCACCTGGTCTGCAAAAATGCCTCTTTTCAGACCGAGTGAGCCGGCGCAAAACGGAACTTTGCGCCCGAGGGCAGGAAAAGAGTCGTTTGCGCCCGCTTTAGACGGGCGCAAAGCACATTTCCGCCCGAGGGCCGAAAAGATCTGTTTTGCGCCCGCTCTAGAGGTATGAAAAGCGGCATTTTGCGACCGGGTGTGAGAAATAGTATATTATGCTACAAGGGAGAAAAGAGCGCGATTTTCACCGAGTGCGAGGTTTTCTGCCCGAGGCACGAGCGAAGCGAGTGCAGCGCGGACAGCACGAACGCGAGGTGAAAATCGCGTTCCTCCCGTGTGGCATATACTTCTTTTTACCCGACTTCGATAAAATGACCATATCCCATCGCTGCAACGCGGGCGGAAAGTAGTCATCAATTTTCGAACAGAGGAAAGGAAAAGTGAATAAGCAGGCAAAAAAGTAAATTGCCGGGAAAAAAATGGACTTTTTTGCCCGGCAATTTATTTATTTTTCTTGCCTCTGGTCCGAAATTGATGACTTTCGACCCGCGTTTCAGGGGCGAAATATGGTCATTTTATCGTAGTCGGGTAAAAATGAATTTTCCGCACGTCGTGCGTAAAGTTCGATGTTACGCACGCAAGCGTGCGTGTAATCGGACTTTACGTGCGTTTGTGATGAAAAATTTTGTAAATATACTATTTTGATCACGTTTTCCTTTCTGTTTGTCGTGAAATTTGATGCTTCTGTACTCACAGCATATAATTACAAAGGACGATACTCAAATATTCCAGAATCCAGTTGAGCCTTTCTCCACCCCTCGGAGTATTCCCTCTCCATCATCTAAACTAAATAATTACTCTTGTTTCAAACTCGGCGTCTCGTTTGGCGCTCGTGGAGGCGTCGCGGTCCTTCGCAGTCTCGATGGTTTATTGCTTTACCCAAAAAATTTTAAAAGCCCATCTTGAAACAGCGACGTGACTTGAAACCCGAAGATGATTCACTCGCTGCCAGGGCGCCGCTTCACCTAAACCGACGCTAAAAAGAGCGAAGAAATTTCTTCTCTCCTAGAATGAAAGTTAAATGCTCGAATAAAAAAAACGTACGACCCTTGTCGATAGATCGAACGTTCGTTCGGCATTCTTTGCGAAGGATGTGGATATCCGAAGACGGGGGCGAAAAAAGTCCGACCGACGTCCGCGGGGACGTAAATTTCGAAACTTAGAATTACTCTTTCAAAGCTGCTGGTAGCGAAGAAGCGCGTGGACCTCGGATTGGGGGCGGAGGTTGAAGTCGAGAGTCCAAATGCCCCTAGATATAGGCAGCTCCGCGAAAAGGGGGAACGAAGACACAATACCCTGCAACCAGGGAAAGTCCGAGTTGGAGGAATTCGATCAGTCCTCTACCCAAAAAGGAAGAAAAACGGTCCAATATAACCTCACGCAGAATTAGCTCCGTTCCAAACTACCTTGCTCATTCCTCACTCGCACGAATCCGTCTCAACAGTTCAGCTTCTTCGAAAAACGAAGGTCACGATCGATTCACGAGATACCTTATTGCGATGTACTCCCAATGTGATCACTGAACTGTTCAAATTGCAGTAATTGGTTCAATCAATTTCGAAAAAATTACAGAAACTATATCTTGACCGAATCCAGATAGGTTTTGAACTCGTTTACCTCAGAACTATTTTTTTTTTTAAGTTTGTCGTAAGACTTCAGTTCAACGGTTGATCTGATGAAATTTTTCCCTGATACTTTTTTGTTCGTAATCACATGCTTTGTGGCTTGAGGGCGGCGATTTAAATTCTTTTTCATTTTTGGCTGAGTTATGTACAAAATAAGGTCATTTTTTATATATACTTAATGAATATCGTAGTAAATATGCAATATTTTTTTTACGTACATTTTTTTCTGGCACAAGCTTTCTGGAATGGTATGTTTCCTGAAGAGAAAAAGATCTCAACGAATGAAATTGAAGCAACGGTCCACCCTGAACTTTACGACAACCGACTGGATTTGCTTAAAAATGGACCCATGTACTGATTTATGTACTTTTTCAATCTGTAAATAAATCGAATATGTAAAATATGTTTTTTGATGTTCAAACAATAAACAATAACCCTGAATTTTTTCAAATTCTTAGGATTCATGGAATTCGAGAAAAGAAATGATCTTTTAAATTCCTTAGAAACACTTTGAAAGACAGACTGGTCCCCTTGAAGCTCATCAAATTATATCAAGCGGAAGTGGCAATTTTTCCAAAATCATACCGACTCCGAATAAACTATTTTTGGTCCTAATTTAATCGAAATCGGTTCATCATCGGTTCGTTTGAAATCGTGGATACAATATAATCCCTGCCTTTTCGAAAATGATAGCAGGAATGTTAAACTTTTTCTCGACCAGGGTGAAACCAGATTCCTGGTTCCGTATATCTATTTTCGAGAACCAATCGTTCCCCATTTTATCAACCGCAAAGAGCGAGGCGACGGCCGACCACTTCACCGCGTAACGGAGTAACCTGTACCCTCAGAACCAATCCAACCTAGGGGAGAATCCCTCAGCCAGAAACCCTCAACTCTATCCTCCTCTTCCTCGTGTCCATCAATTTTCACCCCGATCTCGCAACGAGTGGGGTTACCACTTCGCTGTCACTTTTTCAGAATATCACATTTCCATGGGAAGAAGGGTGTCGTCTGACGCCCCAAAGAAGAAGATGGACAGACGGTGAGAGAGGCGATAAACTATTCATCCAACTTTTTGCTTCGTTCCTTCATTTTCCCCCTCATCTTAGAGACTTTGAACTTTCTCGTCTTTTCTGATAGCCGAACAGTGACTAATCCGTACCTAAGTTTGTATTCCAGCTTGAAAGTATGATGAAATGTTAAGAGTGAATCCTCGAAGCACTAATTACAATGATGATAATTGAAAAAGTGAAGGAAATGCTAGAAGTGGGTCTGGAATTGGAGTCGAGTCTGAATAGTGTACTAATTGTGGTCTTAGTTGTCGATTGAGAGAGTGGATGGGTAGTTTGTACGGATAACCAATGTTCGAATCTGGAGTATGTACTTATACACTCTATATCCTGAAAGTTCAACTATACTGCGTAGTAGAGTACCGCCGGAGCAAACAGCAATATCAACCTTTCTTCATCAACGAACTCTGTAAACTGGTCTGTAAACTCTGGAAACTCGGGTGTACAAGTATGTACCCCTCTAAATGTACCTGTACCTGGCACCGGTCACTACACGATTCTACCCAACCTTTGAAAGTGAATAGAATCGCTTGACTGCTGTATAATCACGTACAGACGGATGAATTACCATCTATCTCAATCCAACTATTCGAACTATTGACATCGTACCGTGTACCTACTTCTGAAGATAAATACCAAAGTTCAAGGGCTGGATTTTCGAGGGGATTTTTTTTTCAATGTCTGATTAAAAGAGACGAACACAGTCGGCACAAAAAAGGGTTAATAATTAATTAACACAGTATAAAAAAGAATTTATAGTGCAGAAAGTTCAGTGGCAAAAAAAAAATGGTATTTTTTTTCTATTTGAAATATGAATAAATTCTGATTTATATCTACGAAAACTTTTTTTTGGCGACAAAAAGTCTAAGAATAAAGCGTTTGTAATTTTGAAAGGTCTCTTGTACTTTTGAAAAACAGATTTTTCACGGTGATTTTGCAACAAAGAAATGAAACTTTTATCATTCCAGAATTTGACATATTTCGAGAGAAAAAAAAAGTCGAAATCCGGGTTTTACGTTGAGAGATCGCCTTTTTTTAAATCAGCATTGAAACGATTTTCTCAAAAATCTATTTTGTCTAGTTTTTCGTAAGCAAAACTGAAGCTTAATTCTTCTCATATTTTGAGATCATCTGTTGGAAGCTTTTATTTGAATCAACATATTTCTTTATGCCTCTTTTTGGCTTCGATCAAATAATATAAATATAGCTAAGTTTCAGTTAAATTATCATCAGGTCTAAACTGATTACAATCAGTTGTTTCCAAACCTTTTTTTTCGGCGCCCCTGAACCATTTCCATCGTCAATATGTATCGTGACGCCTGTATCATTCAGGGTCTCTTTCTTCGAAAATCGCTGGAAGACCGATGGTCCATTTGGAAAGAAAAGGCATCTGATTCAACGAGGGAATAAAATAACTGTTGATCTGTGGCTTTCACTAACGTGTTCGCATAACACTTTCCGGTCTCAGGTGTCAGCACAGCAGCCCTCGGATCCTCCAGAGCCGGGGATCATATCGTAGCATACGTGTAGCAATGGTGGGCTTAGGGCGTGGAGAAACCGTGGAGGGATCTCGAGGGATAAAATTCTATACCCGAGACAGACAGAGAATTCTGTAAACAGGATTTGAAGCATTATCGGGAATCGGAATGAAAAATATTCCCAGTTTGTTCTATGAATATAGTGATTCGAGGTGATATTTCACGAGGTTACCGCATCTTTTCTTCATCCACATTTCTCAGAAGGCGAGGCACCCGCGTCATATAAATCCCTGGGAATTTGAGGCTTTGAGCTTTTTTCGATTTCACGGTCCAATTTCGAGACCCGTACCACCTACCCCCATCGATTTCGTGTGAATAAGACGAAGATCGTGGGGGCCGAGGGGACGGTATTATTTTCCTCTTATTTTTTCATTTTCTTCACCGCAGAAATATACAGCTTTTACAGCTTAGGCCGCGCAGGTAAAGAATGCGTTCCATATATAAAGTGGCTCGACATGTTTGTTCCGACTTTTGAGGAAATCTTGAGGATTTCTCTCTATTTTCACTTCGCTCCTTGCGATGTTCTCACCCCGATTCGTTCATAGTCGTAGCCATAGCCTTTCAATACGGTCTCCCAAGGATTCGAAAAATATTCAAATGTTCCACGTTTCGGAGATTTAGTGTAGTCGAAAGCACTGTTTACGACCCCATCTAACTGAATTCCCTCACCGTATATATTCGACACCAGGCATCGACTTGTATTGTGGCCCCTGGACACATTTCCCTGCGAATCGTGTCACGAAATCACAAATTTATTTACTTTTTCTGTCTCAAGTCTCAAGTCAGTTTTGCGAAATTTTTATTTGGCGAATTCGATATACTTGAAAAAAAAAAGGACTGAAAACGTTTCGATTTTGATGAAAATTGGTACTCGAACGTTTTTTTGGGTCACTGATCACGAATCTGAAGTGAAATTTGCAAAATTGAAAATGGCGGATCCAATTTTCTGAGAAAATATCATGAAAATTCAAAATAACTGGAAGCACAGGAAGTTCAAAGACTGTCTCATAGTCAGTTTGAACCAGCTTGTTTTTATTTACCTGCTAATCAGTACAAAAAAGAAATTTCTCTCTATATCTTCTTTCATTGCACGAAACTTTTTTTTTTCCGTCAAAGTTATGTAATACCTTAGGGAAATCACCGAGAGAAACGACTGCGATGTATATTACGTAACTTTGAAGATATTCACTTTGACGTAATCGTTTTTTCTTCAAAATTTTCGTTCAATTCATTAAATAGCATTTAATTACTCTCAACTTTCTTCTGTACTTAGGAGGTGGGTAAAAGGTGAAAAGTCGTTTGGCCTAATTCTTGGGATCCGATCAATCCGCCTATCCGCACGAAGGCAATAAAAATTTATTATTACCACCACGTCGGACCGTAGCGTTGATGGTTACTACTTCTGTCGTCCCTCGCGTTCGTAAAAGCCCAAAGCCGAAGTTGTAATCGCCTCGCGAGTTACGATCGATCTGTGCCCTTGATAGCAGAATTCAAAACCTTCCCCCAAGGGTAAAATAAACATAAACCGCGTATACATAAAATCTACTGCAAATGCAATTTTGTGTTCCATCAAAAAACAAGAAAAAAAAGCTCGTATACCGTTTCAGGAACGACAAGAAGAGTCAAGTCCCAGGCGCTAAGCTTTTTTTTTTGTCAAGCTGTGATCGATGAGGGAAACTTTTTATTTCTACTTCGAATCGTGGGCGAAGGAAGAAGGAGTAAATTGAACGTGTTTTTTTTTTAATTCGTTAATTTTTTTATGACCAATCAGATGAGACTGGAGACGCAAGTTTTTTTTTCTCGTTGAACCGAAGTTCATTACTGAAACGCCACAAGGGTTTTCTGATAAATGGAAACGAATAGAGTTTAAGCATGACAAAGATTTCTCTGAGGTAATTTGCTACAGTTTCCGGTGTCAGGACAAGCCAGTTGCGGGTGTAACTGTAACTGTTTGGGAAAGGGAAAGGAGGTGGAGTAACCTGAGTCAGATTAAACAGTCCTGTAAGTTAGCGTTGGCGTATATCCTGGTACAGTATTAACTGGGGCGTCTCACGCCACTTCCGTTTTAAACAGGAAGTGCCGGACTACGGGAGACAAGACTAGCGACGCTAATTTACCGTCGAATCCGGAGCTAAAATGTCCTCTCACTACTACAAATTTCATTTCATCAATTTTTACTGACCTAAGAAAGATCCTCAATGTGTAAGATCACGAGTAAATTTTTTTGTTTCAAGTCCACTTCGAACAAACACAGAAAGAATGCTTTCAAAAAAACTAAGTTATAAACTAAATTGATAAGTCAAAAACATTTTTCATAAACTGAGCCTGAAAATCAAATTTTATCGACCAATATTCAGAATATTTAGAAAAAAAACTTCGAAAATTGATAACTTTTACAATTTTCAATATTTTCATCTGAAACTTATTGGGTATGCTCAGAGTGCAAAAACCTATTCAGGAAAAAATCGTCGATCATTCCCGACCGATACTTTGTCAATAATAATTGATAGTAGCCGTAGAAAAGGAGGAAATGTTCAAGTTCTCGATATAAGCTCGCGTGTCTGTCCGATTATTTTCAGTCACGTTCAAATGTTAGCTTTCGGGTAACGCATCAGCAGAAAGTTGGTCAACTCACGTTTATTGATACCCAAGTTTGCGTTAGTTATATGGAAGTAGAGGTTTCCTCATTGACCCAAACAGGGGGACAATAATCCTCGGGCAAATATTGGTCCCGAAGAAATTAACAGACCCACCCCTATTTGACCCGGTGGATTCTAGTACGACCCGATGTCCGGTCGAGCACTTCCAGCACGAAGAATCCCGGTGGGTCGTCGATGTACCGCGATAAAAAACTTTTACTCTGATTGTGAAATCTGTTGTGTTCACTGACCGCGAATGGTAAGTGTTTGTTTCCCGTCTCCCCGGTTCCCCCCGCCTCTTTGAACCAAAAGTTTAAAGTTCATCCCTTTACCCGCCGGAGGATCACAGAAATTCTGTATCGAACCCCAAAAACCAATTCGGCTAATGGCGGGGGAATGAGAAGCAGAATGTCCAGATCGCCCTCTAAATACCCTCTCGATCTCGTTGTGATTCAAGTCGTTTCCCATCACTCGCACCAGTCTACAAAGAGGAGGAAAAGGAGAATAGTACATTGTGTATCAAGGGCGCAAAACACTATTTTTCGAGTGTGAAATTTGCAGTACGAGCCGAAGGCGAGTGTACTGCAATCACGCTCGTCAAAATAGCCTTCCGCCCGTGTTGCACACGATTTTTTTCTCAACACCTGGTCTGCAAAAATGCTTCTTTTCAGACCGAGTGAGCGGGCGCAAAACGGAACTTTGCGCCCGAGGGCAGGAAAAGAGTCGTTTGCGCCCGCTTTAGGCGGGCGCAATAGTATATTATGTAACAAGGGAGTCAAATGTAAAACACGTGTGTGCTCAGAAAACAGGAGGGCTGGCGAAGCCAAGCCCTCCTGTTTTTTTAGCACACTAGGGTTTTACATTCAACTCCCGTGTTGCATACGATATTTTTCGTTGCATGTGGACGTAAATGCAGTTTTAAAAAACCTCCCATGGTCGTAAAATTGAATTTTACACCCACTGCAACGAAAAGCACATTTCCGCCCGAGGGCCGAAAAGATCTGTTTTGCGCCCGCTCAAGAGGTATGAAAAGTGGCATTTTGCGACCGGGTGTGAGAAAAAGAAATTATGATTGCGACTCGCCCATATTTTTCCCCACGTCCCGGACCCTTCGCGCCCACTAGGAAACGGATCACGATTATTCTCAGGACAATTTCGACTCAGCCCCGGGACCCTGGGCACCCTGGGCACCCTGGGCACCCTGGGCAACTCGGGCACGTGATAAGATAGGATCTCTCGTTGTATCGTCTTTTCTTGCAGAATTTTATACGAAGGTTATTCGCGATATCCTAGACGAGTGGAAGGATGCCGGGGCGACTTAGGGGTTGATGGTGAGACTGGGAGGAGAAAAAACGTGGAGGAGAGAGTCGTAATCCGACAGCCTCCTGCCTGCCAGATTACCGGCTTATCCCTCTCACCTCCTCGGTCCGCGTTCTTTCAGTCAGTAATAACCGGTAATATCTTCATCCTCGGGTTCGAGAATCGCCTTTGCAACTCTGACTTATCGCAAATCGGACCGAACAGCGAAGCAGCAGTGCTGGTCCCTGATCCCCCGATATAAAGTGGAGCGAAAAATCAAGACCAGGGAAAAAGGGTCTCCCACACGCCGGATGTGGTAATGAAGCTCTTACGATTCGTTTCACATCGTTGAACACGGTCTGTCACAGATTCAGGATTCAGAACGGAGCTCAACCCTCATAATTATAGCTCACGGTGATAAAGTTTGTCAGGAAAATGAAGAAAAATAAATGGAAAAATAAAATTGTCGTTTAAAATTGTGTGACGAGCTTCTTTATAACCGATTATAGCCAAAGAATATTTTTAGTCGATTTTACTTAGAGTAATATCGAATCTGGTATAAATTGTGACGTCATCGTGAATTTCACCCTTATTTAAAAGCCTATTCCCCATCATCATATGAAATAAGATGATCCTATATATCATCGATTTATCCGAACGATTATGACATTATTCATAAGGACCTCGGAAAAAACGAGCCAGTGACACTGATTCCCTCTAATTGACGTTTCGTAAAATTTTACGACTTCAATGAGGAGATTTTGACGTTAATTTTTTTTTCCGTCACATTGAACGAATCAACGTTCTATTTTTTTTTTCTTTCACTACGGAATACTTGAATTCAGTAATTATTAGAATTTTCTAATGTATTAAGTATTCTAATTTTCAGACTGTCAAATACTACTGTCATTCGATTTGATTTGATCCAATATCAGAATATCGACTATATTTCCACAAATTTCAAAGACGCTAGTTAGTTTCAGCCAGCCGTCAGTATAATTCCATTATTCTAATCTATTGTGGTTTGATTATTCAATAAAATTAGTTTTAAAAAGTGTGAAACGCTAATCATCCGCGCTAACAACCGACAATGACGTCATAACTCACAATTTCACCGTCCCATTCGAATGCAGGGCGGGAAGCATGTTCCAAAAATCGACGCTAGACGGCGTGGCGCGTCGTACCTGAGTGACGTCACAGAGTGGCGGGAAAGAGAGACCGTTTCAAACGTAGGATCGTCAATCTACTGTTTTCGAGCTGGTATAATAATTCTATGCTAGTTATAACCCGCCTAAATTATCGTTTGACACGATGATAATTAGACATATTGCTAATCGGTTTGAGGGGGGTGAATCAGTCTGTGATAAACCTAGCGTTGAATAATTCTAAAACGGGGACATAGAGGGCTAGACTATAGAATATGAGGGAGTGAGGATCGGTGTATAAAGTGGGATGAGGGGTAGCTATTCGCCGAGCAATTGATTACGCAATTACCGCTAAATATGCTAAAGTCCCGCGAGAAACTTCAATTGTTACGATAGGGTGAATTGAACCCGCACAATTACTGGCTATTTATCTAATGCCCGAAGGTAACGAGTGGATTTAAACTATCGCGAGTATCGAACTTCTGCGTCCCTCGTACCGCGGAAAGTTCTAAACAATTCTTTATTTTCTAGCCAGAAAATTAGCTCGGTCTCATTAAAATCTCTTCGATTGATGTACGCGAGGGTGCGATTTGGTCTGATGAGGTTCGATAATTCCGAAGGGTGCTTAGCGAGCTACGTTACCGATTAGAATTTACACAAAGCTTTATCCCGCCACGAACTGATTACAGGCTTTGGTTTTAACGACCTATTTTCTTCATTCCAACACCAACGGATATTGTAGCACACCGGGTTAACGGAAATGGGCAAATACTTCTTTCTCTTCACTCAGGGGGATTAAAAAGGCCTTTTGCCCAAAGTAGAGGTATATATAGTGGCTGGTACGCTATCGTAATTCAGGCTTCTCTTTCTCTACTCTACTCTTGAGGATCACGGAGTAGAACAAGAAGAAGAAAAAAAGAAGAAGATACTAAAGTAAATATAGGTAAAGAGCTTTTCTCAAGCTAAAAGACCTAGAATTAAGAGTAAAAAGAATTTCGTTACTACGTCAGAAAACTGAGTAAAATACACGAAACTTGAATGAAAAAGAAAAAGAAACGCTGATTTATTATATACAAAAAACAAAATTGTTCCTAAAATCGTGCGAAAACGATTCGATCGTTTGAAAAATGATTTAATTTGTATAAAAATAAATTTGCTCATTTCCTGGGATAAAGTAATCCGAGCAATTTCGAATATACTTCTCAGATGATAATCTTGGGCAGGAAATTCACGGCGACAATTCTAAAGCTTGAAACTATATCGTTTAATCCGTTAATTCTTGAAGGTACTAGTTCGCGGATTATCGTTAATTAAACGAGGCGTTATGAGACCCTATATATATATATAGTATATGTGGGATCGTATGAAGAAGCTGCGATGATAAATAAAATGTCTGTTATTATACGGATGAAACGTACATATCGAATATTCAAATTCACACCCACATCGCGGTGGGATTTTATATTCTTCGTGAATATAAAAGAAGGGGTCAAAAAACAAAATGTAAATTGCAATATACTGCCACGTGAGGCAGGATACAACGTAGTCAGAAACTGGAAACTGGATTCTGCATTATTTAGACATCGATTCTTTTTTTTCTCTCTCTCTCTTTCTTCACTTCCATCAACGAAACATTCTCTCGCTCTCTATGAATAATTCATCGATCGGTTTATTTTCGTTTTCTCTCTTTCATTCTTTATTCGATACGGGTGAACGGTTACCAAAAAGCAATTCTATCCCGCCCCATGATGTCTAGACCCGGTTTATTTCGATCAAACGACAAAACTTCACCGTCAAATACAAATTTTTTTCACCTCGTCATTTTTTTAACACGATTAAAACAATTTTTTTATTCTTTCAGGCATGATTGATTTTTATACCCATCGTCAAATGATATCTGAAAACAAATATTTAGAAACTCGGGGCAGTTTGATTTGAGTCATTGAAATTAAAAAAAAAAAAAAAATGAATCCCTGTTTACCGTAGGACATTGAAATTTATTGCTGGTAAAACTGGCCTCGATCAAAGACTATTCAGTGTTGAATTAAAGCAGGGAAATTAGATTCAAAAAGCGACGCAGTAAAAGCTGTGTTCCGAATCAGATTCAAGCACAAAAGGCTTCTGGTACAAAGTGCCTTCGCTTAATCATCAACTAACATCCCAGTTACTGGGGTTCTTGAATCACTCTCGACAATCAAGTCCGGCGAATTCGCGAAATAACGGATTTTTGAACGGTTATTGAACAATCTAATTCAACATTGAAGCCTGAAAAAGTCGAGGTTTAGCCCCCAAAGAATTGAGGAGACAAAGAGGATCGAAGAGAAAATCAGAATTCTTTTATTACAGTTTTTTTTTTTTTTTTTTGTACTCGCATTAGCAGAAATTTCATCAAGAAAAGCTCCAGGAACATAAATCGAGATACTGATTGAAAAAAAGAACTTTCAAAATAATCGAAATCGCGATATTACGTTATTAGAATTCATTTCTCTCCCCGTAATCAACAGTTTACAAAATATAGTCTGAAAAAAGCTCGAGGAAATAGTGGCCGAGCTTCAGCTTACAAATGATTAGAAAAAACTTGAAGAAAGAATCGGAATTTCTACTAGAAATTTTTGATCGTTACATAATTATTTATTTAACCAACAAAGTAGAGTCTGAAAAAGCTCCGAAAACGTGAAGACCGAAATATGTAGTAGCTTTAAGAAGTGGAAAAAACACATTAGACTTTTTTTCTCTTCCCATATTCAACAATCGAAATCACAAAATAAGGAATGGAAAGGCTTAAGTAGCGAAATCCGCGAGCTTTTAGCTTCCATAGAATTAGAAAAAATCTTTAATTCTCACCTACAATAGAGTGCGAAAAAGGCTCCAGAAAAAAAGACGAAATTATCCGCGAATAATAAAAATCCCTGCATCAGATTTTTCTTCTGTCTTTGAAAGATTCAAATTATGAGATGAAGTCTGAAAAAGCTAAAAAAAATCAGAAGCCGAGAAATTCGAAAACTTAAGAAGAAAAAAAATCGACATTGTTTGCTCAGACTTGTTATTTTGGAAATTACGTCGAAAAAAACAAAATTCCCACGTTCACATTTCGTCTCTTCATACAGGAACAACAATTCAATTTACCTGAAACAGAGTCTGACAAAGCTCTGATTGCGAGAATAAAATCCGAGCTTTGGCTTTGAAAAATGTACTGAACAAAAAAAAAAAAAACCGTGAAAAAAATTTGAAAATTCTGAAATAAAAGTTTTGATCTCCTCGTCATGAATTCTCCCATCGGTTTTGAATAACCAATGAGGCTAAAAATTATTCAGTCAGGGTTTGAAGGTTGATATTTGTGAGGCTGAAATTTTCCGTTCATAATTCATATCGGATCCTCATCCGCGAAGCGAAGTGAGAGAGTGACTTTGGCAACGAACCGGATCATGAATAATTACCGGTTCCCTGTGAGAACCGAGAACCTCCAGCTGGTTTCCTCATTGAAAGATTAAACGTCCGTGAAGAATAAATCGGGTGTCTTGTCTGGATCGGTGCGTCCTATTTAAAAAAATTTCCGATCCTAGTCTCCCTCGACTTTCCTCCCGCTTTCATCGTCCGGGAATTTTAATTCGGTAGTAAATCTCCTCCATCGATTTTCTCGAACAACGATAATCTCCGTTAATTCGGAATCGATTTCCGATACTCGAAACTCACGCGCCAGACTGAAAATGTTTTCCACGAAACTGGCCGTGATGCCACACGTTATCCCTAATCAGCTAATCACCCCGGGTCTGTGTGCAGTGGGCGAAGCCCCGACCGGTCAGACCCGGCTGACCTGTTCCTCGGTCAGACTACTGCCGTTCCGTATCACAAGCAGAAGCCAGACTTGAAATTCGAATAACGCAAAATCAAGGGATGACAACCTGGAAATCATGTACGAACCTAATTTTTCTTCTGCCAATTGGGGAGTTCGATCATGTCCAAGAAAATGATGACGTTTAAGGAAGAAAAGATCCTCATTCTCCATATTTTATTTATAGATTCAATTCAGTAATCATCCTTGATTAGTTTCTAATTAGAATTTATCAATTAGGAGTAAAAAAAATCAAAGATTTGAAGAGAAGGATTCTGTAGAAGCTGAACAACTTTGGCAATTCTTAAGATATCAAAAAATTGGGATTTTGGGAAAGAATTTCATTCTTGTATGCTTGACGTAACTTCTGTGAGACTGAAAGTGATGCTTGACGTGAAATATGGATAATGAGGGCGAACCCTACTCAAACATCGTCATTGTTTTTCATACGATTCAATAATTTCCCAATTTTTCTTCATTTTTAATCAATTTTACAAAGTCAGAAGCAAAAGTGACCACGAAATTCCCTGTTTTTTTTTATTCATTCGAGCTAGTTTTTGCTTAAAACTTCTAATTATAAAAATGCCACTTTTTCATAGATTAACAATTGATAAATAATTGCGTCAATTTGAACCAATTAATATTTTTCAAATCTTCTCTTATAAATTCAAACTTTTCTGTCATTGAAACATTTCTTTTCCACTTATTTATTCAAGCCTTTTCTGGCTGAGGAAACAGTCAGGCAATTATTTATGAACGTCGTAGAAAAGTAATTTTCTTCATGTGAATTTTATTCAATAGATTCCCTATTGTATTTTGTTCTTGTTTAAAGTTTATTTTGACCCAGGAACGTGAATTATGTACGTAATATACGGAGAATCCTGGATGATTAGGATCCAGATTCCGATCGTCGACTGTTTGACAATACCGGGACGAACATGTCGACCCAAATCACTGGAATCACCGTAATCCAGCTTCCCCGCAAAACCGATGCTTCGTATCCATAATATGATAACAATCTGGGGTCTCGACCAGGATAACGCGCCCGAAGCGTTTAGCGAAAGCTCAACCCCGAGAAAACCCCGTTAAACCCAGTGAACAATGACAAACGATAAATCCAGATTCAAAGAGTCTGAGGCCTAAGATGATTGAATTCGAAGTGACAACTGAAAAAAAAAAATCAAAACAAGAAGAATTAGAAAAAAAGAAAAATGAAATAGTTCGCTTCCTCTTCGCTTTGCGAGTGAAATATATGGGAAAGGTTGAATAAACCGATTCGTGAAAAAGTTTAAAATATTCAAAACCCGATGTTGTTCGCTTTCCGGCGGTGTATAATATAAGTATCTTAGTAACGGGAATTGGAAGGCTATCGCGTTGCTTCTGAAAAGCTCCAGTTCCAGGAGCACAACTCTACACCTCGTGAAAACGACAAAAGAAAAGCTAAAAAAATTCCCACAGTTTTTTTCAACGAATCTTTTCCCAATATTAGGTACGACAAAAATTTTTCACCCAGCTTTTTTTCTCTCACACTGTATCGAAAAGCTTCGTGACTTGGAAAAATGAAAATTTATAGCGATGAAAATCCTGAAAATTTGAAATAAAATTCTGTGTCGTTAGAAACGTTCGTTTGTCATGCCTAGAGGTTGAAAATCGCGGAGGTCGGCAGCAGATTTAGTGAGTTGGTATAATTGTTTCGCGCGAGCTTCGCATCGCAGGGAGGGCAGAGGGACCCGCAAGTTTCGGAGGAAATCACTCGGAATGAAATATAATGTGGTGATCAGTGGCCGAACACCGCCCTACCTCGAATCCCCCCGTGCCGGGGATACCGAGCAGTTCGGGAAAGAATAAATGGACCGAAAAACCATATTGGTTAAGCCGATAATGCAGCAATGAACAAACTTTGAAACGATCTATTTCAAACCACTGAAGCAAACCCGCTGTGACAAAAGGCCTAACTGATTTTATCCTTTCAATTCAATGGAGAATCCATTTTTGAACAATTGAGGAATACGAAATCTGAAAACAGGAGATAATTCGGGGTTTTCGGATCTGGAGTTTTTCTGTTGCGAAACGCGCAAAAACGTCTTTGAGAAAAATTCTGTCACTAATAAAATGAATTTTCGTCATTGTTTTTCGGCTCCAACTGTGCCAAACTAACCATTTTTATCAACGCTTTTCGTGAGCATAAATTGAATCCCCGATTCTGAAAATAAAGCTCGAGTCAAGTGCCAGCGAGCCTCGATTGCAAATTTGGTTATTATTCATTTTTCGCAAAGTTACGATCTATCAGAAAACATCAAACTAAGAACCTGCAGAGAGCAGCGTCCTTCCAGCTCTGTCACCAAGAAGTTTGTTCTAATGAGATATCAACGATGATAAGAAAACGAGGAGGAGAAACTTTAGTAATCGATTTTCGGCGAACTTATGACATTAGAAATTCAGATGAACAGAGAAAAGCTCTTTGGACGCATCTGTTTCCTCAGGGTTTCAGAAGGTAAGGGTCGAAATATCGATCAGTCTGTCTTATCCGCCTTCACGTCAACGAGGCTTTCCGCTATCGGAATCCTTTGTGTATCTGACTATTCGTCACTTATTCCACTATATGCATAAATCTGAAGGGGAGAGTTGATTTTGAGGTTTGTTGCGAAGAAAAATTTGGATTATCACACGTGATAATTAGTCCGCAGCCGTGATAGTTTGGGCGGAAAGGACATCACGGCTTACCTCGGTACACCTAAAACCCTGTGAAACCTTATACCGTGAAGGAATTACACCAGATTTACGATACACAGGATTAACGGTCAGGTAATTCTCATAGAGATACCTACTGTACCGGACCCGAAACTTTACCGAGACTGTAAGCATAGTGTCTGCAAAACAGGGGAAATTTCGAATCACCCTCGTCCTAATTAACCGCAGGAAAGTTAGCTTACTACCATTTTTTTTTTTTTTTTATTGTTTATGAGAGAAATAATCACTGAGCTTAAGTTTAGTCGCTAAAATTCAATATATGGTGCGAATCAAAGTTTGAAATAGTCTCTCTTTCCCGCCACGCTGTGACGTCAATGTCCAGTACAACAAGATCGCCATCTATCGGCGTCTGTGGAAACTAAACACTTCGAATCTTCTAGTTTTCACTACTTAGAATTCTGTGGTCATGGCCAATCAGAAAGCGTTTCACTAGCTTTTCGAATTCCAGTTTCTCTAACGAGAAAGTTATTGTAATCACCCCGAGTATGAAAAGATGAGTTTTTACTAGATTTACACGTTTTGAGGTTGTGTATCTATCGGTTCGATTTTTTGACCGACGATATCCCGAGAATGAGTGCGCCGATTTTGATCAAATTCAGCTCTATCGATGCGGCTTTTCTGAATTTAGAACTGATTAAATTTCGGCTCCCATCGGTTAAGTACTTTTCGAACTATTTCATTAACAGGATTCTAAAAAACACAACAAAAATGACGATATCTTAATAACGGATCAACGAATTGGAATGAAATTTAGTACCACATGGTTTTTTAGGTCAGTGATCACGAATCTGATGTCATATTTGCAAAATTAACAACGGTGGATCCAATTTTCCGGGAAAAAGATTTGTAATCGAACCGCTGGTAAAGAATTTTAGGTCAGATTTGCAAGATTCAAAATAACTGGGCAACAAACCAAAGCCTGGTAAAAAAAATGATATTTCTTTCTCCCAAATTCAATTTTTGGCCCCGGCTCGCTAACGCAATAAAGTACGGTGTATAGTTTTGATGTAATTACATCCGAAGGGTGGATGTCCGGCAAAGTGGCCTCCCGGCCAATAATAATTCGATTCCAACTATGATAAGATCATCCCTGATGTAACCAGCTGCAGGTCTGCGTTCCACTCGATAAAGTCTGTTACTTTTCACTTATACGAATTTCTCTCTCTTTCTCCGAGATGAATTTCACCGGAAATGAGGAAGAGGATCTTGTAACGATATAGAATATATGTTGCGGTGGTGTAAAGTCGGGGGAAAAGGGTCATCGCAGGGTGGGGTCAGCGGGCGATATATCAATGGGGGGCACAAATCAACGCTCCGGGTAACCAGTAATCCGATAATAGTTAATTATTAATGTCTACTACCAAAGCTAAATTTATGCCAGCTACCAGATTAATGGATGTTGCCTCAGCCTCGCAGACCCGGAGCCTGACTCCGAGCCCGACGCTGGTCGGCGGTCTGAAACCGATTGACAGATATATACACGCTCTCTATGTACCCTGCGTGACTGCCTGTGGTCGAAATCGGGGCAACAAGATACGATTCGACGATTATGGATCGGCTCCTATACATTTCGAATTTCGAATTCCGGATAGCCGATAATTTCCAATTCCCATTCGTCAATCGGTCTATTAATTTCGACTACGTAGAGCTTCGATTGCTCCACACGAAACCCTCGGTGATTGCTTTGTTAATTACTGTCGGTTCGACAATCTGCGAATTGGTTCAAGAAAATGTCGAGGAAAGTTACAAAAAAGACCAAGAAACTGAACTTTGCTTCTTTGCATCTTAAAAATCGGAGCTAGCATCCACCGTTTCGAAACCGGAAGTGAGAAGGAGGTCAAAATATTCTCAATGTGTCCGAATTAAATCAGAGTGTTTAAAATCAACTTCGAATTGAGGTTTTCGCAAATTTCGAAAAGTATATTTTGATGTCGGAAATCCGGGTTTCAAAGTTCATCAAATTATCTCAAGAAATGTTGAAGTTGCGATTTTTACAAATATTCTAATTTCTTCAGATTCGGAACCGGAAGTAGAAGTCAATCGAGAATCATTTAGTCTCATAGTCTATTCAGTGTCGAAATTTAAGCGAAGTCCGGAAGTCCGGAATGGGGAAAACAAAAAAAGAGCAACGTAGTAGTACAATGACGTTATCGTCGACCAGATACAACATGGGCTGATAAAGGGGGATGACAGTTTGGACAAATTGTTAAAACGCGATTTTTTACGTGAATCTATATCGAATCGCACTTTGATTGCGATATCTATGACGTAATTTTGTTGGTTTAGCCCGTTGGACGCACCCATTTATATTTACTTTTTACGAATACGAACACAAATTACCGATTCTAATTTCACGCTCCCGATCCTCCATCGAGTCATCGAGGTGATTCAAATTTTACTACGATAAATAAACAACCGATGATCAATTAGCGGGTAAATAATTGTAGATTTTTTTTTCTTTTCTCCAAACCAAAAACTAGTTCGCCCAATTCCGCAACTGTATTCACCGTACCTACTGATGAAACATTATAAAAATTTAAACAGTATAATTTACGATAGGATAATCAATTTTTTCACTATAATTTTTACAGTGGTAGACGATAAATAATGAAAGTGGCTTCTTTTTGTTGCTTTTTTTTTCTATTTTGAATAATTTAATAGATAAGAGCTCGTGAAACAAGTTTTTTTTTATACGAAAAAACGAGAATAACCGTGTAGTGAATATTATATGGTGTTCTAACCACAGTCTGCAGGGGTTTTTGATAAAAGACTATGAAAACAGGGAATAGTTTTATTATGTTCATTTTTTTTTTTTAGAACGACTCGTAACGTTTTTTGTGGGTATGAAAGTCACGGTTCTCCTCATATTTTATCAGAGTATAATATAACGCGGATATATATATTATAGACACGAGAATTTACGTGCCTGGGATATATTTTACGATGAGATGATATGATGTTGAGAATTTTTTTATTTTTTTTATATATACCTTCTTCGAGTCTGAGAAGGAATTTGGAGTCAAGAAATTCAGACTCGAAGACCCTGAGTTTTGGATAAACAGAATTGTGAATATATATTCATATTTTATTTTTTAGCAGAAATAAGAGAGGAGCTTGAAAATTTATATACAACGAGGAGCGAAGAAAACTGCGGGTGAAACCAAATTTGAATTATTGGAAAAATGGGATATCGTGTTATTACGTTATGGGACGTTACCTACGAGCCAGAGCGATATAGAGTATAAATATATGAAATATTACCCTCCAAGTCCGACGGTTCATTCAGCAGAAATTTCATCAACTCTCCCCACGCCACCCACTCAGAACGCGATTCATTCACATCTCTTCAATTTCATAAAAATCATACAATTTCACAGGGTTTTTTTTCGCTCTCACATTATTCGACAAATTTTTTTTTAACAAACGGAAAAATATTTCATTCACTCTTCTCTTCACATTCTCACAAAAATAAAGTGCAATTTTATTTATTATTTTTTTTTTTTCAATTATTTATTCGCCAAATTTGAAATGAAAATTCCACATTTTCTATAATTGTCTATAATTTTTGTTAGAGAATTTCTGAAGGGCTTTAGATCACTTTTTTTTCAAGTAACAATTATTACTTTATGACGGAATGAACGTGACTCCAAGGATTCAGAGTCAATCGAGAATCCCTAGGTGCTAAATTATCGAGAAATTGATTCGAACGACTCATAAACGCGGTTGAATAACCCAATGAAAAAGTGCTTTCGAATTTTATTTTATCGGATACTTAATTCCAGGATCGATCCGTGAAGAAGCGAATACATACGTAAATCAGTGTTCTTCGGAGATAAGAAACGTAACTCGGATGATAATTTGGTGAAGGTAATCTTACAGTAATCTTTCAAATTATTACCATACACCTTAAAGTATGTCAAAAATGTCAAAACCACGGAAAGTCATTTTTGAGATATTTGAATGGTTTTCACATGATTTTAGAAAGCATTTTTTTTCTGTCTATGATGCAGGAAATGAAGTCTACCGGTGGACCGATCTCAGTTTTTCGGGTCTCAAACTGTTCAGTAAAGACGCCTTTTCAATATGAACAGAGACCTTGTTCATAACTTTATTTTTACTCGATTTATCACGAAAAGTAACGAATGAATACAGAAAAACGCTATTTTATTCTATAAAATGATGAATATATGGTAGAATTTTGATCGAATCAAGAAGTTCTCTGTTCATATCGAAAAGGTCTCTTTCGTGGATAGTTTGAGACCCGAAAAACTTGAATCGATCCACCGTTACATTTTATTTCGTGCATCGTAGACAAAAAAAAAAGTGTTCCCAAAACATTCTAAAATATGAAAAATGACTTTTGGCAGTTTTTACTTTTCACACATTTTGGCATATGAGGTGTACTAGTCGAGTACACGTGTCGTTATATATGCACAGAGGCACTAAATCTAATGTAAATGTAAATTCTGGGTATTTGGATAGTCGCATCAATCATCTTGTCCTGCTAAAATGTTGGATCGAGCTCGTGAGGCGAGAAGGAACACTCGAGACATCGATATCCGGTCAATTTCACTGACTAATATCCACGATATCAACTTTTCACAATCTCGATTCGTCCCTGTCAGTCCCGCCTTGATAAAAATACCATACCTCTGACTATATCGAAAATAGTTTGGTACGATGATTGAAAATCTCTATAATAGAACAAGAATTTTCATTCCCAGTCCCGCGGAGACGCCTCAAAGACACTCTTCGTGAAAAATTGCTACCATCGAGTCGATACAAGGGTGCAAAAATATCGAAAACAGCGAAGCTTCTTTCTTTATCCTTCTCTTCTTATCAACGTCGTGACAGCGGGAATTTTTCTTCCAATTCGTCAGAGTTTAATGGACCAGCCCGTATACACAGGAGTGTGATGCCGATGAGTGTATACGAAAACCTGTCAAAAACAATACTCATTGTCAGAAGGGGACCGAAACCAACGTCCGGTTATAATCAAGGGTATGTAGGGTGGAGAAAAACTGAAGCTTCGCTACCCCGCGCATCAATCATACGAATTCGTGATGACCATTAGCTGTTTGCCACGCACGATATGAGATAAGGAAAATAGTAGATTGTGTTAGAAAAAATGAACGATACTTTGCACACGCTGCGCAAAACCCTAGGGCGGAAAGTAGGTAGCATTCCTTTGGCTACTTCGAGCACGTGACATAGTCGGAAATATGAATTTTCAATTCAGGGTAAAAGCGATACTGTATAAAATTTTTCTGACGTTCTGATTACGATATAAAAATTCGAGAACGTATTTGAAGGAATTAAAGAGCGGAGAGAAGAGGACTGAATAAAAAATGAGGCACAATATCGATTAGCTCGTTGGCATTATACAGGTGGAAGCCACGAGAGTATAGCTCATGGGGTAAAATCCAATAGAACGAAGTTAAAATGGTCGAAAATTTGTTTAACGAAATAATAAAATTGAATTAAGGGTCGAGACCCGGCCGCCTCGCTCCAACTACCGATCGGTAAATCCTAATTCAATTCTAAATCCATTGGGGATGCTAAACCGGATCAAAGTCGTTTCGCGTTGATAAATTTCACTGGCTATAGTCCACATGGAAGAAAAAAAAATTACGGAGCAATTTCCCACAATGAAACGAAAAATTCAATGTCGAATTCCGAACCAGAATATAAATCGTGCTTTCGATTTTTCGGACCCATAATTCCCCCCAAAAATACAATTTAGTAGCATGAAAAACTTTCTTTACTTTCTAAAAATTCGCCAAATAGGACTTTCGAGAATTTTTTCATAGTTTTTCAAGCTGCACGAATAATTGACGGTTATTAGATAAAATAGGTAGGGTGGAGGTATAAAAGTTCGGTCTTAACGACCGCAGAAGACACTGACTGGGCTCTAAGCTCCGTGCTCTGTCACGTTGTCCGAAGAATTCTTCTTTTTTTATCAGAGATAGTTCCGAGGTTCTCTATTGACACTCAAAGCTTAACGAAGACAGTAGATTTCAAACAGAATCCGCAAAGTCTACCGTCACTAACTCGACTTTCGTTGATCACGTCTAACTTTCTACTCGCACCGTTCCTCCACTGTACATTTATACTTCTGGCAAGTCAATTTTGACTGAAACTTGACTGAAACTAACTTTTTCTTATAGGTATATGTAACTCACTATCTGTCACAGTTGGCAAGAAAAAAAAGGTTATCAAATTATGGAACTTTTCGAACTGGAAAAGAATTTTTACTATTTTTCTTTGGATACTGATTTAATGTCGACGTGTTTGCGAGCTAATCAAAAATGATATTAATTGATATTTGTATCAAGTAGAAAGACCCAAAGATATTATTTTAATCATTTCTTCAAAATTCAGTCACTTTTATTCTAAAATTTGTGCTTTTCAATCAGATCTTTGATCAATTGATCAGATTCTCTTCAATTCTGTATCTTGGCAAGAATTTGACGTACTAAAAGAAACTATGTCACATATTCCAGGATGTCCTGAATTCGTGATTCTTTATTAATAACTCTCGGTGGGTTTGACGGCAATGAGATATTAATTAGATGATCTCGTAGTGGGAAGGAAGTAGAGAGGGAGAGAGACGAGACAAGACTCTGCTGCCAACTAGCCGGGTCCTCGGGGGCTGTAATGACATAGTAATTGTCGACCACGCCGCAGCGAAGCCGAAAACCAGCTATAGCAACGATATTCGAGGGTCTGCCTCGGTGCTAAAACGCCTGAAACCAGGGAGAGAAACTCGCACGGTTATCTGCGAGCGTTGAGGATGTGGTTACTGGTTATTACTGCAGAGTTTCTCGCACCCCAATTCCCACTCCTGGATATGATCCTGGTCACAATTATTACTTCAAAGTCGCATCAATTTTCATTATTATCGCCTCGCCAAACATTCAGAGTTGACTAATTCGGCGAAACAGTCGTTTTCGAAAATTCTATCCTGACCGATTCCACGTCAAATCGACCAGGAAAGTCGCGAAGAAGAATTCAATCGACTCGGAAAAAGAATCGTGTCATTCTTTAGCGAATTTGAGGGACCCGTATTTTTCAGATTTGATCCAGAAAAATTTCGCATCAATGCACGGCTGTTACCATTTTGGGACAAAAACTTTTTTTCAAAGTGTCACAACTTCCGAACCGATGGACCGATTTGGATGATTTTTCATTCAAAATTTGCGTATTCCTGTCCTCTTTCATACAAGTCCAAAATAAAGTCGTTCCATTCAATTAAACCGGGGTTATTGAAACATAACCGAAGATATTCAACCACGATTTCGGGGCGATTATTCTCTAACCTCCTTTTTTCTCGCATAGAACAAAAAAACAAACTAACTTTTCACACTAGTTTTTTCTCTGTACCTTTCAGATTTCGATTCTTCAATATCATGATTTTTTTTTTGATCAAACCCCCCAAATTGTCAGAAAAAGAAATTATTATCCCTGCCGCTGCGAATATTCGTCGAGTTGTTAGCAAAGAAGAATTCAAACTTCGCAAGTGAGAATATAATAATTTGTCTCTAAGATCCTTTGAAGAGTTGTTTTTTTCATCCCCGACATTTTATATCCGATCAGAAGTGAAAAATTTTTTACTCAAGGCAAAAGCGTTTCTAGTATACTTGAAAGAACTCAAGCACCGACTTTCTTCGTCCCTTGAGAGATTTTTCCGTACTTTGATCGTGGAAAAAGATATCTCTCCTTATCACGTCGCTTCGCAAAGAAAAAATAAAAAACTCATGTTCAGACACTTTCTTGCAGAAAATAAAATGAAATTCTTCTTTCTACTCGCGTTTCATTTTTATTTATTTTTCATACAACAATTTGTCCAGAATCTTATATACAACGTATATAATTTTTTTATTCAACAATAAATTCTGCTGACGTGCTTCAATATGAATTATTTATCGATCAAACAAGAAAAATATTTTCTTTTCATCACCGCGATCGCTTCGATACTTGAGAAGGTATATATATATCTCTGAACCACCAGAGAAAACTCAAGGGCTGTTTTTCTCTTTATTTTTACCTCCCTCGACGGTATTAAGTCAAGAATTTCAACGGTACTAATTTGCAATTCTTATTAATCGGGCTTATTATACCAGATGAAAGGGGGATCCCATGTATTATGCTACCAAACTCTCTTCTAAGTCCCAGAATAATTTGGCATTTAACCTACTTCCAGCTACTTTTTAAATTCTGTAACCTCCGAGACAAAAAAATTAGCTTTTCTCATAATTGGATTATAATCTACTCTGAATTCTGATAAAACTTGATCGAAGTCTATGGAATCACCGAAATTTGATCCTTTGATTATATGAAGACGGAATCATTTTTCGTCGTTTTTCAAATTGTAGAATGTATTTTGAAATCACGTCTCTGGCTCTTATCCGCGGGGATTTTGGAATTAGCGTGGAGCTAAAACCGGACTTTCCACACCGGGAAGTAAAGCGTAGCCTCGCGAAATCGCTTGCCAAATGGCCACTAATTGTTTGCCGGACGTTACTCAGCCACTCGTGTTCCTGGTGCAGGCATTGATTAGTTAGTTTTCTATACCCCCATTCCGTCTTTATGCCCGGGTATCGCATGGTCGATATCCAACTCCACGTATTCAGAGTAGAAATGCGAAAAAGCACAAAAAAAAAAAAAAAAAAAATAACGAGAGGTTCGTTCAGCTCATTCCGATTAACGAGCCTTCGAAATCTCTAGTATTGATTCTAGGTTCTGTCCTAAAAATTTGCGAGTTGAATAATTTTCAAAATCAATGCAAAATTTGCACAAAACTCTGAATTTTTAAACTTGAAGAGAGAAAGAAATTTGTAAAAAACTCAATTTTTTTTTTTTTTTTGTCATCGATTATCGCAATTTCTTTTTCGCTGAAATGACACACGAAGAATCATGGCAGAAATCCCTCAAGAGACTGAAAAAAAATTCTCCAAACTGAGAATCCAGAGATGCCTGAGCTTCTGAGAAGAAACTGACCAAAGAATAAAGAAAGTTGGTAAATTAAAACGTAGAAACAACGAAGGACGACCACTGGTTGAATGCTGTTGGGTCAATTTATGAGAAACAAGGAATAACGTATTTTCCCTCGAGTCCTTTTAGACCTTCATTTCACCCGGATGTCGCGAGTATGTAACATGTCGAGAGTGAGAAACGATTCAAATTTTTCTCACTTTTCCTTTTTCCTTTTTTCTGTTTTCCTTCCACTTATCGTGACAATGAGCTTCCCCGATTCCATGCGGCGTGAAAGAGATTCATGGGGTCTTTGCAATAAAATTAACTAATTAAAACCCATTACGCCTACAAAAAGGAAACATAAAGTCAGTATTAAAGCTCTGACATTCTATATATATACAGGGTGGCCCATTCAACTCTGACACCCCGAATAACTCGGCCATTATCGATCTTGCAGAAAAATGTCAGATGAAAAAGTTGTTGCATTTGAAGGGGGAAAATAAGTTCCGGAAGCGAATGTCATCCGGAGGTCATATCTTATGAGATTTCGATAATAGCAATGTTTTTTCAAACGGGACGACCCATTTTCTTGATCACTACGAGGCCACATTCGGTACTTTATTTCAATCTTTGAGTATCATAGTACATTGTGAAAAATCGTTACCTTTTTCCTCTCTCCTCATTTTCAATCGTTTTTTTTCTTTTTTTTTTCATCAAAACAGTAAAGAAATCTCAATTTTTCTGAGTGTGCAAATTACAGAACGTGAATTGAACGAATGAAACTTTGCTAAATGACGTTGCTTTTAATTGTAAAAACACAAAAACATACTCGCCGAGTGTTCGGAAATTAAATTCCATTTTTCTTCTTCGTTTCCGAGAAACTTTTCCCAGTTCTGATTCCTCGAATCGAGAGAACAAGTCGCGAAACCGCGAGGTATGAAAGGGGATGAAACAAACAAGCAAACAAGAAAAAGCCAGACCGAACTCGCATCTCGACCAGATTTATCCAAGAGGCAAGACTGTGACCCTAAGCTCTCGCGCGGATTGTCTTCAGCGAGCCAAATGGGGCGGTCCAAATGTCCATTACATACATTTTCTCCCAAACTCTCATCATCGTTCAGCAAACAGCTTAAAGGATATTAAAGGAGGAAGAAAAAACCACTTCTTTGATCTTGAAAGGGTTTCAATTTGAGAAAAAAAAGGAAAAAACCGATATGACACAACAATTTTTTGCTACTCCTCTGTTTGATCAAGCGAAAATAAAATTCAGCAGTCTTCAGAATCCATAATGATAATCGTTGAACGATTTGAAATTCGTGGGTGTATTTTATAAGGGAGGAACATTTTTTTTTTTTTTTACTCCGTCAATGTTCGAACAGTTTCCTTTCATATGTACTTATCGTTAGTCGTCGAATTATATTAAGAGCGTAGTCTGCGATTTTCCCTTCCCTTATCCCACTTTCTTACAGGGGTTTCAAAAGTATGTGTATAATTTGAAAATTTCAATCATCCCCGTAATATTCGCCCTTCCCTCGACTAAACAGAATTCAATATCAATTTTACGCTTGAAAAAAAGAAAAATTAACAATTTAAACAAATTTTACGATTCCAATTTTTCATTATACTCATTTTTATATCGTTGAGAACAGTCATTTTGATTCGACATAAAAGAGTTTCTAAAAAAAAAACAAAAAAAAAAACGAATAGTTGATGGACTCGATGTGAAAGAGAATCACAATTATACTTCAAAGGCACATCAATTTTCATTATTAATCGCCTCGCCGAACATTCAAATTTGACTAATTGGCCGAAAAAGTAATTTTCGAAAATTCTATCCTGACCGATTCCACGTCAAATCGACCAGGAAAGTCGCGAAAAAGAATTCAATCGACTCGGAAAAAGAAACGTGTCATTCTTTAGCGAATTTGAGGGGACCCGTATTTTTCAGATTTGATCCAGAAAAATTTCGCATCAATGCACGGCTGTTACCATTTTGGGACAAAAACTTTTCTTCAAAGTGTCACAACTTCCGAACCGATGGACAGATTTGGATGATTTTTTATTCAAAATTTGCGTATTCTTGTCCTCTTTCATACAATTCCAAAATGAAGTCGTTCCATTCAATTAAACCGGGGTTATTGAAACATAACCGAAGATATTCAACCACGATTTCGGGGCGATTATTCTCTGGCCTCCTTTTTTCTCTGTACCTTTGAGACTTCGATTCTCAAAAATCATGATTTTTTCTGGATTTGATCCAACCCCCAAATTTTCAGGAAAAATGTGATAGTAGTATAATTCAAAAAAAAAAAAAAATCTGGGTACAAAAAGCGAGGGTACATTTGTCAGTGTATAAAAAAGCGAATAGTTGATAAACGCGATGTAAGAGATAAAATCCGATAATGTTATCTGGTCGTAGCCCAAGGGGCTGAGGATCTTATATAGAGGGCATAAATGACGACGCGGTGTTACACTGCACCGAGTGCAATTTTCTCTCTATGGGTAGCTACTGCTGATCGAAAGTATCTTATATATACTCTTATTAAAGCTCCTTATAATATATATGTAGTCGGTTATACGTGCCTATATCACGTGGTAATCGATAGCGAAGGGATCAACCCGGGCATAATAACCTTCCACCTATATATTCGCCTTTTGGCTTATACGAAACTTTAAACTCTCTGAACTCTTGAACTTTAAGGCTTTCGCTATATACGGATGATATGAACCCTCCAACGCTTTTTATGCATTCAACCTAAAAGCAAACTTGTTACTTTCAAAGGGTAGTTTTCTCCTCACCCCGTATTATATACATATTTATGTATAAAGTTATTCACTTACACTGTCTTATATGTACATAAATAATATGTACAGGAATGTTTATAATAATTAATTGCTCCGCTCATGATGTCGAATACTTTTTTTCTCTCTCTCTCTCTCTCTTAGTTTAATTATAATTAAAATATGAGAGAATTTCTCTCCCCAGGGGATATTTTATTCCAGCTTCTTTACTTCGAGTGACCAATTACAAAAATTCTTATCTATATCCAGATAAATATTTTTATCAGATAACATCTTGCTAATGAATTTAAAAACGCGAAAGAACAACGAGTGACTTTAGGTACACCCTTGAAAAATTTCAAGTTAGTTTAAAAACTGCCAATAAAAGCCATTTTTTTTTTTTATACTTTAGAATATTTTTCACACGATTTTTAGAAACAATTCTTCTAAATATGAAATACAATTTTTGCTTTTTTCCCCGAATCTGTTTATCTCGCAAAAAAAAGATACTCGCAGATCTCGTGCCCCGTTGAAATATGGTTTCGAGTGTAGTAGAACGTTCAGAAGGGACAGAGAGTCAGTAGTTTCCGGGAGGTTCCATCAGCCCCTGAGGCTCGTAAATATTTCGTGTGAATACATAATATCCAGACAGAGCCAGAGAGAGAGAAGCTATGTATAGCTTTATACCAACGGTATAGATATAAAATAGAGAAAAATGAATGAGATAAAAATTTTCGAACCGTTAAGCGGTATTTTATCGACAAAGTTAAACGTGTCAAACATCCGTGCTGATGCGACTTTCATGTATTCAAAATCGGCGAAACGATTTTCAAGGGATTTTCAACTCTCAAGACTTTGACAATAATTCAACTGTTCGGAAAAAAGAAAAAAACCATGAAATATTCAAATATCCCGATTTTCTTCTCTTCTATCCATTAGAATATTAGAAATTTTCATGTACCATCAACTTAGAATCTAGAAATCAAAGTATAAAATTAATTTTAGATCGACGAAAGAAATTATTGCGAGTCACTCCGATCTCGAATTGAAGAAAACGTCATCAATCCAAAACTTCGGTACTTTTACAGCAAAGGAAAGACAAAAACGATAGAAAAAAAAGCTACAAATCTTTTCATTCCTTCATAAATTTTCTCTAACGTTTAAGGATGTATAGGCTATATACAATCTCAACCAAAAGTGAGTCTCGTCGTCAATATTGAGTACTTCGAGATGAGATAAAAATCGGAAAAAAATCAACCACAATCAAGATGATAAGAGTATTCATTTTCAATAATAATAATGCCCAAAAGTTATCAAAAAATTGTTTAAACAAATCATTGTTTAACAAATTTCCTGGCGACGTTATTTTTTTTCATGTCAAATGAATTCCTTAATCTTTCTGAATACACATGAATTTTTTCAGAATTTTGTCACTTTTTTTAAATTTCCGTTTTCGGAAATTTCTAACGGCTGTATTTACAAAACTATGAGTTTCACGCTCCGGAAACTTCGGAATTGTAATCTACATCGTTTCCACAATAACATATCCAAAATTCAGATTTTTTTTCTCCATTTTTCAAAATCGAAAACGCAAATTTAAAAAAAGTGACAAAATTCTGAAAAAATTCACGTGTATTCAGAAAGATTAACGAATTCATTTGACATGAAAAAAAATAACGTCACCAGGAAATTTGTTAAACAATGATTTGTTTAAACAATTCGTCGATAACTTTTGGGCATTATTATTATCGAAAATGAATACTCTTATCATCTTGATTGTGGTTGATTTTTTTCCGATTTTTATCTCATCTCGAAGTACTCAATATTGACGACGAGACTCACTTTTGGTTGAGATTGTATAGCCTATACATCCTTAAATTGATCTTTTCGCTACGTTTCACACACACAGATCCCTTTTTTTGATCTTCATGTCTTCAGACGATGGTAGAATTTCATCTCCTTTTATACGCACGTAGGTAGTACAGTTGCAGAAAGAGAATCCCACCCCCGATTGGAGTCCGGATTAAAGGTCATAGATCGAATTGAGAGGGATCGGTTGTCACAAAGCTAGTAGAGATCACCGACTACCCCAATCCTACCCCCAATCTTCGATCTTACCGATGCGCATATCTATTGACACGAAACCATCCCCCTGGCTACTTTACTTTACTCCACTTTTTCTACTCCTCTTTCGAGATATTGAAGTCGATTCCTCCCTTTTTGCGATGCGAGGTTCGAGTATCATCTCCGCTAGGGCACCGCGAATAGGGTCCCCGAGGGCGTTGGCTATTCATACGAGAAGTGGAAGCATAAAATAGGAAAACTGGAAAAAAATTTAGGAAAAGCCCAAAAAATGACAAAAAGAGACGAGGAATAATGAAATTCTTCATTGTGAATAATTATATTGATCGATAATTAAATTTCTTCGTCTTATCTCCACTATTGATTTGAAATTGAATTTATAGATGAATAATCCTGCTCCTGGTTCATCGTGTCTTGATTAATACCGAAAATATTAATTATATCTCGTTTTGAGGATCATTTGAGAAAACGAGAGATAAAATAAGGAGAGTGAAAGACAGAGCTTTTGTTTATTAATGCGGTCATAATTTAACGAGAGTAGAGATGAAGGAAATGTGAGGGGGTGCAGGATATTAGCTACCTTGTTTTAATAAATTAGGATTTTTAGGAATTCCATTTTTTTTTCTGTTCACCCTTCCTTTGTAAATGGGAAGAGAAATGGGATATTTTGAAATTTGCGAACGTGGATTCTAGCCGAGCGCAGGTCATCGATTCAGGATATCATTAAAAATTCAGGTCGAGATCAAATTCGTTGACATGTGCTTCGAAGTTCCAATCTGGACTAATATCGGCACGCGATATTCAAGTTAGAATAAAGAGTGACCTTTTGGGGGGTTAAATATGGAGTCAAAAGAGGCAATGCTGAAATTAATGGAATAATTGAACAGGAATTTTTTGATATGATGAAAAAGAAAAAAGGAAGGTGAACCAATTTCGAGTAATTTGTGACTGTATATATAATTGAAAAAAAAATCTTCTATAAAATAAATGATTGCACAAAACATGCCGAGAGGTGGACTCGATATTTGTGCAATTTAAACAATTCTGTTGAAATTTATCTCAATAAATAATTACAACCTTTTTTACTATTCAATTAGAATTCAAAATGGAAAAATCGTAACAAAAGTTTCAGTCGATCTCAGTATTTAGTCATGTATAAATGAAAGATTCGATTTGTTATCAACTGCAAATTGTTAACAAAAAAACCTTATATATCTTTTCATTGTAAAAATGAACTCGCTGGTTTGTGTGAGGTCTTTTGGAAATTCGAAATAATGAAATAAGGGAAAATGTGAAAAGAATACGAATTCTGAATCTAAAATTAATTCAGGGCAAATTATCAGACAGGTTCGAGTTTCAATTCAACGTTATAAAAAAAAAAAAAAAAATGTTCAATCCTCAGGCTTCGATAATTTTTTATTTTTTCTATTTTCAATTTCAATACCGTCGAAATTGAGAACGGTTGGAATTTATTCCGCTATCTGCGGAATATCTGATTCTGACGTATGAAAAAATTGCAATAAAATGAGACGGAATTATTTTTTAATTCTCCTTCCGGTTTGAAATTTTAATATCATACGCGGTGCGCCGGTGTGGAAATTCTGATTCTCTCACCCTTATATTCGACTAATTTTAGGAACAAATCTCTTTCATAAAGTGATGCGAATTACGAAATACGAGACACATGCTCTGTTTTTAGCCTGCGATTTGAAGGCGAATGATAAAATATTTCTGCGAAATATTTTTTGTTTACGCAGAGTAAAAGATTCATCCAATTAGTGGAAGCGAGGTTCTTGAATACGAAAATTCTACATAATCCTCAAGATTTTTTATTTTTCATTCTTCCCTCTCTTTCATACACAGCAAAAGCTACAAAGCTACTCGAAATTACGATTTCATTTTTATCTCATGGTAAAAAAAAAAAAAAAACAGGACAGAAAATTTTCTCGCTCTAATCGAACGCACTTGATAAAAGTAACTCGATCCTTGTGGTTTTGGACGATTTCATTATTCACTATAAATACGTAAATTCAAGTATTGAAGATAACGATGAATAAAAAAAAGGACATCGAATCGAGAAAAAAAACCGTTATTAAACTTCGTTCGTTAATCAAGGCGGGCGGGAAAAAGGATGGTCGGGTGTTAAATTTAAAATACAAATTAGGTTCAAGCTCGAAGTGTAATTAGTCAGCGATTGGAGCGACCTATATAAGCGAAAAAAGAGGATAAGAGCATTACCGGCTTTACATATATTTATTTTCAATGAATTTCACCGATTCGTTCGATTCTTCTCACGGTAAAAAAAAGGATCAACGAAAAAATTTAGTAAAAAAAAAATTAAATTCTTCTTGTCACGGTGAAAAATAAAAATGAAACAATTATCGATATGTAAGATATATCAATGTAAATTTCTCAAATATTTGAAACCTATTCTAAAAAAGTCCATTTTTCATACTGAAATTTAAAAAAAAAAATCATTTTTCTCAGTCGAAATATTGGAAAGAAGATGACAGTGTTAAAAAAGTGATTCACCGATTGAATTATATGTCAACCAAAATATACTAATATTGGAAATATCCCATTATATTGCTTGTATAGTTTTTATTTGGATTTTGTCTTCTTCTTCTCTTTTTTAAAGAGAAAAAAAAAAATTGAAAAACATATTTCGAAGCAATTCGTCAAGTATTCAATACAAATGATGATCTTTTCTTTTTTAGTTTAGTTTCTTTCCGTAGCTGTGTCGTTGTAGGTGGATGAAATTACCAGTGGGCAAACTATTATCCTGGGCAAAACGAGACCTGGTACGGTTATAGGCAGACCGGAATTGTGCTCTAACCCAGCTGTCGACTTCCGTTACAGAGCTAAATTGCTTATGTATAGAACTATCGAAGCTGTGCGCTGGTTTCTCGTCGGTTTGTTGTTTCGAAATTCCGTGGAATCCGTGAAATTAGCGGATTATTGAAATAGTATACGAAACTTTGGCATCATGGTTACCTACCCCAGAATCACCCTACCCCCTCACCTTCGCCGAAACTTAATCTAATCAACGTACAAAGAATTCGAATCATTGCATAGATTTTTTCATAGAAATTGATTGAGAAAAAAAATTGATCCTAATTTGAGGCGAAGGAAATGAATTAAAAAAAAAAAGTGTTTGAGTTCTTGGTGAAAAGTCGTCATCCACTGGGGATCCCTATCGTATTTTCCAGATCTCGTTAACCGTGTATAAGCTGTTAAATTAAGGATCTCCGATCACGCCAGAGTCTAAAACTATACTTCGTGTTTAACAAAGAGGGGAGACAGACCTTTTTTTTCTCCCTCTTTCTCTCTCCACTCAAATAGCTTGCTAAAACCCATTAAACACGAAACTCTGAAACTCTCAATAATTAAAGTCACTGATTATCTACAGGGTGAAAATTTAAACGATTAAAATTGAGGCAAGAAAAACTGGCTATAGAATATATTACTGACTGAAATATCTATACCTACGCTGTTCGTGCATCAGTTCCAAAGAATTGAGACCTTGACTACAAAAATACACGTGATTTGTTACATTTATAACAATATTTCACTTCCGGCTAATCCTACGTGAAAAATGATAAGAACCAATTTTGAAGGTTTTGGAATTTTATACAAAAAAGATTTAGACAGTCAGTCGCGTGGGATCGACCCTCGAAGAGATATACAGGGTCAAAGGTATAGATATACAGGGTCACCACCCCATAACGAACCTTGTAGCTTATTTTCGCTATTATCTCAGTTTCAGTCACTCCAACATAAAAAATGATGTGAATCAATTTTTGAGGTCATAAAATTTTCTACAAAAAAGATCTGGACAGTCAGTCGCGTGGGATCGACCCTCGAAGAGATATACAGGATCAAAGGTCACGATCTTGTCTCACAACGAACCTTGTAGCTCATTTTCGTCATTATCTCAATTTCAGTTACTCCCAGACAAAAAATGACCTGAATCAATTTTGAAGTTAATAAAATTCTCTACAATAAAGGTTCCTACAAAAATTCACATAGAATCATCGGTCTTTGAGGAAGCAGAGTTTCAAAAGATCTTCTCTCCCTGAACTTGCATACTTCGTTATAATGAATCAATGATCGAAGACATTGCAGTGTCTCCGATTCGTCTATCAATATATCGCGTTCCATTTCAAAACAGCTACGTCGAATGCGAAAGTGATACCGCAAGTTACAGGTGCAGGTAGTTCAGGGTAAAAGCAGAGTGAAGCTAGATAGGCGAATCGGTCAGGTAAGGCTACGCGATACGGGTAAAGCGTCACAGAAAGCATATTCAGGAGGGGGGAGGGGGTGGTTATTTACAATACGCCGCAGGTATCGATCGGGGTCAACCCCACGCCACCCCCATCGGCGTCACCTAGACGTCAGCTATTCAAAACCGACGCTAACGTTCGCAATATTAGCGTAATCGTTTCTTATTTTTTTTCTTATCCTTCTGCACTCGGAAGCCCGGAGACAGTGGGATTATTTTTACAGACAACAAAAAATGATAAAATAAAATAAGTAATAATTTCTACCCCTTTCATCTCCTGTTTCTACGACTAAACTCGTTACTTGCAGGCGCGTCGCGACCGCGAAGCGAAGGGTTCCCTTAATGTGTGTAATTACTATCTTGTTTTCTATCCGGTGATATTGCTTTTGGAACCGACCCCCTTGGAGAAAAATACTATTCGACGTCCAAATTCGTAATTGAGCAACATTGAACATTGAATAGTTTCAATAGTTTTAAATGATGAATTGATTAGTTTCCAAAAAATCTCAATTATGAATTGAACAGTTTCCAAAAGTTCTCAATAATAAATTCGCACCTCCAATAGTAATTTTCTATAAGGGCCAACTGACTCCGAAAAGCTTTACTGTTTCGTTCCTGAAGCTCTTGTAACATGTGCTTTCGAGTAATGTGCGTATAGACTTTAGACAGCCAATAAGAATTGCATCACTGCAGATTTCGATGAGAGAAAGAAATTTTCTTTTCTTGAATTTTTCTTTTTTTTCCAATATAGTTTGTTTTTTGTGCAGAATTACAGACTGACAGAGAATAGCAGTCAATTAGCAAGCTGTATGCTCTGTCTATTTCGCACAACGGATCCATAATTGGCAATTAGATATAGCTTTGGACTATGGAAATGCAACGGAAACTGAATTTCGCGAAGCGCATACATATCGCGATATATGTGAAACTTCAACTGTGTGTATGTGTGCGTGTGTGTGCGGGACGGTGTGAAATATCGCGGTGTTTACGTACGTCAATTTTCACATCCGTAGATACTATAATAACGTTGTGCTACGGGGGGAAAATTTTCATTGTGGGGATGAAGAGCAAAAAAAAAATGATTGAAGCTCGTCAGATTCTTATTCCGATTTTTAATTGAAATTAAATTTATCGGAAAACGTTTTTTGGTTAGAAGGAGATTGAATTTTTTTCAATTTCGCGCTCTGAAGTTTATATAGCAATTATCTTTTATCGGCGATTATGAGAACCATATGCTTCTAATTATTTCTCAACATCGTGTAATTAGTAAATTTACCAGAAAAAATTCACAGTGTTGAAGTCTGAGTGCATATAAGCGGTGATAGAACGTCTTTTTCTTTCGCAAACAGTCGAGAAGAAAAAAAAACGATCTGTTCCATTCACACGAAAATTCAGATCATTCAAGTTTTTATTTGCTAATTTTTATTTCTCTATCAGACAGAATTAAAAAATCGTATAATTGCATTAATAAGAAGAATTGAAAGAATTGAAAGAATTGAAATTGAAAAATGAACTGATAATCACTGAAGAATAAAAAAAGATGTATAGAAATCTTGAGAAAATAATTATAGTTCATTGAACCTGGATTGTTTTCGATTGAAACGAAAGGAGACAAACGAAGAGCTTTGAGCTTTGATCTTGAAATATGTGGTTTATCAAGTCAAATTACCACATACCGAATTATCATTCATTCTCGTAGGCTGCACTACATGAATGAAACAATCGATGGGGATCGGTGCCAAAAGAATTGGCAAAATAGTGCAAATTTTGAATTTCAATCTTTCAAAAATCTTCTTATAGTTATCAAAAGACCAATAATTCGGTTATCACGTGATAAATGAAATAAATGACCGAATTTCGGATCGATCTGCGGTAATTATCAACCTTTTGCTCCAAATTGATGAAAAAAAAAAAAAATTATACAGTTGATAAAAACTCACCGGTTGCTCCTGCAGCATGACGAGCAACAAGAACAAAGCAGAATGAAGAGACCAGGATAAGAGTCAGTCGCGCGTTCATCCTCGTCCCCTGCGGATATCAGAATCGCACTAATTCATATCGTGAGATAGAAGGCAGAACCAATCCCCGTGCAAATATTAAAGAATTTTTAGATCTTGTTATTTAATTTTTGTTTATTACTATTGTCGATATTATTGCAGTACTTATTGGACACGAATTAGATCGTCCCTCTTCGATTATATCGCATACAGAAAAAAAAAATTACCGATAATTTTATTCAAACTTTTGATATCATCGAATACGATTATCGCACACTGTTATCAACGTAGACGGAACAGCCACCCGTTTCCACACTCGGTGGATGACGACCGTCAACTGCGTCGGATATTCGCCGTTTCGCTTCGTTCACAAAACCGGAACGCGCAGGGAATCGGCGCAGTCGCGAAAACAAAAAGAAAAAAAGGATCAACAATTTTTCAAAATTAATTGCGAGTTTAATTACCACGTTCTTATTTCACAGTCATTCAATAAATTGATTGTAAATTTTTAATCAAATATTAATCCGTTGTTTCAATCACGTCATAAAAAATGGTTCGAATAACCTTCTGCTTCTTTTTTTATTTTATAATTGGATGAGGTTCATCAACGTCTCGAGCGAGTGATTATAAACTCTGTGGGTATATTTATACAATTTTTTTTCAATTTTTTTTTGCGTTCCTTTTTTCTCTAATTTTCTTCTTTTTTTTTCACTGTCTCAAGGGGAGAGACGGTGGTGTTTAAAGTCCTTTATTTTAAATGTACCAGTCAAGTGAGGCGTGTACAACACAGGTTTCGGATTTATTACTGCATTAATTTCGATCCAAACATCGTGATAAATTAGTACCATGACAGATACATTCTGTTTTTCATCCAAAATTGTTACACATCGAGAAATTAATTCGACCATTTCCCGGCGTGACTAGAGAGAATGGATAATATTGTTATACTGGACGCAATTAGCCGCAGGGAAGACAGACAATTTCCACGAGGCTGATTGACGGTGCGTCTCTCTCTCTCTCGTCCGTTTGGCTCATTATAAATAACGGTTTCGAAATTTTTATTCCATTCGGTTAGAAATTTCATGTGGAATTTTCCGTCTCTGCGTTTTTGCAGATATTCATACAACAGTTTTGAAAATTCAAAATCATTATGAAATTTCATAGCCAAGATTATACTAAATTTCATATACAGAATGTTTTGAAAATTCGTGATAATTTCATTCAAAAATGGGTTCCCACTGCTACAATAATCGCCGAATCGGATCATAAAATATTGCGGATTGAACCAAAAAATGAAAATCTTACGCTTTTAATTGGATGAACGATTGATAATTGACTGAAATACCGCTTTGTCACTGAAAACTAAAAAATAATCATAATATGTTTCGAATCTCCGAAACAGTTTCATGAATTTAATAGAACCGTGCCAATATTGAGATACAGTGATTGAAAAGTAGGTATGTTTTTTCAATATCAAGACACAAATATTAAATTTCAAGATATTTTATAATAATTTCATTTAAATCACGAGGATTTGTAAATTTCATTCCTGTTTGTATGAGAAATTTCAATATTTCCACAGTGTAACTGATACACGAATGTTGGCCGGGTCAGGTCTCAGCTTCGCGACTGGGTCGACTGGTGAAATAAATAAAAAAAGAGAACGATATAAGAAAACGGACCGCGAACACGTACCGCAATAAGACGGGGTTCACTCGATGGACGAGATGAATGAAAAAAGAAAAAGAAGAAACCCGCGTGCCATCGGTCATACGCACAGGTTCTTCCCCCTCCCATCCCTAGCTCGCATTCGTTCATTCATTAATATATCTTCGTTGATGGATGAAAAGATAAAATGAAGCAGGAAAAATTAAGTTGATTAGGAACTTTGATCGTGAATGAAGAGAGGAAAAATCGTAGAGCCAATCAATCCATTGGTTTTGTATGTAACCCTCCTCGAGCGAAAAGAGCGTCATTGGAATCGCGTGTGTGCGTCTCTTCCAGTACATACGTGTGTCGCGTGTGTACCTTCGGTCTGTATTTGCGAGAGTGGGATAGGAACGTTTTTAATTAGAGCTGGACTGGTCGCTTCGTGAAACCAGCATCATTTAGTTTCTCTCTCGACTCGTGCAGGGGTGCCGTTTCCGCCCCACGTAGTCTATAGCTGGCAGTTACCCCCTCGACGATGTAGAAACTCTCATTTGAGCCAAGGGTTCATTATGCCAGGAGGATGAACTCGGCGCAGGTAACTCCTAACTCAAATTATATGCGGTATAAATTGACCGCGGTGGACCATCACAACATTTTTTTTTATAAAAACATTTTCATTACCCCCTGTATTACGATCGTCAATTTTCATTCGTCGTTATCGCTTCACTCTGCGTCAGTACAATGCTTTTTTCTCATCTCCCGGAGTATTACGTTCTCAAGTCAAAGAACAGCACTCTGTTATTGTTGAGGATATGACGAACACGGTTCTCCCAAGTACATCGTTTCACTCAAGGCTCTTCGCTACATTCGTGTTGGACAAGGGCTACCACGGCCCGAATGGGGCCAGGAATTTTATTCCGAGTGCTGACTGAAAGGAGTACTTAGTTATGATTGCACAACATATATACACACGAAGCTCTTTATACCACTCTTATTATCGTTCCAGAAAAGAAAAGAATATTGAGAGTTTATCATATACTTCTCTCTTTGTTTCTCAATTTCACTGATCAATCTGAATACAATAAATTGCTCACTGATATCCAAGCTTCATACTACACTCATTCATTTTCAAATTTAAACCCATTATATTTCATACTTTGCAGATTGTGGTGTCTGGTCACTGCGATTCCGCCTCGACTAGGTAATTCAGTCTTTGTTTTATTAGTTTCGTGAATAAATAATCGATATTAATTATACCACAATCAATCAGCAGAGTGTACATAATATACTATAGGATTATACAAGTGGTTCGCGTGTACCCGTCACCAGCAGGATTTCATATCAACAAAGGGAGCCACTTGATAAGTCTAATTGGCTGTCCGTCCAAATCGGAGGCTCACAAACAATCGATTTATTATTATTATCATTATCCCCTAGTGACAACTGATGGCTAAACTCTTGTTATATCTTTGTTCAGACGATTTCACGTATACACGTCGATTGATAATTGTACACGTAGCAACGAGTGGTAATACAGAAATACAAATTTTAAACTAACGAGAATCAATACGAAAATCGACGGGTGCCTGAAAGGTGGCCACCAGACGCGCACGGCAGTGATGCAAGTTATCGTATTCAGAGAAATCTTCTTTACCGACACTCGGATATCTCCAATGCAATTAATTGAAGCAATGGAATAGTAATTTAATAGAAATCAAATCATTTCTTCAATTTAGCGTAAAACTGAAATATTTTTGCATCTATTTGTTCGGAATTCCATTGGAGATTAATCCGAGTGTCGGTAAAAAATCGAGTACAGCAGCCCTTCGACTGTCGGTAATGCAGAGACAAAACTTGACACCGCATGTGGTGAAAAAAAAATAATAATAAAAATCCTACTAAAGACCGCGAAAATGAAATTTTTGCAAGATTCAAACAACAGAATATCAATTCTTATTCGATCAATCAAAAGTCTGTAATTCCGGCGGGAAAAATAGTCTCCATGATCAGTGGTGTAGTTGACTAGAGCAGTAGATTCCACCGTCAACACGTTGAGCAAACCGTCGTTGTTTCGAGATTTAAAAACGATCGCAGCGCCACCGTCGGTGGTACTGAGAACCAAAAGTGTACCTCCGTTCGTGTGCGACACGTGTTTCTGATCGTTTCGCCTTTTCGACAAAGTAATCACCCCGAGACCGCTTTTTTTTCTCAATATTTTTATGATAACCGACGCATGTAGAGCCCCGCGTGCGTCCCGAAGCGTTTCTCAACCTCGTCAAGCATGAGACGTGCGGTTATTCACGACTCCGAGGAAGAACAAGAGCGACCGAAAACCGGTAAGAATTCAAAATCTTCACCTTCACGCTTGACCCGATACCTTCATAACCACAAACAAATGCCAACCGCCGTTCGAAATTCGAATTCGGAATCTAAGAGATCGCGTCTTGTCTCTCTATTTCTTTCTTTCTTTCTCATTCTTCTACATTTATATTAACGAAAAAGAAATGAAACTGAAATTTCCGTAGTTCGTAAAACGCGAGCCGCTCTCGCCGCAGCATCGACAGAAGCTTCTCCGATGCGTAGGAGCACCAGGATCCGTCAGGGTTCCGTAAACCGCGATGGTTCCTCCCCGGAGAGTCTAAACGGGTCTCACGCAGCTCCGCCGGTGACTCGCGTGACCCGACGAAGAGCGGCGGCGGCCGCCGCCGAGGGTACGCAGTTACTCGACGTTCCCAGGGTACTGAGATCTCGAAAAACTTCTTTATCTTCTAACGCGAGCGAAGCGATCGATCTCGACTCTGCACCCGGTACTCCGAGGAAATCTAAACGACTAGCTACCATACAGTCATCGCCAGATACGCCGATACCAAAAACTACAAGGTTTTTGTGCCTTTTGACCAAATTTTGATGGTTTTCGTCACTCTTTGATGACATCTTTGTTCTTTTTCTCTAGGCAATCGGCGAGAGCGACGTCAGAGACGAAGTCTCCGCCTCCGGTAATTGCTTCGACCCGAAGAACCAGGGCAAATTCGATAGAACCGGAGCCGATCGCGATCGGTACTCCGACGAGGAAAAGACGTACGGTGGTTTCTGCGCCGCCGAACGAACCTTCCGTCACCGAAGACGCGAACGAAGACAGTGGCGAAGACACTGCTAAACCCAGCCTTGACGACGTCGCTGAAGTTCCTGAAGAAACGGAAGCCAGTTCTGGTAAATATCGGATGTGGATTTAGTTTTATTGTCATTGTCGAACTGGTTTCGATTGATTAATGTTGTGTTATTCAATTTTCAACAGGAAAAAAATCATCGCGCGGATCGTCGTCATCCAGTGGTAAAAAATCACCGAAGAAAGTCAAGCCTGAAATCGACGAGAGTATTATCGGTAAGTTGGGAATTTGTGTCGAAGAGATTGTTCAATTGATCTAAAATGTACGATTTTTTTCATCACAGATAGAGAAGTATCGCCGCTGAAGAAGGAGGATTCGGTCAATACAGCTGAGGAAGCTGAACTGCTCGAAACACCCAAAGAGGCAACGAAGCAAGACTCATCTGTGCTGGATATCGCAGATGGAGGAAAACCGATACAAAAAATGTCTTCGCCGATGATACACGTTAACAAACGTGGCTCATTGGACAAATCAAAGGAATTGGGCGTCCAGATCGAGAGTTTGTTGAACAAATCCTCCGAAGAGTTGGCCAACAGTCCCGGCGACAAGGAAAATCAAAAGGCCAATGTCTCACCGGAGAAAGTGAGGAAGAACTTGGAGGTGACCGTCTCCAACGTTAATATCGTCAGAGGAAAGCCGGGAGGCTTTGAATTCGTCAATAAATCTTTCGAGACGAAGATAAACAGCTGGCTGGACGACAGAGGCCTGGCTAAATCCCGGTACGAGACTGTGACTCCGAAGCGGGATGACGTCGAAGAAAACGGCAAAGACTCGAACTTGGAGACTAGATCGCCTAAGAAAACCGATAACGAAGCCAAGAAAGAACGTGGGACCACGGAATCGGAAAAAAAGAAGAAAAAGCTTCGCCTGAACGTCGAGAAAACCGTCGTTGACAGTGTGGTTGTCAGGGAATTCACACTGAGCGAATCGGATAGCTCAGACGATTCTGAGAGCGAGTTTAGCCTGGCGATGGAAGACGACGTTGTTGATAAGGAGAAGAAGGGAAGCGCCGCTGATTCCTCGACTTCTAAAAAATCTGGCGAGGAATTGAATGAGGAGATCCTCGAGAGACATACCCCGAAGAAGCTTAATTCGAGCAGAAATAGAGAGGAAGATGATCAGGGAAATAATTCCAAGAGATTAAACCTCAGTTTGAAGAGATTGGAAGATGAGACGGAAGAGAAGAGGAGAGCGTCGATGGAGAAAAAGCCAAATGAGGAGATCAAAGAGCCTGAATCGAAGCGCAATGGTCCAGAAGACGAAAAGAACGATAGTCAGGAAGCTATGGATACGAACGTAGATGAGAAAACTGATCACAGCAAAAATCCTACCCCAGGAGGACTGGCGCAGGATCTGATTTCGTTCGAGGAGCCTGAGCCCTTGGTGAAAGAGAAAAATCAGTCATATCAAGCCGATGAATCTAAGAGGAAGTCTCTTATCGATTCAGAAATCGATTCCGACGTGGTAGTCAATACTCTGTTCCAGAACATATCCGCTGAGGAATGGAAGAAGAAGAGAGATCGAAGCTTAGCGAAGCGTCTTTCGAAGCGAAAATCAAGCAGACTTCCGTCTAATAACGGGGACGATTCCGATGACGACGATTTGATCACCGTGGGGGACAAAACGGTCCCGGAAGACGTGCTGGAGTCTGATTCTGATTCCGACGACACTTTGATACTGAAGATGACTGCCGATAAGAAACAGAAGTCTATGGATCAGACGATCCTCGAGGAGGCAGAGACTGAGGACGATAAAGAGAAGGAAAAGACAAAGAAGAAGCGAAAGTCGCTCAACAAATCTATAAAGTCGAATACTTCCTTGATAGAAAATGAAACTGAGGCTGAAACAGCGAAGGATATTGGCAGAAAATCGACCGGCAACACTCAGGAAGAGAAAAAAGACCCGAAGATAGACGATGACATGAGTGAAGCTGAAACTATAATGACTCACAAAAGGAGGAAGTCTGCGGGTGGAAATTCCTTCGAAGAAGCTGAGACTCATGATGAGGAAGTAGAGGAAGAAATGACAAAGAAAAAGAGAAAGTCGCTCAACAAATCTACAAAGTCGAATACTTCCTTGATAGAAAATGAAACTGAGGCGGAAACAGCGCAGAATAGTAGCAGAAAATCGGTCGGCAAAGCTTCCGAAGAGAAAGAAGACCCAAAGATAGAGGATGAGAGGGAAGCTGAGACTCAGGACGAGGGAATAGCGGAAGAAATGACAAAGAAGAAGAGAAAGTCGCGCAACAAATCCACAAAATCAAATACTTCGTTGATAGAAAATGAAACTGAGGCGGAAACAGCGAAGAATAGTAGCAGAAAATCGATCGGCAAAGCTTCCGAAGAGAAAGAAGACCCGAAGATAGATGATGAGAGGGAAGCTGAGACTCAGGACGAAGAAATAGTGGAAGAAAAGCCAAAGAAAAAGAGAAACTCACTCAACAAATCTACAAAATCAAATACTTCGTTGATAGAAAATGAAATGGAGGGGGATGAAGAGGAGGAAACCAACAGTAAATCTATGAGCAAGGCTTCCGAAGAGAAAGAAGATACTACCGAGGAAGTGTCCGAGCCAATGAATACAGAAAATTCTATTGTATCGATGGAGGAGGAAAAAGTTGAGGCAGAGAAGCAGCCAAGATCGGCGAAGAAAACACCGAAAAAGTCAAACAAAGTGGCATATGTCTGCGAATTTTCGGACGAATCTGGAAGCGATACCGAATCGGAGGAGGAACAGAAGAGGTTCGTTGAACCAAAATCAAAGTCCGCTAAGAAGTCGGCGGTGGAAATGCTCAAGACGCCTTTGAACAAAAATTACTCTACTATAGCCGATGTGGACTCTGATTCTGTAAGAGACGATGTTTCAGTATCAGAAAGTTCGGACGAAGAAAATACCACATTGCCCGGTTTTCTGTTCTCCATACCATCCAGCGGAGACGAGGACGAAGACTACAACCCAAACGAGACTAAAGACGAGTCTAACGATACGATAGATTCTGACGTCGCCAAGGACCTGAACTTAGCCGGTGATGACGAACTCGAATACTCCGACAACGATGTCGCAGCGGACGAGTGTAGAGAATCCGAATCGGAACACTCTGACGAAGACGACAACGGCTCTGACATGGAAGACTTTGTCGTATCGGATGACGAAGTCGAATCATCCGAAGAGGAGGAAGAGAAGGAAGAATCGGCTAAAAAAACAAGGTTCACCAGAATTTTGGATAAATCGTCCTCAGAGGATGAAGCGGAGACCGAACCGATTGAAGAAGTAGAAACGACTCCAGCCGAAATTGCGGAGGAATCGGTCGTTGAAACTCCAACGGAAGTAGAACCAGCCTTTGTAACGTCGGAACTGAGACGCAGGACTTTGGACTACTCCCCAGAGTCTGCAAGGAAGTCTCTGTCCGATAAGAAGTCAAAGAAGAGAAAGAGCGGCGAAGAGCTCAAGCCGATCAACGGTCCGGCAAAGGCTCTGTTGGATCACACCGTTGATCTATGTACACCTGAGCAAGCCGGACCTGAAGCGGGAAAGAAGAGCAGCGGAAAACGCGAAAGGTCGTCGGACAAATTCCGAAAGAATTTGGTAGAGGAGTTGGGAGCCCAGACGCCGGTTCAAAGCGGAGCTGCAAAGGAGGAAAAGACCAAGACACCAAAGTCGTCGGGCAAAAAGGAGAAGCGGGCTGCAGAAAAGACCCCGGAGGCTGCGAATAAAAAGAACAGAGATTCTATGCAGCTCATCCAGGATCTCGGTGGCTTGACCAAGCCGAGCGTCTCCGACCTCAACAAAACAATGGATACTCCCAACTCTGAAACTCCGGTGACAAAGTTCCTGAAGAAAGAGAGACTGAACGAGAGTCTACCGTTCATGAAGCTCAAACGAAAGAGCTCCAAGTCTTTTGATAAAACAGCATTGAATCAGATGAGCGAAGACGAGCAGGAGGACGAGGAGCCGGCTGAGAATCACGAACGAAAAGATATCTCTGAGGAGTCCGGCGACGAAGAAGAAGCCAACGGCGATGCGGAGGAGACCGGAGACGAGATCAATGGTAATGGTCTCCGCGAAGATGAGGAGGATGATGATACCGACCAACAACCCGATGAGAATGAGGATAACGGAGATGAAAACGGAGATGAGAATGAAAACGAGGACGAAGAAAATGAAGAGTCTGACGAGGAGGAGGAAGTAAGCGTACAGATTCACGTCGTCGAGAAGAAGAGAAACTCCAAGGGTCGTTTGAGTCTGACCGAAGAACTTGAGGGCAAGACCAGACTCAGCAATGGGAGACCTTCGACTAGCACGGTAATAAACGGAGACGCAGAATCAGGCGAGGATGTGTTGAGCTCGAAGAAGAAACAAGCTTCGAATTCCGCTCTGCTGGAGTTACCGAATCAAAAGAAGCGCCCAAGATCAACAACTTCGTGCGAGACGCCTCAGAGTCGGAAGAAGACAAAGAGGTTCAAATCTGTACCTCACACCGAGGAAGATAATCAATCTGATTCAGACGAGGCACCTGTCAGCCTAGGCTTTGGAAAGGCTAAGACCGAGGCGATTCAGGCGATGAAAAACGTCGCGGACAGTCTAAAGGCTGGTAAAGAAGCTAAAAAGAAGAAGAAGAGAGAACAGTTGGAGAGAATTAGGCAGGAAAAGGAAATTAAAGCTGCTAAAACGAATCTTAAAAGACTGCCCGAAGATCTTCTGGAGAATTTATTGGACGTAGCTGAAAGACCTAAGAAGAAAAGGAAGCTTTCTAGGAAAGAGGAGCCGATACTTCCATCCAGAGCCATGTTCAGCCCCGGAAAAACGCCGCTTAGGTTGAAATCGTTGAAAATCGAGGAGGCCGATACCCCGGCCGGCAGCAGCGTCGGCGGCACGACACATTTCAGCGTCGTTAATCTAGAAAAAGTTAAAAAGCAGCCCAAGAAGGCGATCGCCGCGGCGTCGTTCAGGGAGCTGATGCTGGCGAGGAATCCGAGGCAACCAATATCAGCCTTTCTCATGTATAAAGCCAAGCAGAAGGCTGCGGGAAAACAATTACCCCGCAAGCGAACAGACTAAAGTCGATATCCGTTCATTTTCTAATCACATAATGGTACTTGTGGTTTTTTTTCATTTCTATTTCTTAATTTTACTTATTAACGGGAGAGATTCAGCTGCGGAGTACGAAGGGCAGTATTTCTGTAAAAATATCTGTTTACCTTGTTCAGTTTCACAAATATTGAGTTATCCGTGAAACATCATCGACGCAAGTCTGTGAAAACGTGAATGTACTATTATGCATGTAATTTATGTGTTCTGAGATAAGGATAATTATTTTTTGCCATCTTCGAAATTGAAATTCTTGATTACAGATTCCAGTTTTACGACTTTCATGATACTAAAATATTTTATTTCTGTTTTTCTTTATTGTAATAGACACTTGAGAAATCAAGAATTTTTATTTGGAGATGGATTTGTACTGTTTTGCTTGATAACTGTTTCTTTGATTATTTTTAATTTATATAAAATTGATGAAACAAAAAAAAAGAAAAAGAAAAAGAATCCCGGTGGCGATACATATTGAAACGAATAAATAAAATATTTTTAAATTATCCTATTATTCACTGACTTCTCAATTTTTGTCTCCCAGTAAATCTTTAAGACAAATTATTAATTATAATCTTGATTAATTAAGTTTTTTGTCCGGAAGTAAGAGATTTTTCTTATCTTTTCCCTCAAGTGTCGCGATGACTGATAAGAATTGAGTAAAAATAAAATAAAAACCAATTTTAATACTGATTAATACGATTGGTAGAGATTTTCCAACTAATTCAAAATCTTATTTAAGATTCGTAATCTATAGGTTCGCAGACTAAAAATTCTTTTTGCTAATCTGACTTTATCTCGTTACAAAATCTCTCGATCACTCAGACGAGTTGAAAAAAATAAATAAATAAGCGGTGTAAAAACCCGTCAGAAGATTACGATCTTAAAATCAAATTGAAAGGATCATTTTAATCATCTAGTGATATTCGAATTGATTGAGATAACAATCTTTGATTATTCAGTGATGAAAGAGGAAGCTAGAATTCATTCAACGACGCGACTTCTTACAATTAGTCATTGAGAAGGATATGTTGCGTAAAATTAACAGATTTCATTAACGATAAGTACAAATTTTATTTATTTACTAGGGGCTCCGCCCCTCCGCGCTACGCGCGGCAAACCCACTCGGTGCTACGCGCTTCGCTTTTCCTAGGAATGGCCTAACTTTTTCTAACCTTCAGTGGCTGTTCTACCATTTCTAACCCTTCTTGGAACACTCATTTTTCCTAGGATGCCCGAAAAAATTCACCTAGATGCTTGCATCAACCGTTAATTCGAATGACGTGATGTGTGAATTAATCGTAACATCATCTGTGCAAATATTACCATAATCTCGTGTGCTGAAAGATATTTAGGAAAACTTGTGCAAACTTTGTTACATCGCGTTTCTATAATGGCATAAGGTCGTATAATGTTTTTTATACACCTCAGGGATATAAACGGCGGTTTATTGCCCTGTTCCAGCCGGAAGAACCACTTTATTTCCCTTTTGGTGTATAAAATGACATAAGGACTTAAGCTCCATTATACGACGTTTTGCTGTTTATAATGGCATAAAGTCGTATAATTTTTTTTTCACGCCAATCGCTCTGAAAACGTTCGAAACGTATCAATTGAAATTACGAGATCGAAAAATGTAAGTGCAAAAGGTCGTGAGTTGGGCGGATACGTCCTTCTGCTTTTAACTGCGATTTCTTTTATCGAATTTTTCGAAACGACGTCGATTTCGATTTTGCTTTGCGTTTCACGAGTTCTTACAGCTATTTGGAAAAATCATGAAAAATTGAAAAAAATCAAAATGGCGCTTACGACCTTCTGCTTTTATCTTAGTATTTTTTTTCATAAATTTTCGAAACGGTCGTTTTTCCGATTTATCTTTGCGTTTTGCGAGTTTCTACAGCTATTTGAAAAAATCATGAAAAATGAAAAAAAAATAAAAAGCGCGCTTACGACCTTCTGCTTTTAACGACCAATATTTTTTATCGAATTTTTTTAAATGGTCGTTCTTTCAATTTATTTTTGCGTTTTACGAGTTTTTACAACTATTTAGAAAAATCATTAAAAATCATGAAAAAAATGGCGCTTACGACGTTTAGCCCTTATACGTTGTATTTTATTTTTCCTTAAAAATTGTAATGAAAGAACGACGTATCCGCCAAACTTATGACCTTTTGCACTTACATTTTTCGATCTCGTAATTTCAATTGATCTATACGTTTTGGCCGTTTTCAGAGCGAATGGCGGGAAAAAAAAATTATACGACCTTTTGCCACCAAAATCGCGTTTTTGGCGCTTACGACCTCATGCCATTAGACACGCGATATTTAACAGCACACTTAACATTTTGTAGCACGTATGTTCTGCAGGTGGTAAGATTAATTGAATCGTTAAAAATAAAAACTATGCGTACGTCATCACGATATAGATAAAATGTGTTTTTTGAACGTTATGCTCTTTGTTTGGAACCATTTTATTCTCTACATTTTATGCTACACGGAATGTTCAAACCATTTTCAACATGTCAGGTTCCACCCGATTCGTCAAGTATTGTCATGATATCCTGATTTTTGTTTCAGGAGTCAACCCACCCGGCTGCCAAATCAGTACCATAAACAGGTAAGTTAAAGATACAGAGATTTTCGATAATGACAGATATTCACTTGTTCGAATTTAGCTCAAGCGAGTCGAGCACCGCGAAATGACGACTTAATCACAGTCCTCTTTACTTAAATTTCAGATGCCGTGCAACATGTCAAAGACCAACTGGCAATATTTGCGAATAGAACTAGAGCATCGTCCGCCCGTAAGTTCAAAACAATGTCACCCAATGAAGATATTCAAGTCATAGCTACTAAGACATGCATCAAATATTGATAAAGTACAATAGTGTCATGATGTACCTATTTCATTTTTTTATTTTCAGATAAAGAATCCGGCTGACCAGCGCAGACGCTGGTAAGTGATAAGTGGATACAATTACTTGACCAATTTATACGTCTACCAAAACGCTCGAATTATCTTTGTCTCCGTATTCTGGAAAATCATTCCGTTTGATATTCATTTCAGTTACTTTGAGGAATGCCGGAAGAAATCTCGAAACCGCTGTAAATTTTGTCCTAGCGGCCGGTTCCAGTGGTGAGTTGAAGACGACTTTTACCCTTTAAAAATGTTTTTGTGATCTACTGCTAGCTTCACATATCCGGGTGAAGTCGAGAAATTGTTTTAATTGACCGAGATTTTCTATTTTGATTCTTCATATTTCATTATTTTTTTCACTTATTGCCATTATATCACGCGTCAATTGGTGAATTTCCACTCTGTCATGATACGCCTATTTTATTTTCAGGAGACAGAGCAGCAATTCGTGATAATTTTATGAGTAAGTGACACTCATTCGAAAAATACACCAAGCCTAGCTTGATTTTCATCCAGCTGTTGTTAGAACTGAGTGAGAGTCGAAGACGACTTGATCATAACCTCTGTATTCGAATTTCAGATACTGTCAACGCAGTAGAAGCCAATATGTTAGACTTTTTGCCAACAGCTGAAAGCAGCTATTTAGGTGAGTTGAAGACGATTGTGCCCATCTAGAATATCGCACTTGAAAATTGTCTAAATTATTGAGGTATCTTTTAATTTCCAGTTCGCCGCACTGGGACCCGCATTACTAAGGACAGTATAAATAAAAGATTCAACCAAGTCAGGGACCACGCCAATGAGGTTTTGAATGCTGCTTGCTTACTTTCCCCTGGTAAGTTGGAAACAATCGTACCATTAGAAATATAATTGTCATACTGAGATCCATCGTTTGCTACAAACCAAATTCCAATGAGGCTTTCATAAATTGATCTATTTCCTTAGCCTCCAGTTAGGCAAACGTATTTGATACTCAACATTCGATCCCTGATTTCAATTGTACCACCAGTTTAGTACTGCTAAACTACGATCCTGCAGAATATTTTGACTTTTTATATTATTTCCAACATCAACTAAAATATGATGATTTCTTAAATTATACTTTCAATGTGCTCTGGTAATTGCCATTGAATCGTAATTTCACTTTCTCAGGTGGACCTGGATCTGGATCTGGATCTGGACCTGGATCTGGATCTGGATCTCGACCTCGATCTCGATCTCCACCTGGATCTGGATCTGGGTATTCATAAATCCCATGCCAGTCCAGCTGAACCGAAGCAGCGGGAGAGACTATTGGTGAGTGTCATCGACAGTATCTGCACCTGATACGAAGATGCTGAATATATTTATTCACTAGTTTTGGTGAATCTATTCGCAGGCCACTTCTTAGCAGCTATCGCGGAGCGGAATATTCGGAACCGCTTGTGCTAATCTGAAGAACTTTTTGTGGAAGACCGTAAATCATCTGCTGGACGAGAGACTACCACTTTCTTCCAGCACGTCTTCCAATTGATTACTGAATATGTATATACCAGTGAGAATAATGTAAAGCTGCATGAGATTGTGTGCAATAAAAATCAATTTCGAAAATATTCATTCGCTGTATCGTATAAATTTTCCATTTCCCAACACAGATTCCGAATACAAAAGAATAAAGACATTCAGAGGCCCTTATAAAAACGATTACTTTTTCCTTCCGAGTCACGTGGCATGTGTAAAGCTTTTTTTATTTGCAACACCTGCATGAAAAGTTTGATTCCGTTCGGACCGCTGAACCGATTTGGATGAAATTTGCAAGGCATACCGTTCTTATTCCGAGGCTGTGCCGATAAAGTTTTCAAACGTCGCTCGCTAACCATGTTTGAATACAAAATGCCCCTGAGGAATATTACGATACAGATATACAGAGTTAGTCACTGATTATCCGAAAATAGTGATTCAAAAACCGAAAGACGTTCAGAATGATATCCAAACGAGAAGCGTCTGTGCCTCGATCCCCCGTGCATCCCTTCCATGGTTAAAGACGTGACATGATTTTTCCGCTCAAAATTAAGTCACCTTATGGCATCAACGGGCCTTCGATAATCTTCGCAGTGATTTCGTATCTAGATATGGTATAGAGGACATTTCAATGACGGGATTCGTTTACCCCGATTGTCGAGTCTGATATTGTATTCATATTGTATTGATGCAAGTACTTGAATCGTTGATTCGTCATCACTTCTGAATATTCAATAAAGACTTATCATCGCCTGTACCTTATTGATACAGTCGTGCATCGTGGACTACGAATACCTAAATTCAAATATTATTTTGTTCGGAGGTGGATGCCTAAATGGCAGTGTTGTAAAAGGTACCTAATTTTTAGTACCTAGGTACAGGTAAAGGTACTCAAGATGTACCTGTATTTAGGTACTTAGGTACTTCTTCTATGGGAAGTACGAGAGCAATCTGAAAAATATGGACACAATTATAGACCAGACACACAGGTTATTTCATATTAAGGGGAGGTTACGGTTCAAAGGGATGGAAAATGCACAAAGTTCGGACATTATTTTTTAACATGAAATGAACACTTTTGGAGATGGAGTTTCACCTATTTCATTCATTTATTAGAGAAGAAAAAATTCCAATTTTGTACGTAAGAAAAAATGTAAAAAGGCGGCTGCAGCTCCTGTCAACTACACAACAACAACACTGTGGGTTCCGGTTCACGCGGGGCGCCCCACAGCTTCAACGGATGAATCGATTGACACATATCTGTACTCATTTTGAAGAAAATTAAATTTGCGAGCCCATAACGCAGCATTTTTTTGTGAACAATTGATTTAAAAATATGTTTTCCGGCCGTTGAAGCAAAGGAAATAGAAAATGAAAAAATTGTTTTTTGTTCAAAACGGCTGCCATTTTGTTATCCGGGGGTTTTGAAAAACCGAAAACCGATAAGGCCCCCCAAATTTAGTCGAGTTTGATGGATTTCAACCCCCTTTGTTTAAAAAGAAACTGAATTCCAACAGGTGGTGCTGGGCGCATGAAATTAGACAACGTCATTGCTGGCGCTCCGAAAATGGACGAACATTTTCACAGTGTTTTCACATGAGTAAAGTACCTTGAATTGTACCTAAAAAATAGGTACAGGTACTCCTAAAAAGTACCTAGGTACAGGTATAGGCGCGACAGACCTGGACGCCGGAAACTATGGCACGTCGACAGCCACTGAAGGTTAGATTGTATATGTATATCAGTGGGCCGGCGCTTCGCGCCTCCTTGGTTATACATATACCGGCTCGTGAAACGAACGTTCGAACGAAAAGGACTTTATTATATAGATAGAGAGAATATTGCTTTGAGACTGGACAATAATTTTTCAAATTTAAATCGATTCTCTTTTTTGTTCAAATATTGTTTAGTAGTACCCGAGGCCGATTTGATTATTATATTATCCAGAAACGGAATTTTTGATTTACAATTTCGAGAATATCCTTATTTACAAATTTTGTGGATATTAAAAACGTTTATAATTAAGGTATTCAATTAAGTATAATCATCTTGAAGTAAGCTGTGTGCCTCGATTAAAATTATTCAGATAATAATCGATTAAGGTGTATTTACAAATTGGCAAATTGTGTGTAATGCAATTATTTTCTCTTTCTTCGACCATATTTTCAATTATTTAAAATATTAAAAGGTAAAAAAAAATCGTCAATTATCATCAACAAAAATCAAAACTCAATTGTTAGATTCTAGACGTTGATAACGAATGGGAAAATTTTAGTTTTCTCTTTTCAGAATACCAAATATCAAAAGATATATAAAAAATGCAATATCAGTTCGTTGTTATATGTAGAATCAGAGCCTTTCAAGCTCTGAATTAATGAAACGAAAAATACTATGGTAAAGTAGATACTGCATTTGGATAATATGTAAATTCATTGATAAGCATATTGACACGGTATTGAAATTCCGTAAAAATTTCATTAATGGAAGACAGAATAATAATAATAATAAATTAAGAAGCGTAAGTTTCTCGAAACCGTCGTTGGAGGTGTTGGTACGCCGTCAAAACCCCATTTTTCTTCTTCTGAAGTCTGCAAGGTGCCGCTTCGACCGCAGCGTCGCTCAATTTAGTGTCCAATGGTTCGATAAGCGTTTCGTTATCAGGGTGAACGAAAAACGCTATCGAATGACGTCCCCTGCCGCATAGTTCCGGCACAACTACTCTGTGTCTCAAAGCCGGCAACTGGTCCCTCGTCCAAGCGGCCAGTATGTCACCCGTGTTGACCAATATCGCACCCGGCAAATGACCGACTCTGCTGAATCTTTGTCCGTGGGGTGTCTGTACCTCGAGACCTCCTTCGCTGTCCTGAAAAACAATTTAACAATCAATAATCAATCATAATGAATGAGTATATGGTTGATTGATTAATTTACCTGAGCGAGCAACGTGAATGTTCCATAATCTCTGTGCGCGCCGCAACGCGTTAATCCAGGAACGGGAGCCCCCAGAGGTGGGTAGTAGAGGAGACGCAGAGTAGACTCGTTCTCGGGTCCCAGCATTTTCATATGCTTTGATAGCAAGAAGTCGGGCGGTTGCTCAAGCGCAACGGCTAGTGCCTGATAGTAAGAAAATATGAATATGATAAACATATAATTACAAGTAATACGAATTGAAGATAATATGATAATGATAGTGTAATAAAAATTGCGAAATATCAATTTTTCGCAATAACAAAATGCGCCAACCTTAATAAAAAGTAATAATAATCACGAAAAATCTTAGTTATGATGATGATTGTTTTTCTTTTGATTTCAAAATCTAGATCCTCACGTTCGTCAAGTTGATCGATTGTTTATTTATCTTATCTCTTATCATCGAATATGCTAGACAAATATTATCAGAGTTTAATTTCCCGTCCCCTTGAACAGAAAAAAAAAAAAAAATCGTAAAAAATAAAAATAAAAAAATCCGAATCATACTGTATTATTTATCATTCATATTCTTTTGTATAATAAATTAACAGCCATACTCACGGTCAACAGCATAGCGGAAAGTTGTTTCAAATCTCTGGCAAGTTCGTCAACGGCAGAACGAAAACCGGGTACCTCATTTTCGGGCAGCACACCGCCACTTCCGGTCACATTGAAAGCGTGTCGAGCCTCCTTCTCTTCTTCTTCCGAAAATCTGTTTCATTAATAATGTTTATAATTTATATCATCGTTATTAAAAAAAAATAAAAAGAGAAAAAAACGTAACAGTATTAAATAATGTACAACGTTGAGTGTTTGGTGGGGTTTTTCAATATATGACGCTGCTAGATGGAGAGTTTATTGTATTACTGAAAAGTGACGTCATGGCGTGGCGCGAAAAAGGCACCGTTTCGAATTTCGAATTGATTTTATATCGAATTTAAGCGCCATCGGTGTTTTCAGGGATACAAAAAAAAACAGATCACTCACTTCTCTAGTCCTGGTTTAACGTATCCATGATTAGAAGACGGTGTTCTTTCATACTTGGCACGTTCATCGTCTGGCAATTCACAGAAACCGTCCAAAGCTCTGTACACAGCTTTCAGCTGTAATTATAAAACAGGTGTTCGACGTTATCGAGGATGAAAAATAAAAATAGAAATCTAATTGGTACGAGAAGACGTCGTTTTGTTTAACAATAAGATGAACGATTTTTAATTACGTTTAATTAACGACGAGGTAAATGAAGAAAAAAAGTAAACGAGGAAAATAAAACTAAGAAAAATAGGTAATAAAAAATTGTGAAAATTACAGACGCAGTACGTATAAAAAGCCGTTATAGGTATAATACTGCGCCACATGAAACGCGTGTGAAAAAAAACAAGCTTTTGCATCACGTATTTGTATTTATTCAACAAGTTTGATTGAACTTGGTCTATATAACGTCGTCCTCGTCGACGTGGTCGTATATAATAAAAAGTTATTGCATTTCACGTATATCTACACAGCTGTATAGAATTATTGTTTATCTTGAGACTCCTTCATTACGTTTTTTTTTTATTTCATTTCATTTTTTATTATTCATTAAAAAAACAAAAATAATAAATAAAAAGACGTAGAAGACCTGAAGACCAGACGATCGATTTAAAATTCATTCGTTCAAATAAATTTGTATAGTCTTGCAGTAAGAGAGTGAAAAAAAAAAAATCCTAACTGGTTATCAATTTGTTGTTGATCATTCATATATGGATTTATTTTTCTGTTATTTTCGGAAAAAAAAATATATTTCGACACATAACAGGATTGTTAATCATCCTTAAAAACTCATTACCGTAGACGAATATAATCCAAGGTTTTAAAAAATTTCCAACACTGAAAAGAATAATTTTTGCTAATTAGAAAATAATCCCCGATCATTTATATACTTTTGATGTTATCGTCAGTGCGATAAAAAAATATATTGCTAATTAGTTTATTTTTATCCTCTCGCATTATACCTAAGGAATTCAATGATAATTTAGAATAATTGTTATTTCGATCCAAATAGCAACTAAACAATAATCAAGTGCAAAATAATTATTATGTGGTGGCTAATTCTACAGATTTATTTTGAATTAAGAGTCATTAAAATATCGTTATAAATACATACCTACATATATAACTGTAAAAAATGCAGATAAAAAAAGAAACATTTCGACAATTATTGCCGTATTTTTTTGCGCAGTTTTCTTTTTTCTCTCTCCTTCAATATCCGTGTGTTACAGGACCAATAAAACTACGTCTATAAAATCGATTGATATTCTTTTCCGTATATACAGATAACAGATAAAAGGTATATGAAACGGCAGTTTTGAATCGTTCGTTGTTTCTCGAGTCTTTATCTTCACATTTTATTGCGAAAATTGTATATATACATAAGATAAACTTCGCACATTTTTTTTCATTACCTAATTTTTTTTCATGGGATAAAAAACTAGCGTTAGCCACCAGCCAGCAGGAAACATAAAAATCGAATACGTTATAGTGTGACGCATGTTTTAATTGTTTGCACAGTTGGTATGTGGTATATAATATGTATGAAAAAGATATAATTATTTATACATATGGATACACAATATATGAACAAACGTCCTTATAATTATTAAATCCACGTGCGAACAAATAAAGAATAGAATTATTTTTCATTTCGTTCATTCTCTTTCATATTATCTCATTACATATGAAATGATTAGGTACAACGGTGAGTATACATTGAAACAAAGTCAAAGGTTAGGAAATGTGTGTACATAAAAAGAAGAAAAAAAAATCAAAGAGAAGAAAAAAAGATCGTAAAAATTCAAAGAAGAAAAAACAAAAGAAGTGACCTGAAAGAATCAGTTTCAAGAAACGATCGATGAAAGATAAATTATTGTCCTATAGAAAAAAGGAAATGAAAAAAAAAAAAAACTTCAAATATTTTCCAAGAATAATTAAGAAGCATACATAGAATCGTCAACAATTTAAGGAAAATCCCGAACGACTTTTTATTCCTTTATCAATTTTGTTTTTACTTTTTTTTCCGGGTTTTTTCCCCCCCTCAGACAGACACAGAATTTATCACAGGTATAACAATATCACAAGAGAAGGTGAATATGGCTTATAAAGAGGGGGAAAAAACCAGACCCGTTGCGAAAGTAACAGTTCTCAAGAGTCTCTCTCTGTCGACACAGCTCACAACACATGCATATATATATATATATATTTATAGGTATATACTTTTTGCCCAACGACCATTCAGACCCCTGGTAGGTACGAATGTCGCACATGTACTTGATATTGTTTATACGTGTATGGGTACGTAATTTACGTTACATTAACTCGTCGGACAAGCCTCAGCAAAGTATTCTTGCCTTAGTTAGTTTATAGTTAGTTATATACGTACATACGGCGCCGCATTTCGATGCCAGTGTGTGGTTGTCCTACTGGCCCACTATTCTCAATTTTTCTATTTCTCTTTCTCATATGATTCATTTAGCCCCCTGCAGACCTAGACCTGGACTAGTTTATTAAAATACCGACATCTAAGCTTATTTCCCCGGTAAAAAAAAAAAAAAAACTGTTACTTTCCATCCCTCTAAGGAGGGCAAAAAAGACGAGTTTTTAATGCATGTGTGATAGAACGAAAATTAAATTTCTACGAAATTACCTTAAAATACGATCTAGATTCTAGAATAGAAAATTCGTCATACTAGAGCGGGGGTGAGTCTGCGAGTTCGTAGTATTGAGAATATCCATTACCAAAGTATCGTAGGAAGTCTGGAAAGTGTATATAAATAAACATAATCGTAGTTTTCAAAGTTTAAAATAGCCTAAGTTTACTAAAAACTACGATTATATCACATATACGATCACTTCCGGCGTAAAATTTCGGCACATACATACATAAACTGTTTTTCTTTCCGCTCACTAACGATAAACCAAAGTGGTTTCACTACGTTACTTACTAAATACGTTATTACCGATTTAACCAGAAGTTGGTTATGTATATATATTTGCTCATGTACGTCTCTTATGACGTCTGAATTTACACTGACGTAGATATCTACGTGTTTCTCAATATAATATTTCGACTGTTTTATTTTATTTTATTTTTTTCTTTTCTTTTTTTCTCAAACTGTGTACTTATTTTTATCATATTCAATTCATCCTCGTATCTTTATTGATACACGAACACGAGTAGGAGGATATCAAAAAAATATGTACGATGGAAAATTATAATCATATATGCTCATTCTTATCTTAGCTTATTCTTATCGAGTTTCTTTATGCTCAGGTATTACCTCAGTGTGAAAAAAAGAGAAGGTATAATAACAGTGGAATAATTCACGTGTCTCTGAAGAGCGTAGATCATAAAACTATTGTCATTTGTCTTTCTAGTCTCATATTAGCATCTGCAAATATCACACTAATCAACGTAGAAGCTATAAAACGTGACAGATTCTGGCCTCAGAGACGGTGATAATACAGTAGAACCTCTCTAACTGTCCCTCGCTTTTCCCCCACCACTAGATGCGCAGTAGGCGCTGGCTGCGCAGACGCATGCGTCGATCGAAACTATGGGCGTGGCTTAGGCTGAGAGACTACTAATTTGATTTAAAAAGAAGGATTCGTATCAGGATTGTTTTTCTGAGGTATAAATATACCGAATTATGATATTTTCTTTAGAGAATTTAGAAAAAAACGTACATTTTTAGTGGATTTTTTTTATATACCGTGATGAATTTATGGAGAAGAAACCTGTGAATCGTTTTCTAAACACTTAGAATTCTCTATCCTGCCGTATGGAGCAACGTTGTATTAACATATATAACCGTAATCCAAGTACGTGACATCATTTTCGTGCCAAATTCATTGTCGAAGGTTATTACGTCGAAGAGACTGTAGGGTACGACTCGTAACCACGTACCAAAGTGTGTATTAAACATTATCTATATCTATCTCTATATCCTCTTTACATTTAATAGACGTGCAGCCAGATACTATAAGACAATTCGCGTTATTGCCACGTGGTACTTTTCGAGCAATGATTCAATCCAAACACGTGAATCCTCTCCTCTTCGATTTTTATCACACCGGATATGCAATAAACGTGTGAATTTTCATAGCTCGCTGGGATTCATTTTTTTATTCTCTCAGTTGGGATTTTGCATCAGATTTTTTTTTCGATTTTTATATGCCTATAATGTAGAGAAGCTCGAAGTGATTAGGTCGTGTATTTTATTCATCGTTAAAAATGACGATCCCAAAAGTTACAGGCACTTAGGTTCCAGCCTTTTCGCTATATACAGATATACCTTAGCTTGGGTGACGTCACAACGTAGTAAGTTTCGATCCGTTCTATTTCCTTCAATTTTGTTTCAATGGAGAAAACTACTAATATATGAAGTAAAAAAAAACTTGAATCAATTCCTCATCGTTCAGTGTAAACGGTGTCAATGGTCAAGTTCGAAGCGAATAAAAGCATCAAAGAGTGTTTTATCACTCCTCACAAACTAGTACACATCGTAACGTTTTATGATTCGATGATTCAGTCGGTATGCGGTCTTACTCACGTTATGAACTAATTTTTCTCTTCTTTTTTTTTCGGCGTTCACTTTGAGTAACCATGAAATGACTTGGAAAGAAAGACTTGGAGATGATTCAACAAACTTTTCGTTATCGAAATCGAATGAATTGTATGATGGTTTTTTTTTACCTTGCAATCAGGAATTCCATGATTGACGAGCAAAGCCAATCCCTTTTCTGAAAGAGCTTTCAATAGCTTTGGAGCAACTTGTTTGACGACTCCTTTCTGCGGACATCGTTCGGTGCCTGTAATAAAAAAAAAAGAGAAAAACCCTTACCTCAATTACATTATGTATTAGTATATATATATACGATATTTGAATATGTGATCATTGACATTATTTCCATTGTTACAGATCCCTTTATTCATATTGAATAATAATCACTGAATACCTTGTCGATGACTAATATCATTCAATTATCTTCATATAACGTACAGAATGGAATTCTGACTGTGTGTAACGCGTCGCGATTGTATGGTAATCAAGAAACTATAGTGGAAGTTACCTTCGGATAACGAATAAAGACTTCTTCTACTTTTATAACACCGTTGAAAAAAAAAAAAGAAATAGATCCGTAACGAAATCAAAGCGTAGGATTTGAACAGAGTCACCAATTGATTTTGGCAATCATTCAGAATACCTATACGCAGTTTGGTAAAAATTTGAGGAATTTGTTAACTTTTTGCAACGTCTGTTATTTCAAAAGATTCGAAGCACTTTAAAAATTTTCAGTATCTTCGTGTGTTTAAATTAAAAAAAAATCCAAATCCAGAATTGTATGAAATTATCTGTGAATCGATACGTAAAACGATAGATCATTTTTTTTTTTGTTTTGTCTCATAAATTTATAAGTTTGAAGGATAAAACTGGACGATTTTAGAAACTCTAAACAACGAAGAAGAAGAAGAAGAAGAAGAAAGCAGTTAAAGTACGGATATTGAAGAGACGAAGAAAAATATCTAACAGTTGGCTTTGTTCTTTGAAGATTCTAAACAGGAAGAAACGAAATACCAACATTTTCGTAATTTACTATTGTTTTCATATCCGATACGAATATAGATAAATAAACACACACCAACCGAACCATATGGACATCGCTCATAAAAAAAAAAAAAAATTCAATTCTGATCTTCAACTCGAGCAGCAGTGACATTATTTCCTTCTGGAAATATTTTAACCGGTGGTATTCTGACCATACTACAAACTATATGCTGCAAAATCATTACGTAGTAATAGACGATGATAAGAAGTGTGACTAATCGGTAAACTGAATGAATGCGTGGTCGATTATCACTCATCCACCTTCTTTTTTTCTGTTATCTATACAATAATTTAGTATCATCATCGTGTCATTCAGGGGGTTAGTAATTGTTTATTCGATATCGATTTACATGTACATGACGCTGCTGCTGGAGTTTCTATTTTTCTTAGAAGAAGAAGAAGAAGAAGAAGAAGAAAAAGGAATATAAAAAAAAAGAAGGGATTTATTACGTCGAAATCGATTGAAGTGTAAAACCTGATCGCATTTATGTTTAAACTTTATTATAAATATAAACGTGTGTTTCCCCTGTAAGATAATAAAAATTGAAACCTTGCAATTTTATTACCGAGGCCATTTATGTACCTGATAAAAATAACAATTCTTCGAAGAACTTTGATTGTTTTTTTTTTTTTTTATCCACATTATCAGCAAATTATTGTCCCACATCCATTTCTTGTGGAAAATATTATATTTTTTAATAAAAAAAAAAGGTAAAAAGAAAGGTGAATCATTTTATTCAGAGGAAAAAATATATTCGAGACTCTTCAAGTCAAGAGAATTGAAAAAAGTCTCATTTATTCCCGTCACTCATTTTTTCTACGCGAATATTAAATAAAAAAAAAAAAAAAACATTCAAAGAAAAGGAAGAACAAGAAATTTTGTTTTGTTTAAAACATGATTAAACAAGAAATTATAATTACTTCTAAAATAATCTAATCTAATACAACTATAACAATGAAAAACTTCGTTCTGGAATAAAAAATATTATGATAACGAGTTTCAATCATCTATAAACAAGAAATGGTATAAAATGAGTTAATTAATCAATTCATTCATCCATAATATCGAGTGTCAATAAACATCAATGAATCACCGTGTGTACAATAATCGCATTAATTATACACCAGTTTTCAGGGAATCGAATAGTTGAAGAATGAGTTTCTCGGAGAAACCGAGGTCCAATAACGCGCATAAGTGTAGAGAGACAGACAAGTTTCCAGGTAACACAACGTAGATATCGTGTTTAATTAATAATTCATATATGCAGCACAAACCTGTGGTTTTTTACACACTACAACACAATAAATCTCTACAATTGATACAGTTTTATAATCAACTATTCAGACTCGACGCGTTGTTATTTACCCAAGTATTTCGCATGGATAAAAAAAGAGGCACGATTTGATCTATAAATAATTTAATAGACAGACACAGATGACTTAAGAAACTATGAAGATACAGAATTAAACTTTAATCACTTCATTTGAGGAATGAACCGAACTTGTATTCTGACCAATGACAGCTGGTACGTAGAATAAAGAATTGAAAAAAAAAAAAATAAGAACGCGTACTACGTACGTACAGAAGTGATTATTATTTGGTACCATTTATCACCACCCTCCTCACTTAACGCTCTAACAAGGTCTAAATTACCTTATAGGTATTAAGTCACGATGGTACTTTTCCATCTCTTTTATACCGACGCGACGCTAGTCATTATATTCATTCGAGTGTGTTGAGTGAACAATATTATAATATAATTATAATAATTTTGTAGATATTCTACTGAATTCTTGATTCGAAGAGAAGAAACGAGTTATCGTTTTTTCCTTATTATAGCATCTTCTTCTCATTTCTGCATAATTTGCGTAATTCGTATCTGCTAGAATCGCGAAACAAGCTAATTCAGCCATTTCGGAACCAATTAAAGTGTCCCAATGCTAATTTTTCGATTCTAGTCAACTTCAGATCAACGAGTCGTTAGGAATTCAGCCTGTACATAATTTCTCATATTGACAACGATCGTCATCGAGGATAAAACGAATTTTAATACACGAAAGAATTGAAAAAAAAAAATTTAATACGATATTAATACAAACAAAAATATTCAAATAAAGGACGTATAAAGAAGAAAAACAAATTTATGCAAAACAAAAAAAGATACGAAAAAATAAAATTGCGAATTTCTATAGCAAGAAATCCGCCTCGTCTCCTTTAAAAGTACCCACACATCCATATCAGACGGTGTTAAATATTATTCGCGTGAAAGGCTAGACCATACTACCAACAGTAAAATAGACGAGGGGCTATCAGACACGCACACAGTCATATTACACCACGATTCGTCCGTCTCTATTTTACTGAACGCTGGCTGTCGTCGCTCCCATGCTGATGCATAACGTAACAACGGAGTCGGCTGACAATAAGCGGCTCTTTTAAAGAGCCCATATTTCTATACAAAGGTGCAAAAAGAACCAGACTAGACGGTGTGCATGTACCTAGTCGTGTATCGGTAAAAAAGCGCCTCTGCTCGCTCGCCTGCCTCGTTGGCGCGGTTCTATCATGGTTACACCGCTTGCGATCAGCTGTTCGCCGCGTGTTCGTAGCGAAACCTTTTCTTTTTCGATACGTCATCAGCTGGGAGTACTCGACAGTTTACATACTGAATTTACGTTTCGCGTTGTCGTACGGAGAGTGTGTATTTAAATATTTTAAATGAATGATATTTATTTATCAAGTGTTAAGAGACACAATTTGCGTAATTGATTATTTTTTTATCGACATTTTAAAGAATGAAGAAAAAAAGAATCGAGACTGCTTGTCAAATCCTGTTTTACGACTTGGCAAACTAGCGGGGAGATAATATCCGGTTGCAGGTACGTGGTGCAAAGATCGGTATCGAAATCAGGTAATCAAGGAGTCATGTCGATATATTTTCTTTTATCTGTTTCTTTTTTTCACCCGGATGCACGATGCGACCTTTCAATAAAGAGCAGATTCGATATAAATTTTTCAATTCACTCGACAATATTAATTAATACAGAAATATACAATATAATATCGTATATGATAAAGACTGTGAGATTAAATCGTAATTGGGCGTCAATTTGTTGACGTTTCAATTATCTGTTGATTAATTGACAATCTGAAAAAAAAAACGGTTTGTTGTCATTCATTTAAGATTATCTAAAACACACGATCTTCTCGAAAGACTAATCCATACTTTCTTTATCATATGAAAGAAGCAGCTTTCAAGTTTGCAGTTTGCAGTTTTTTTTTTTTTAAGTTCACCGAATACGAAAAATTAAGATTTTTAAAAACGTGACCTACTCAAAAAAAAAAGAGTCTCGCCAAATGTGACTACATATGCATATAGAAGGATGTACAATCTGTATCCACGACGAAATACAGATAAAGCGTTTTGAATGCCTCGTCACGCGTAGCGTGTAGGCTATTGTTAAGAAGATTTAAATAGTAAATCGTCCCGCGTATGTACCGTGTGTACTAAATTCTTTCGAAACTATCAACATTATACACGCGCGGTTGCGAATACGGCACGTATCCCATATCAATCGAATACCAAGCGATTCGTGTCAGGAACGCGGAAACTCGTCTATCGGTTTTCCTCCACACAGCCTAACTCGTCTAAAATCTACTGTGCGTGTATTTAAAGAAGCGGACGGACTGACAGTGAGAAAAGTGACTCTCTACCAGCCCATGATATCTAGATCACCGTCTGGCTCTGACGGAAGTTCGTAAAAAGCGTCGTTCGTTACTCTCCGGTCGTTGGCCGGAGGCCCAGTCTACGACAGACTCGTGTCACTCCGCTAAAACCTCTCTATATTACACAGGGTGTGACAAATTCAATTTATTATACAATTTTTGTTATATTATATCATCTATATAGTGGAGAGAACAAAACTAAAGACGATTCATTCTACGCGAGCCGCCGACACACGGACTCGGGGGCTTCCCCCTCTAGACAGAGAAGACGAGAGGAGAGGAGGGTTTCGTGACCCCTGTTTTAGGATACTATACGGTGCCGAAGACCCTTGCAGGCTCGACTCGCATTGCGGGCTCCGTTGCAACGTGTGGTTCGAAACTCCGTTGCTAGGCAACAGTTCCTAACAGAGAATATCGCATCTCTCGCTGCCGAGGCAACTGACTGGCGTTCGAAGTACCGATAATTTATGTATTCACATTATGCACAGCGCAGAAATGTTGAGGATAACAGGATAAACAATTATCGCTGTTTCTTTATCGACTTCCTCGAGTGAAAATTCCTCAGATTGTAACGAACGAATTATTTTCCTCTTGTACTAAGAGTAATAAAAAGAAAAATCCACTCACCCATGTGCTCGAGATCTATGATCGGTATTTCGCACTTGCTCAGCATAGTTTCGCAGCACTTGTTCACTGCCGGTGGGGCAGAACTGCAGCAACTCATTTTCGTCTCTTCTTCCAGTCTTCTTTAATCCAAAAAATAATCAGATGCAGCAGCTGTTTTTACTTCGGTCAATCGCTGGCGAATATCGCAGTATATCGTAACAAAACACTCTCGGTTCGAATATGTGTAGGAGGTGGGGGGAAGGGACCCGCGACACAAGCAGCCCCTGGGCGTTTGTCAGATCGGTTCGACCCTAGCGGTAACCGTACGAGACGAGTTTATTGTGGGGCTGATGGTGCGGCAGGTAGACGTGTACGTGGCTGTGAACTGGTGGGCACATGCTATGCTCGGGGCTATTGATGTCGATGCGGCGGCGGACGACCGGGAACTGAACGGCTAACCGACGCTTAACCGAGAACCGATTCTCTTCCTCCTCTTTCTCATCGTATGTCGCGTCACTAGCCACTCGCGTCGTACACGCGTGCAGTCAAACCTCGCGGTGGCTAGCGGTGATCGGGAGCCGCGCGACCTCAGACGGCGCCAACCTCAACTAGTCATCGTTTTACGGATCTAATTATCGCAGAAATTATAAAGACGAAACTTCCAGGAGGAGAAAATTCTTCTGATTCTTCGATTATAGACTCTATCATACATATTTAGATCCATCTATAGATTTAGAAGGTTAAAATCTTGGCTTTTAGACCGTCTAGAAGAATATTTATTGTTTATACTAGACGGGATCGCTAATTGTAAGCACGAGTTTATTTTTTCCACCAGAGAACCTCGTGGGTACGATGATATGATGTAAAGCGAATGTAACATGATTATGATTTATGAAGAGTGTAAATGATTGGAGAATAAAGTCATTTCTTTTCTCTCGATCTTAACGCGATTGCATTTTCCGTCAGGTTTAATTTCGCGCGACATGCAGTTGCTGCTGGTTTAAACCTTTGCGTATAATAATAGATACGCGCCCCTGCTCCCTACCAGCGACCGAAAGCGGCACATACTATATACAGGGTGACGGTTCCGACAGTCTAAAGTTGCAGACGTTTTATAATCGAGAAATTGGCCTTCAAAACGATGGATTGTCGTTCTGGACTCGATCGAAACAGTCTGAAGTCAGCTAGAATCGAGAAATCAGCTTCGATTGCGATTCTGAACCGTCTGAAAACTTGTTTCCCGATTGCAGCCAACTTCGGACGGTTTCATAGTCAGGAAGTCACCCTGTATGTCGCACTTAGAATCTACTGTCGTTGTTGTTGGAACTAGAAGAAGAAAAAATGAAGACCGAAGCACGTTTATAGACTTACATTGAACGATAAATATATGTATATAAATCGCGTACACTCTGTACCAAGTTGGAGAAAGTTTGAAGATAGAATTGAGAGAGAACCAGCGGATTCGCGAATTCGGGTTATGCGTCTCTCGATATTTCAGAGTATAAGATATGAGATGTAAGATATGCGAGAGAGTGCAGCCGAGTTTCGCGTCTTGCGAATCCAGCGACGTTACTGAAGGTTCTTTTTGAGCACGTGAATGAATAGGAAGTCGTTTTTCCCCCTCTGCTAGAGAGAGCCCAGATCTTCGTGGCAGATACAGGCCTGCGTCTGTGTAGCGATACCTACGCGCATTGCATGTATTCTGCCGTATGTATGAGTGGACGCGTTACCCCGGTATCAAACTTGGACTGTGGTTACGGTTACGCGGGTATCGCCAATGCGATCGCGTTCACTTAACGTTAAAGTAATTGTGTTTTTCACCAAAGGGTACCGCCTACCGCCTAGTCGGTCACACGTATGCGGATCGTATTCATATATCGCGTCTATATGAACAAGTTTTCGAATCGCTAATTAATTTACACTGTGCACAGAGTGTGATTTATCTCAAAACAGCGTATAATTCAATAATATTTATTTATCATATATCATCGGTGTACAATTTATCTTATAAAATCATATGTATATTATTTTGTATTTTATATATTAAAAAAAAAAGAGAGAAAATAAAAATCGTTTTTCGAGAGAGGAAAAGGTTTCATAAATTCGCAATCAACTATACAGGGTGATTCCTGATTTAAAAAAATGGTATCGAAGGTTCCTCAGCCATTTTTTTTTTTAATTATCAATCAATTTGTGCTTCAAATTTCCACCCTTCAAGTCATAATCCGCAATTCAGTAAATATTAGACAGGTGAACAAAATAAATGGAAAAAGATGATAGAAAAAATTTCATTGAAAATTCAGACCCAAAATATGAATAATGAAATGGACGTTTTTATTCTACAGAAATAGAAAGAAAAAAAACGTTTGGTCTGAATTACTCTGCGGAAGATTCTTCGCGAATTCTGAATCACCCTGTATAATCTCCTTACGTAGACCATTAGAAATATACACATTTTCAACCATTACCTACTTCAACCTGAAGGAGGTTATAGATTCGAGTTTGTGATTTATCACAAACCACATAATAATCTCTGGACAATGTCGAATAAACCTACTTCCTTATCGTACCTACCTAGGTATGTGTGACGAATTCATCGATACATGGCCTACTTCCAGTCCTCTGCAACTTTCCAGTATTCATTTTTTAATTTCTAATATATTTTTTTTCAATACCATTTCAGTCCTTTATCTATTGATTTATTTCTTTGGTATCTTGTCCTGTTTGAAAAAAAAAAAAAACTCGGTTCGTAACGGCGAGCTCGGGTGTGAAATCAGGTTTGCCCTGCCCAGTTTTGTCTACACCTCGACTGGTACAACGATTTTTTTTATCACCGCATCGTTAGATAGGTAATAATTAGCCAGAAAGCCAGTTTCCAGCGACTTCCTCGAAGGATTATTGACATAAATCGAAGATAAAAAAATGTATAAAACATGACAAGATTTCTTTTTCACACATTTCCTCAGTTTGGGCGAACACCGGCCCTCTTCTGGGTGCCAGATCTCTTCTTAGGGACCCTGTGCTCGGTGTGCAAGCTCGGTCTTATCCTGGCTGCGCCGGTACCGCAGCCTCCGGAGCACCGGGTTCGGGCCGATGAATTATTCCTGAAGGAACTCTTCTTCGAGTTTGGTGAGGATGCTGGTGGCGACGGGGACGAACTCGTGCAGCGACTCCGACTCGAGATGGTGCTGAGACGACCTCGGCTTTTACTGCGCTTTTTACTCCTTCTCGATCTCGGGTTCGTCTCGCTACCGGATGTACAGCCTCCGGTACCGGTGCTGGACAGAGAAGATATTTCAGAACCGTTTCTTTCTCGCTCCCTTTTTTTTTAAACTATTTTCAACCGTTCCTGGTTCCGGTTTAATTTTATTTCTTGTATTTCGTCACTCTTTGGGATCCTAATTGCCGATAATCACCTGCAGCACGAAGTGCTGGATTCAAGAAGCGGATATACGGACGGACCCTTTTCTGTACATTCGCAAATTGACGGACAAGACGATGGCAGGGGTCTCTTGACGATCTGTGAACAATTGGTCGTTGATCTGGTTTGAAGGGGGGCAATAATGACGAGAATAATTCCCAAATTTGAATTTAATCGGTCCAGGCGAACCAAATTAATCAATTATTGGTAAAACTTTTTACTCGAAGAATTGAAAATAGAAAATTAAGTTTTCTATAGGATTTCTTTCGATCCCACAAAGGTTTGCAAGCTCAAATAGAGGAAGAATCTCTACTTGGTGGGTACCAAAAATTCTTCCTCTGAACTGACATTGAATCTCATAATCTTTGGAACGTTAATATAGCAAAGTGCTTTTTGAATAACAAATGAAGAAAATTTATCGTAAAAAATTCCAAATCAATTTAGAAAAACGTCCCATTTCGACGATTTTTGATACTCTTATACCAAATGATAATGGTACTAATAAGAAAAATTGATTCATTATTTCCAATGCAGAGGAAAAAAAGATTATCAAATCAAGTTCAATACCAGCGTTTTTCTATCAACTTTCTTGAAATAAAAATCGCTTTTTGTCGCAAATTAGTGAGAACTAATTAGTTAGTCCAGTTTTAGACCTTCCACTCGTGTCGCCCCCCTTAAAAAAATTACCCATACGTACTTTTATCAGAAGAACAGCGAGCACGACCTGAGTAAAGACCAAAAATATGGAAACGCAGTAGGTGACTATAGCGCTGCGTAAGACAATGCGACTGAGGTCTTTGGCGCAGCCGTATTCGTTGATAGTGGACGTCGAGCTCATGGAAAGGTCGACGTGAAAGCAGGGCGTCATTGAACGGATGTTGCAGCAGCTGTAAGGAACGGCCATGGGGCGATACAGCTCGTCGGAGACCCGCCTCTGGCCTGACATTTCGTCTCTGGAAGCGTAGTCGACTCTCTGCTCGGAGACGAAGGAGAAAAATGGACGTTTTTCCATCGGGGATGAACAAAATTTGATTTATGAGACGTTTTTAACCTGCCAATCGAACGACACCCAGTCCGTGAACCCGGTGTGGCCGCAGCACTGTAGGGAAAATTGTATCTCGTCGATGGTGACCTTGTGCCAGGTATCGTCGGGGTACAGCGTCATAGAGGTGTTAAAGAATCGAGTCATCGCCCCGGTCGACGTGTTCAGATAAATCGGTATCGAGGCCGTCGCCATTAGGTTCACGACAGAGCAGAATATTATAACACCGGAAACGTACTTCAAAAGCTTTTTCAGAAACCGAAAACAAGGCTGACGCCGTCGCCTGTGGAACACAAAGACGGTTAGATTCTAGATATAAGGTCGTGACGCGTCATCGATTCATGACAATCTTGCGGGTTCGAGATAAAGGAAACACTCGTTGACAGCGGAAGGCGTGAACATTGAACGATGCAATTATGCCATAGCTCCTACAGCTAGCAAGAAACGAAGGGGGATATAACTCGTTGAATTGACGTGTCAATAGTACATGAAATAATTCATAATTGACTCGAATTAATGAAGAATTAACAGAATTAATTAGAATAAACTGAATTAACAGAAAATTTCCTGAATTAATAAAGAATAACCTGAATTAATGGAGAATTCCCTTAATTAATGAGGTTGAATTACGTTGAATTGAGTTGAATCAAGTTGAATTAAGTCAAACTGAGTTGAATTAAGTTGAACCAAGTCGAACTAAGTTGAATTAAGTTGAATTGAATGGTTTTGAATTGAACTAAGTTGAACTGAGTTGAATTAAGGTGAATCAAGTTGAATTAAGTCAAACTGAGTTGAATTAAGTTGAACCAAGTCGAACTAAGTTGAATTAAGTTGAATTGAATTGAATTGAATTGAATTAAGTTGAACTGAGTTGAATTAAGGTGAATCAAGTTGAATTAAGTCAAACTGAGTTGAATTAAGTTGAACCAAGTCGAACTAAGTTGAATTAAGTTGAATTGAATTGAATTGAATTGAATTAAGTTGAACTGAGTTGAATTAAGGTGAATCAAGTTGAATTAAGTCAAACTGAGTTGAATTAAGTTGAACCAAGTCGAACTAAGTTGAATTAAGTTGAATTGAATTGAATTGAATTGAATTGAATTAAGTTGAACTGAGTTGAATTAAGGTGAATCAAGTTGAATTAAGTCAAACTGAGTTGAATTAAGTTGAACCAAGTCGAGCTAAGTTGAATTAAGTTGAATTGAATTGTATTGAATTGAACTAAGTTGAACTGAGTTGAATTAAGGTGAATCAAGTTGAATTAAGTCAAACTGAGTTGAATTAAGTTGAACCAAGTCGAACTAAGTTGAATTAAGTTGAATTGAATTGTATTGAATTGAACTAAGTTGAACTGAGTTGAATTAAGGTGAATCAAGTTGAATTAAGTCAAACTGAGTTGAATTAAGTTGAACCAAGTCGAACTAAGTTGAATTAAGTTGAATTGAATTGAATTGAATTAAGTCGAACTGAGTTGAATTAAGTTGAATCAAGTCGAACTGAGTTGAATTAAGTTGAATTGAATTGAATTGAATTGAATTAAGTTGAATTTAATTAAATTGAATTGAATTAAGTTGAATCAAGTCGAACTGAGTTGAATTAAGTTGAATTAAGTTGAATTAAATTGAATTGAATTGAATCAAGTTGAATTAAGACGAACTGAGTTGAATTAAGTTGAATTGATCTGCATTCAAAGAATTACGTTGAATTCAATGTATGATTCCGAATTATTTAAACCCTTAGAATAATTGTGTCACTCAAATCTTGAGTTATTTCCCCCTCAGCGATGAAAATGAGACGAAGGAAGGAAGGAAGCGGAGGTGTGATTACGTCCGCGACTCTACTGATTAGCAATAATTGCCACGCATGAAGTCAGCGACGATGGAAATGATTACTTGTTGATGAAGAAGACCGCTGCTAAGGCTGCGGGAATCCCTACGAGAGCCGAAACGATCGTTAGTACGATTGGTACCAATCCACCAGCGAAGTAAATTACGTTCCAGTCGACGAATATTCCCAGAGCTAGAAGAAATACGCGTTTTGCTTCTAGGATAGCGAGCCCACAAGCTACTGTGTATCCGGTATCAATTTCCCATCCGCAATTGCAGCAGACTGTCTCTGATTTTTCTACTATTTTGGATCCATTTGTTACAGACTTGCAGAGGCACCCGAATCCACCCATCCGTCATTTGCGGACGTATTTGTTAGGCGATTAGCGGTCGAAGCTCGTCTTCCATTTCTGGGTTGAAAAATAATACGATCAATCTGTAGTCCACTCAAAGTAGTAAAGATCTATAGATTGGTGGAAGCCTACTAAAAGTCCGTTCATCCTCGAATTCAGTTTTTTCGTCATATCTCGACAACTGTTGATCCTATCGTCACGAAGGTTATTACAAAAAATGAAGCTCATTAAATTCTCTGCAACAAAGGTTCAATACTTTTTTTTCATATCTTCGATAGTTTTTGTGTAATACGTGGCTGAAAGTGATGATCACTTTCTCGGTACAGAACCTTGTGCGAATTAGGTACGTATTCCCCGATGTATTAGAGAAAAACTATCGAACATACGAGAAAAGTGTATTGAACCTTTGTTGTAGAGAATTTAGTAAGCTTCATTTTTTGTAATAACCTTCGTGACGGTAGGATCAACAGTTGTCGAGATATGATGAAAAAACTGAATTTCAGACACCTTTGTCAAGTCACAGGTCGAGACGAAGGTCTCTACCAATTTACAGATCTTCACTAATTAAATTTTCTATTTGTTATAGTTTGATGTACTATAATTTGAGTGGACCCGTGGTGACAGGAAATGCGACAAATTTACTGATGATAACGATCCGAGTTTAAAAGCGTTATATGTCCCGACAGAAATTGCGTAAATTACGCGGTACGCAGTACCGCAGAGTCATCAGATAATTGCGCACTGTATAATTGAAGGTAGTCTTCAGCGTTCGTAATTGCTCGAGCAATTTCATCCGCCACGTTATTACAATTACGTAATTTTTTATAGTCGCAATTCCCACGATAGAAAATTAATTTCACAAACGTCTAAAACATCCTCTTCGATATTTCGCTAATTAATTTCTCAATCACCAACGAAAACTCTACGAATCATTGATTATTCTTGGGGTACCGATGACGGGGGATAAAAACCGATCAACTGTACAATCATTGTTGTGTCTGCATAGCCGTGTCCGTTGTTAGTCCTTGACTCGAGGTGTAAGTAAGCGAAACAAGGCAAAGGATCTAACTTCGAATTTCTAGCGTCTCGGTTTGTTGATTCTGCGACCTTGATTGACGAGGCATACGGTCTGTTCTCTGTACGGTAATTGATCGCTGACGTGACTCCGTTGTTTTGAATTCAACACTGTACGACTAATGCACTAAAAAAAGAAACCGTTGCTGTGCTAAAATTTATATAGAAAAAATATATGAAAATAAACGCGTCTCAATGATTGGTAATCGATTCGAGTAACGCAGAGCGTGACAAATAATAACAACGACGTAATTAATTGATTCGAAACGTTGCAATCGCCTGTTTTTATTTCACTGTAAAGTTATAAGAAAAATTGGCTTCTAAGTGGCTCGAATAACGAGAAAGGATAAAAATTTATGGAAAAACTGGAGAACATCAAACCGCAGAGTGTCACGTGGGCAGCTACAAAACCACAGATTATGTTGTACAGATGCTATTTGATTACAAACCTCGTGTATCAATTTTCCAATATCGATTGAATATCATTCTGCTAATAAATAAATAAATATCGAAGGTTTTCTAAATAATAAATCAATTTAATCAGCCAAATATAATCGATTAATCAATTAGGTCAGGTTGGACAATTTTTACATCTGTACATCATAATTTTATTACATATATTTTAATATCTTGAGATGATTGTGAAAAAAATTCAAATTTCTACTAAAATTTGGGTCAGAAGTAGGTATCAGTAAAAGAGCAGAAAATTCTTCTACTTCAATTATTAAATCGATAACGACGAAAAATAATCGATGCCTTCGATTGATAGTATTATAACCCATAGGATGAACGAATCTTTGTCTAAAATATAATATTATTGTCTTTTATATATGAATTGTAATTTTGATATCTTACCAGAATCCATCGCACAATTATTTTTGCAGTACAGTTATGAAGATGTTGGTTTTTGGTCGGACAGTTTCACAGTATAAAAATGATCGATAATTGTGAGACAGTCACAGTCAGAACTATGAAACTGTCATATTTTCCGAAGTACATAGTCGATCTTTCACAGCCTCCGCGATTGTGATGGACAATTTTTAATTTTATTGCAAATTCTACGAATGCATGATGTAAGATGTTAAACTCATATGTATAGGAAACAACACACGATATCAAAGACTCGTGATTCACAGACCGGATGTCTGATAAGATCTGTTTTCTACGATGTGTATAACTGATAAAACATGAAACTGCGTTCCTTATTATACAACATTTATCATTACGAAATGAATAACGAGAATGAATTCAATCAGATGGGTGACAATGACAACAAAAAAAAGAATAAAGTTCGTAAAATAATTAATTATAATCTTCGTTACACTTAAACACTTTATTCGTTTTATTTTTCTCTAGACAAAATGAAGAATATTATGAACAACTGGTTAATTATGCTAATTATTACAATTATAAGACCCTGTTTACCGCGTGAGGCTTGATTATTCGATGCTAATTGAACGTACACGTTGAATTCAATTCGTTCTTTGTAATACTTGCAGGTAAGCTCTCTTCCCTCTCCACCAAATTATCCAATGCAACATATTCGATCCCTTATCGCCATCGATAAGGGACGAAAATTGCAATTGAAAAAATAATCTCCAGCCTGACAAGAATCCTTTACTCAAAGTGTATCTTGTAGATGTTGACCTGAGAACGTCGCTTCCCAAAAATCCAGTACGCAAGAAACGGCCAATGCTCGGTCAAGAACATCGACAAATGCATCTGGGCGTTGAAGTAGTAGCGAAAAATCGGCGACCACCATAACGAAGTTTGAAGCAGATATTTGTGAACCCACAATTGTAATCCGTAGATGAATCCACTGTACGAAGACATCGAGGATGTGTCTGTGAAGATGATTAGACATTTGTCACTCAATTGAGCGATTCGAAAACCATTTTTAAAACTCATTTTTATCTCAAGGAGTTGAAAAGTCACTCTTCGAAGTCACTCCAAATAATTTAGAAAGCAATCAATTAGTCTGCGAAGCTCACCGATAACGAGGGAATGGTTGTTGTTGGTGGTGGCCAGGGAGGCTAGCCGATAAGTAAAAGCTCTGAAGGCATTGGGATCGATCTGGGGACTCATGGGCCAGACACCTTCCAAAAGCACTTTGCTCATTTCGTCGAACTTAGGGTCCCTCGCTGCCAGATGAGGCAGGAATATCTCGTCGAGTATACGGCTACAGAGTGCTTTCGTTTCCTCAACGGTCCCGTTGCAGATATTGAATCTTCAATTCAATAATAAGTATTAGAGAAATGGAAGAGAAGCTATAAAAATGATAGAATCAATAACTAAACTGTCTAAAATTATCAACTTTCAACCAATGCTGGACACCAAAAAATATCCGCTAAGAGAGTAGAAAAAGAAACTTTCATATTTTATAGTCACTTTGAATAACTTGCAGCAGGACTAGAATTGACGAGAGGGTTTCAGCGTAAGACGCTAGATGGCGGGGTTGTCGTCTACCGAATAGTGACGTCGTAGCGTGGCGCGAAAGACAGACTGTTTCAAATGTTCAATAAAACCTCAAATTGACAATGACATGATAGTTTTTCGTCACCTAATTAGATTGGTTAGTGTTTGAAGCAATAGAAACAATATAAGCTTGTTTCCTGTTTTTTTTTTTTTTTGCTCACCTTTCCTCGATGCCTAGCATCTTTCCGATGACCCTCCACACGTGGACGAGACCCTCTAGATCCTCGTTCGACGCAACGATTCCCAGTTGATCTTTGCAGAGCAGAGTGAAGCCGATGAAACCGAATTGAGTCACGGCCATGTCGAGTTGGGAAATTTGTTTCAGGCCAGCTCCGAAGCTTCGTTTGAACGCTATGCAGTGTTTTTTCCTCACGTTCTTGATCGATTTGAAGAACCTGCAAGCGCGTTTTTTGTTGATGATACTGAATTTGATAAATCGTTGGTAATCAGATTTAATTTTGTTTGAATCGTTTTGCAATCGTTGAGGAGCCAGTGACCCTCCTGAATAAGGATTTAATTGTCGTTTTGCGTCTGGAAATTCTGTCGCCGGTTGTGCTATATTTAGATGAAACGTGTTACAAATTCCAAGAATCGTAAAAGGACAGAGAAAGAGAGAGAGAGAGACGGGAAATAAAATCGGACGATAAAAAAAGAAGAAAAAAAACCGATTAGAAAATACGTAGAATGAAAATAAAGTAAATCGCGATACGGATAGAATTACGAGAGGTGATGTATAGCCTCGCGCATCCTTGATACCGTCTTGGCTCCTTTTTAGGATATGGGGACCTGCTACTCGCTTTATAGTATATCTATTTCTCTTCTCTTCGGACCCCGTTTGTGGAATTGTCGTTTCAGTCAAAACTGACGCTAATTATTCGATTTGAAGCTTAGTAAAAATTCAAAAAGTGAGGAAAATCATGAAACTTTGTGACGTATTGATGCTGCGGGAGGATAAACATCATTTTCTTCTGTCAGAATCAGAAATATTAAGAGTGTCACAGTACATATAGAAAATTGAGGAATAATTAATTATATGTATGTGTATGTAACGTGACACAATCGAAGCCTGAAGTAAATGAATAAAATTTAACAGATGGCGGTAGCAATCGGAGGACAGTCTTGAATTTCGCGTTGGCAAAGCTGTGCACAATGTTATCGTCCCTGCCTCTGAGATATTAGCGATATTTGAATCATTATTATTATTATTATTATTATTATTATTATTATTCAGTGAAGGATTTTCGAGGTCACTGATTTTTTTTCTTGAAACTCACTTTCTGATAATTACTTGACCTTTTTTATGCTAAAAACAGTAACAAAAAATCATCCAGACCAGATAAAAAAAAATGATGATTCGATATGAAATTTAATTGATAGCTTCTCAGTAGATTTTTTTTCAAGGCTCCTAGCATCCGTGTCAAGACCGACTAGCATAGTTTCTTTATTTTTTCAACGTAATGATAAAAAACTGTACTATTTTTTATTCATTTTCCTCATGGATTATGTGGCACAATTATACTTTTAAGTATCCAAAAACAAGTAGTTCAGTTGTGTTTAGAACTGACTGACTCGAATGACTCTTACTTTCTGTTATATGACCCTTTTTAAGCTCCTCGACGTATCGTATATAACAGTAAAACCATACGAAATCCTCATTTTCAACGGTCAGTTAGGAAGTGATTATCTGACATCGTTAGTTCTCCTTAAACATAATTGTCTGAGGGAATTCGAAAGATACTGATAGCCTATCTTCAACTTGAATGATGTGTTATAATCAATCATCAATCAGTTCTCCAAACTCTGACTATGAGGCAGCCTCTGAAATTTCTGTTATTTATTTTGTTTTAGCTATAAATCTGACCTCAGATTCTTAATCAGGGATTCAAAAAAACTTTGAATATCAATTTTCATAAGATTTCGAATTTTTTTAGTGTTCTTCGCCGGGAAATTGGATTCGCCATTTTGAATTTCGCAAAACTGACTTCAACGACCCAAATTCGTTGATCCCTTCTCAAGATATCGTAATTTTGATAATATTTTTTTAGAATTTCGTTACGGAAAGAGCTGATTTTGACACACTCACTCCTTTTCTGTGTCAGGTACCCTCTTGTACCAGAGTAACGTGTGGAAGACAGTGGACACGTATCGTCTGAATGCCGTGCAAGGTGTTCCACTCTGTTTAGTGAATATCATAACGTCTAATATCGATGGTATCGCAAGGACCGAAACTAGTCCTGATAATTTAGCGACCATCATGGCGAAAAAATTGTTGTAAAACACTCGTTGCCCGAGTTGAAATTTTTCCGCATCGTAGTAAGAGGGTAAATCCAGTTCCAGTACTTCAGAGTCAGCCGGTACCTTCGCCCCAAGATCCATGAGCAACCGGAAACGCTCCTCCACCAGGGTCTCTAAATCCGAGGAATTTGAAATTCAAATTACTTTACAGTCGGGTTACTTCATACTCTACACACAATTTCATTCAATCAGTATTCAAAGAATGTTGGTTTACACCGAAGAAAGAAATTCTATTATGAAATGAGTTAATAAAAAAGTGATAAAAAAAATATTTATATTCTGTAGTCCAAGATATTTTATTTGATTCGATGATATCTCGTTTGATCTTAGTAGTATACATGTGATTCACTCAAAAAATGATCAAGTGATTTGTCAAAATTAATGATTCTGGAAGATTAAATCGAAGAATCTGAACTCGAGGATTTTTCTGTTCTTTGTCTCATTTCCCGTTAACTATATGTATAATGAAATATTTTCCCCTCGTGACAAAATTCACGCCATGGATGAACTAAAATATCACGAGGCTTCCGTTCTGATAATTCTAAGGATTCTAATAATCATTTAAAATACTGGTTTACAAGCGAAAGAACAAAACTCGTTGGACCGGTTTAATCACCGGGTATTTGCAGTCTTGAAAAAGACGTAAAGCAAACCAAACATCAAATTTCGACAGCATGATCTCACACTGTGAGTTCATTTTTGTTTTTTTATAGTCGTACATCCACGCTGTGATCAAGTCGTGATTATTTATTTCCTGCTCGCCTGAAGTAAGCTATCGACGAAGTACAGTTTGAGGAATTAGTTGCCTAACGCGTAAGTCAGTGGTAAAGTATTAGTATTATATGAGCGTTAGGCACGTAGTGAGAGCCTCTTTGATTTTCTTCATACCTGTACGAACACTACATACGTAAATCAATTTTGACACTAGATTCTGGACAGCTTCGCCTGCGGGCGATTGTATAATTCGATAGAATTCACTGTTTTGTATTCAAAGTCGGTTTCGGATCGTACATCTGTACCGATTGCGGTCGGCATGTTCAATCGAGTACCTGTCGTCGCAGGTACACCTGTTAAATGCAAATTTCCCGAATCCCGGATCAGGCGGAATTGAAAAGTCATCGGACTAACATAGACAGTAAGAAGACCGCATGATTATATCTCGGGAGTCCACAGTGAGTTTCTGGAGCAAATTGTCTCGCAGATTCCGGATCCGTGAAAAGAAATATTCTACCGCGTCTCGTTTGGAGAAAATCCCGTTTGAACATCCGTAAAGGCCCGTTTTGGTCATCTTCGGTGGCTCGTAGTTGAGAATAGAAGTGAGATTCCGGAATTTTGATAGACGATTTCGTAGGGAATTTGTTCGACGATTCAGAATCCGTGAACAGAAATATTCCATCACGTCAGGTTCCCGAGAGAATCGCCCTCGAAATTATAGTATGATATACGATATCGTGTCATACAATAATTCTCTTACTTTGGAGATCAATTTTATAAAAAAATCTGGTGAAATTGAATATTTTAGTGCAGATTTTGTGATCGACGGAAAAATTTCTTCTCACAAATAGAAAAAATAAATGAAACCGTTTTTTAGAATTTCGAGTTCGATTTCGTCTAAGACTTGACACGATGGAATATTTTGCTCTTCAGATTCGTGATCATCGCGAAAAATTCAAATCTCCAAGTCTCATTTATGTTCTTAACTAAAAAATCTCCTAAAGTATCCGAAAGAGGCAATTTTTATGTGTCCAAAAACGATTTTCTCGAAAACGATACTCAGATTCTGATTCAGCTCATACAGAAAATAACTGTACAATCCTGGATAAAAATAAAAATCGAGTTGCACTGCAGTGTAGTCGCAGTAAAACCTGCAGCAGCACAAAGTCTAAAATGTGAGCCAAGGCTGTGACTGTCACGGTTTTATAGTTAATTTTTTGCGCTTTCGTCGACTTCACCTGTTAATCGACGATAATGCAACTCACCTCGACTTCACAATCACTAAAACCAACAAGAATCGATTATCATCTGCACATTACTTGATCCAAGTTACTAATATTTTATGAAAATAATAAAAAAACTAAAGAAACTACCATGTCAATAGTACTGACCTGTTTTTTCCGCGTTTTCCTTCGATCTCGACATATCGATTATGATTTCCTATCACTTTTCACTGCCAGATTATGAACGTGTTTCTATCACTCCACGAGCATATTGAAATCAGTTACGTTACTATCTTCTATAGCCAGCGTTTATAAAGTCGTCCGGTAATCTAATCTCGCGGTGATGGTAAATCTTGGCATTTCCAACTGACCAGTTAGAATATCCCGTGTGGAGTTGCCCGGTGCCCATCGGTGTGACGAGAACTTAGGTCAGTCCCTCCACCACGAGGATACCATACCATCTCTTCTCTTTCCAAGGCCCCTACCAGTTTCACGATCATTCCCCACTTTGTGATGGAATACCGGAAGTGGGTCAATAAAATAAAATGCAAATTATATCAGGATATCGCGCATCTCGTCAGATGAGGAGAATGGAAGGAAAGGAAGCCCAGTCGGATCAATTATCGTTCGTATATCTTGATCAAGAGTCTATCGAGATTAGGAAAACGTCGACGACTAAGTTTCCTTCGTAGGGAAAAATTCTAACGATTTTATTTGATTTCGACTGACGGAAAGGGAAAGTGCTCGCGGAGTTTCGAGCTTCGTTCGATGTTTGCTGATCGTGTTGTAAAAGAGAATGTGAGTGAAAGTTATTTTTTCCCGACATGCTGTCATATTATAATGTCGAAGAGTGCGAGTTCGTGTGTGCGCGACACACGCGTGTCTAGAGTCTAGTTCGTGAATTGACGAGTTATGAGCAGCATTTCAACGGTCCCATTGACCATTATGCAAACGTATGATGGTTATTATCACCTATATGATCAATATTCACGGTGTGGTTAGTCTTTTTGCTATCGTAATAACCGATCGATTACGAGAGCTTTGATCTAAATTGTTGATAAAGAGGAGAAAAATTTATAAACAAGGAAATAAAGTAGGGAAATATTGTTATCTAGATGATTCGGACAACGGAGCAATCAATCTTCTTCAATCCGTAATCACTCGCGCTATGAGACTTTCTCTAACGGTTAATTTTCACATTTTTCCCATATTTCATGATAAAATTTTATCCTCTTCGCACAATAAGATTTCTCGAAAGATTCGCGTTACTTTCGCTGTCCTAACGCTTTTCTATATCCTGTTGTATTAAACAATTTACCGTTATTGTCATCATTTTTCTTCATTTTCGAGTCCTTCTCACTGTAATAATGATAATAATGTACAAGGACCGATTAGGGATTCTAATTAAAAGCAATCAAACAATTTCTTGCAGCTGTTCAAATTCATCGGTATAAAAACAATTAATTAATTAAGGTAGTTAAACTCAAGGCTGGCTTATTTTCAAACTTCGCAATACTGTCGAGGTGAATTGTAATAAAAAAAGGATCCCCATAAATTATGGGATTTTCAAAACTGGAGAAACGTCTCTTGACGTATTATTCTTATTGTTATCATGATCATTGTTTCGAATATTTGTATTTTTCATTTCATTTTATGGTATGACATGAGATATACCTTCATTTTAGTACATATGTAACATACAATATCATACAAATTGAGATCTTAATTTCAGATTATTATCAATAATAATAATAATAATAATGATAATATCAACTATAAAATTATAAAGAAGCACCCACAGCTGCAGTACGTTAACATATACGTAAAAATATTATTTTTTCATGTTTGTCTATTTTTACTGTGTTATTAATTGATTGATTACAAAAGGATAATAAACATATTGTATAATATATTTTATGAAAAGTTCTCCACGTTTATGATAATATTTATAATACGTACAAGAAAATTATATAGATGCGATAAAAATTAAATATTAATTATACTAAACTCTAATTAAATTGATTTCATCAATTTATCGAGATAACGAATAAATTTATGAACAAAAAATATATGAATCCAATAAGTATTGTGGGAATGAGCAGGATTAAAAAAACATTTATTTTCTATGCATTTTCCATCACAACAGAGAATTTTTTATGAACCTCGGTAAAAAAAAAAAAAAAACGAAATATCAATTTATTCTGTTATTAAATTTATATCTTGTGCTGAGGATAGAATTTTTATTTATTTTTTTCCAAGATTATTTCTCAGCCATACGGAATTCTAGTTCGTCATTGAGCTGATGGTACAAAGAAATTGTCTTTCCTAATGCATTTCAAATGATCAGAAGCCTCAGATTAGCCTTTGTATGACTCGATTAGTTTGAATAGCACTGCAGTTTCTCTTAGATTACGGTATAACTTGGACAATTGTTAACTAATCATGGATATACCTGCATATCATTGTCGTGAGTGATTATGGTACGTGAAATCTAACTCGTTTCTAATACCAAAGTGATTTGTGTGTTTTTTATTTATTTTTTCTTCTTCTCGTTAAGTAGCTTTCTTCCGTACGTCTCGTCGTATTGAAACAATAAATATCCATCTTTCACATTGAAAATCTGCCCAAGACGTGTAAATAATAGAAAATAAAAGAAAAAAAATTTTGTGAAAAAGGATTCAGATTTTATTTCCACTCTCGAACCGCAGTAATAAATTATAATACTGTAAATAGATATAAAACACATCCAGCGAACATTTGTTGAATTTTATTTTATTCTCTTTAATATCGTCTGTCTCATAAATTGTTATCATATCAATATCTGATTTTTTTTTCGTTCCACAATGTTGATAGTTATTATTATTATTGTTGTTGTTGTTGTTTAGACGTATTTATTTTGATAATCTATCTACTTTCATCATAACTATATAGTCTAATAGGCAAGGGCTTGTCTGGAGGTACCTGAAGATAATTAAAACCGTTGATTATAGAATTTAGATCAATTTTCACACTAAATTCCACAATTATTATTATTATTATTATTTTATTTTCTTTTTTGTTTACCGATAAAGTATAAGCTGGATCGATCGCGGTACCCGCAGACTAATGACATAATGACGGGGGAGGGGATTAATACACGTATTAATTCATTAATTCTACTAGGTGACTACAGTACTACGCTATTATTAATCAACTAATTTATCGGAGTGTGTTCTACGATTGTTCTTTCATTCTATTTTATTTTATTTTTTTCAATTCTACTATTTCAATTTTCTTTTTAATTATTATTCTTTTTTCTTTCATCTTTAAGGATCAAAATTTACTTATCAAGTCTGATTATTTATCAATAAATATTGCTGCTGCCGTCGACTGTATTTTATAATCTTTTTTTCTATTTCAATATTCTTTTTTTTTTTTTTTGTTTTTCAATATTGAATTATGTCAATTAAAAAACTCATAATTTATTATTACTCCTTAAAATCTGTTTTTTCTAGTCTAATCGCTGATTTTTGTTGAAAATATTATAACTGCGGCAGATGTTTTTTGTTTTTGTTTTGTCAAAAACTGTTCTTCAAAATTTGTCTCTCAGTATTTAAAAAGACAAATAATTATATTAGAATTTCGTTATAAAAATTGAGTATTAAAAATCATTCGAGATATTTTTTATTCCCTCTGAATAATATATATATATATTTAAAATACATATATATCGGTATAATTGTCTTTTTCTTGTTGTTGTTGTTGTTGTAAAATTAGACTAGAAACAATAGATTTTTAAGCAAAGAAAAAAAGAAGAAAAAGAAACCAATAAGATTTCGAAAAATATCATTATCGTAAAAATATACATTTTTTTTTTTTTTTTTATTTATTAAGGTATTCGATCTGTACCTAATACCAAAATGTATATAATATAATTATAATATCGTATAAAGGAGCAGAGAATTTAAATTCTCAATCATAGATGATTAATTAACACATCGATAATCCGTATATTAATAATAATAATAATAATTGATAATTAATAATTAATAATCGTTAGAGAGAGGAGGAAGAAAAAAAAATATATATCCTCAAAAACCGAATCTTACAATCTATAGTATTTTATATATATATTATTATCAGACTTCGTCACTTGTTTAGTTTTTTTTTTTTCTGTCTTTTCAACTGTCTTCAATATTCTTTCAATCAAACTTTAATACGCAATCACATTTTGGTATTAATCGTACATTAATATCTATTTTTAACTAAATTAATAGTAATAATAATAATAATAATAACATAATCATCAGTCTACCAAAGATATTTTTTCATACTTAAAAAATGTAATTATCTTAATCGTGTAGATAAATAAATCTGTAAACGTATCTGTGTGTTACAGGAAAGTCTAAAAATCTCGCCTCGTTAGTGTTAAACATTAAATATCAATCGTTTTATGACGTTATCTTATCATTAACACGCTATAATCAATCAGTTCATTCATCCATTCATTACGTATACGTAACGTACTTGTAGTACCTTTTACATCATTATATTGCCAAAGGATCGAGAAAATCCAACTCGCAAAGGACACAAAGAAATATTTAATATGTTTTTCAACAACATCTACCTATCTATCTATTGCTTTTCTCCAATTAAACTCAAGGTCCGAACGTTTTCCAGGAGAATCTTTCGATCGTTGAACTTAAAAAATGATCGTCGCCCGATGAAATTCTACGATCGAGGATAATTTGAGCGGTAAAAAATTCGATATTCGTCTCTACGTTTTTTTTGTATCCAAGAGACTATTTTTCATCAACTCGATCTGTGAAAATGATGAACTTTCGATAACATTTAACGAGCCTAAAATAATAAATGAATCTTAAAAATATACACAGTATGTACACTGACTCACTTCTTACCTCTCGCCTCACCTGTTCGCCGATAAACCATAGCTAAGTCTATCACGAGTTAACGGCGGTCGGGTCGGCGGTATCGTCGCAGTCTTTTATTGATATTTGAGCAATTTCGCTCGTCACGTCGTCCTGGGCGGAGTCGCTCTTCATCAGGATCGCGTATCCGTGATAAACGTCCTCGTCCTCGTTCTCGTTCTTCCCGTTGCTCTTTGACTTCTCCTCGCTCGAAGTGCTCGGATGTATCTTGAAGACGTTGTTTATTATGTTGTTGACCGTCTGAAACCGCTTCGGTCTCTCCTTCTGCTGTTTGTGCTGCGAGAATCCGTTCCTCCCCCCGTTGTCGATCGGCTTCTTCTCCCCGGGCTCCGCCGCGCTCTGTCCACCCTCGTCGCCACCCTTCTCCTTGTTGCCTATCCTCTCGGTCTCGAGGTCGTATATCTGCTGACCGTCGAGCTTCGTCAGTCTTATAGCGTTCTTAACGGCCTTGTTGGACTCCTTGGAGTTGGAGCCTTTGGACTCGTTGTTGTTGGGCTTCGAGTTTCTCTTGAGGACGAGAATCTGAGTCTTTAAAGGCTTGCTGCCGAGGTCCTGGTTGGGAGCGTTGTCCTCGGTCCCCTCGAGCGGCAAATCGGTCTCCAGGACGGTGATTTCGTCCGAGGAGTTCAGGATCTGTTGCCGAAGTTCCTTTTTCCGCTTTGGAACTTTCTGCCCATTCGTAGCCTCCTGGGTTTTGGACTCTTCGAGTTCCTCGTCCAGGTCCGTCACCTGGACGTTCTGGCTCCCCTCGTCGTCGACTTTCTCGGGGGCTCTGAGATCCCTAAGAATCCTCATCCTGGATCCCTTCGACGGACTCTTGTCCCCTCCGTCCTTCCTAGACACGGGATTTGCCGGTTGGGAATGAGTCGGCGACCCCGTCTGCCTCTTGTTGGCGTTGCTCTTCTGGGTTACCCCCATGTGCGGTCTTCCCAGCCTGAGGACGTTCATCTGCAACGAATTTGGCAAACTGAACGGCGGCGGCTGTTCGTACTGGTTCATGGACTGCATGTGGGGGACGTGCATCACCGGAGGCTGCTGTAAATCCGTGTGAGTTTCCCTGACCGCGTGCATAACGTTCTCCAGCTGTCTCTGGCCGACCATTTGCTGCTGGAGCGCGATGTACTGCTGATAATGTCCAGGGATGTTCGGATTCACGTTTGAATTTACTACGCCCTGATTACCGTAGTTGGAACCGACGTTGGGATGGATGTTAGAGTTTATATACTGAGGAACCAGCTGCCTCGGCAGCTGCTGGAACTGGTACTGCGGGGTCGGATAAGCCGGGCAGTTTTGCAGTCCCTGATTCTGGCCCCTCCCTCTTTCGGGATACGAATATTGCTCATGGTTTATCTGCGGTTGGACATTTCCGTGGTACTGTTGGGCCACTATGTGACCGGACTGGTAGACTTGGTCGTTGTTCGAAGTCTGGTAAGAATACTCCGGCGACATTTCAAACTGAGGATACTGCGGGGCGGGGGGTTGAACGTCGATCCAGGTTTCCTGCTGGCTCTCCTGTTCTCTGTCTCGCTTCACCTGCACGGCCATCCAGACCTCTTTCAACTCCCCTGTTATGTCACGGTCCTTCAGCACTGTATAGCAGCGGGTGAACACCACCCCCTCGTTCATCGCCTCCACAAAATCGAGGAGGAGGTCGATCAGGGCCGAACGTTCCTGGGGATTCGTGAATGATGTTAGTTTAAACGTTTTTATTTAGTGGACGGATGTTTGGATTGAGTCAAAGCGACTTATATCACAATGAGGCTTTGAAATACTGTATCTCGGTGATAAAAAATTCTAGAATATTCAGACAAAAAGGATTTTTAAGCTTGTAATCAATGAATTATCAACGATGATTGCTTTTTTCCAATTTTCTTTTGTCAATTTTCCAGTCTGTTGATTACAACCGATTCCCAAGATCCCCTAATCGGCCATTATCGACTGTATAAACTACAATTTTGAATATCTTTTTGACCTTCTGATGGAATTTTATTCCAAAGACTTGGAAAATTGAATCGAAAGAACGAATCGAAGCCTAATTATGCAAAAAGAAAAGTGCTTATCGAGGTATAATCAACGATGGTTTAAAAATGATCCAAGGAGTTACGGAACTAGCGTTTATTATTCCTGAATCTCTAGAATTTCTGTTTTTTCAATGCGTTTTGTTAGTAGATCGATTCTACTCGATATAATCTCAACCTGTGGATCTTGAGCGTTTTTTCCATTCAATCTAAGGATCTCAGGGTTCGCCATAACTGCGAATACAGCGCACTGGGGCTTCTCTGTTCTAGGCGGAGAGACTTTCATCCCTCCCCACAGGGGTACGGGCTCCGAGGGTCTGTGCGGCATCGCTATTTTACCCCAGGAGAGTACGTTGATGTAGCACGGATCCCACGATCCCTAAAATACACAAATTGAATCAGACAAAAGTCACGATGGTTCTGAAAATCGATCTTCTGTCGTCAGATACAGAAAAATTCTTCAAACCGAGGTCATATCTCACTTGAATATAATCCTGTATACACATGTGGGGCTGCGGAGGGTTTTTAAAAAGTCTAGCACCGTTTCGCCGCGATTTTACCGCCCCGCCACCCTCGCCTTGCTGCACCATCATGTCTGCAGCTAAAAACAAAAAACAATCAAAGATAGAATAATAACAATAAAAAAATAAATAAATCGAAGAATATTCTTATAATTTCAAGTATAAAGTGACCAAAACGATTCATCTTAATCGATGTTTGAGAAAAAAAATATATTAGCGATAATAATTGATCGAGTGAAGAATTAGAGGCGATTAAAGGACGATTAAAAAATGCGTGCGATGTCGAGTATGATCAAGTGATGTTATTCAAGACTCGGCTCACCCTAGTTTAGGAGTAATCAACGGTTAGTCGTGATACTTGATATCTAATTCCACGGAGATTGATTTGTTGTGGTTTCGCCTTGTCGCGAATAATTACAGCGAACATAACCTCGAAATAGTATCGGGGTGTATTCCCCTGCCTGGAGGATATCGGGGGTCCTGAATATCAAACGAGGCGATTGATAGACCGAATTATCATAGACCCCATTTGTCTAATAATTACGAAGAAACAGTTTTTCTTTATTCACTAAAAACTTTCTGTCTTCCTTATAGTTTTTAAACAGCACCCGTGTAGCACGCAACGATGCACACCTTCTATCACGAAACACAAAACTGTCAAACTTTTCTCATTTTATTCACCCCGTGAGGTTAGAAGAGGAGAATAAAGAGATTCGAGTGAGAGAAGGAGAGAGAGAAAAGAAACAAAAGAAACAATCGGAGCGTCCCGGGCCAGTTTCAATACCTCGATTTTACATTTCTTTTTTTTTTTTTGTTATAACAAAAAAAATACGCTATATCGTTTCACGTCGATCTAATGAAAGTCTTTCTCCCGTTGGTCCTTTTGTTTATTATTTCTTATCTTTTCTTTTCTTTTTCTTTGCTTCTCTCTATGTATGTGTGTGTCTACTTTCTCACTCTCACGTATATCGTATCCCGAGGATGCGCAGTTCGACGTCGAGAAAACTCTCGACTAAATTCTCCTCTACCCACTATGGCTCTCGCTACTCCTCTACTTTTTTTTTTTTTTGTCTACCCCTCTCCGACGAAACCCGTCCCTTGTTTTGTGTACATACTACGAACTCCACAGGCAACTGGGAAGCTGCGTCTGTATAACGATATGGACCTATCAGAAGGAAGCCCGCGAATTTCGAATTTCCTAACTGTGAATTTCGCTGTGAAACAATTGCTGAATAGTTTTTTGCGAACATCGTCGAGTGAAGACGAATTTGATTCGAAATTCCAAGATAGATTGGAATATTTTAGGTCGAAATAGAAGACCTGACGCGGTTCTTAGAGGATCGCGAGCAAGTTGGCCGCCATTTTTGTAGTCTAAATGGACATTGACGCGCGGGAGATTCAAATAGTGTTCACCTCAGAACGATTGTGAGACAATTTTAATCCATAGGTAGATAATTAAGCCATTAACTACATAAAAAACTGTTGAACCGCAATTTTGAGGGTTAGCCGCTTCAAATATCACACATTTCCCCATCTTTAAGTAAACAAATGACGTCACGGTCCGATCAGACTACAAAGATGGCGGCTGTTTCACAGCTTCATAAGAGGCCGGGCTGGGGAGCGCAATACTCTATCCAGTGGATATATGTAAGAATTTTGTTATTCAAATGAATCGAAAATCATTGAACCGATCAAAACAGAAATCTAATCAGTTCTAAGTTCAGAAAAACCGCGTCGATTGAGCCTAATTTTATCAAAACCCGTGCCCTAATTGTCGAGATATCGTCGGTCAAAAAATCGAACCGATACATACATAACCTCAAAACGTGGAAATCTAGTAAAAACTCAACTTTTCATACTCGTGGTGATTACAATAACTTCCTTCTTTCTCTGAAAACAGAAAAACGGGACCGATTTAATCGTTTATTCATTTTATTCTATTTCAACCAAGTGGAGAGAAATACCCATCGAGTTTGTTATTGTAGCGAGAGACGCTCACTGGCCGCTAGATGGCCGAGACCCCGAGAGAAACTGGTCGGAAATGTGAAGCCTTGCACATTTCCATCCACTTCGGAGCCGCTAATTACAGGATAAAAACAACGGAGCATTTAGGACCGATCCAGAAACAATTGTTTGATAGCAGAATTAATATGGGCCAACGACGGTTTGGTACATAACCTAAATCCAGTGAAGGAAAGAAGAAGAATATCGGCGGGGATGACATCAGGGAGCTGCGTGTTTTGTTTCGGGTGAAGACACCTACTCATCGACCAGAGGTAAGTCGCTTTATCGGTAAAAAACTTCAACCGTCGATAACAAAGACTCGGTAGGTAATTGAATAGCGAATCTCCGTTACCGACCGTCGGTGATGTAGATCACTATTCAACATCCAATTTTTATCTCAAACATTGATTAAATACGATTGAAAACCGCGAATAATGAACCAACAATGACGTACAAGGAGTTTGAATTGAATTCCATGATCTAGAAATCAATTATAAATTATATCGATTAGTTATCGTATACAGAAGCTGAAATTCTGCATCCTCATTGTATGCTGGAAGTATATGAGAAACAGTAATGAGATTGCATATAGTGGGCATCTGGACTTTTTGATGGATCGTATATAAATTTCAATTTAGTGTCGTGTATGTCGCGTTTTGATTGAATAAACCGTATACTATATTATTTTCAAAGCCAAGTTCTCGGGGTGTTCGTGATATCTAATAGAAAAATGATATTCTAACACCTAGTTGTGCGATCTAAAGTATAGAGTGGTTCGATGTATGGGGTATTTTAATGAATACGAATGTTCTTATATCGTGCGAGCCTGTGGGTCTCGCTCAACGCTCCACGGCTGCACCTGGATCTCCGCAAGCCCGGTTATACCGCGGGCGTAAATGCAGCGTTAGATACACAGTGGCTCTTCAATACATACCGAAGAGAGAAAACATTCACACCCCGAAAGCATTGTTGGCTCACAATAAACTGGGGAGGACCTCGTAGCTCATTTTAGTAACTCGAAGTCGGGTGAAGTCCCGCGCGTCGAGATCTTGATATGATAATCTCACAGGTATCTCGCTCGCTCTCTCCCTATCTCTCTACTCGCACCCGTACCCATTGTGGGCCCGGGTTACCCAGTTTCGTTATAGTTCCTAATCTCGGGATTATTTATCGCTTCTTTACTCCATTGTCTATACAGGGCTAGAGTATCTCTATTAATAACAGTCGAGAGGAATAAATAATTCCAGAAAGTAAACTAGACCCTTTTTTATGTAAAATGTGAGGATTTTATTTTTTGGGTCTATCAAACTTCCCGTTTTTCTGTTTTCAGAAAGAGAATAAAGTTATTGTAATCACCACAAGTATTAAAAGTTGAGTTTTTCACTAGATTTGCACGTTTTGAGGTTATGTATCTATCGGTTCGATTTTTTGACCGACGATATCTTGAGAATTAGGGCACGGATTTTGATCAAATTAGGCTCAATCGACGCGGTTTTTCTGAACTTAGAACTGATTAGATTTTTGTTCTGATCGGTTCAGCACTTTTCGATTTATTTGAATAACAAAATTCTTTAAAAATACGGTAAATACGACGATATCTCGAGAACGGATCAACGGATATGAATGAAATTTGGTACCACATGGTTTTTTAGGTCGCTGATGACGAATCTGAAGTCAGTTTTGCGAAATTCTTATTTTCTGTATTCGATATGCATAAAAAAAGACTAAAAACGTTTCCATTTTGATAAAAATTCGTACTCTAACGTTTTTTGGGTCTTTGATCACGAATCTAAAGCCCGATTTGCGAAATTCAAATTGGCGGATCCAAATTCCTGGGAAAAACACTAGAAACATTCAAAATCTCATAAAAATTGATACTCGAAGGTCTTTCGAACCGCTGATCATGAATCTTCGGTCAGATTTGCAAAATTCCAAATAGCTGGAAAGTTCGAAGACTGGTTCACAGTCGGCTTGTTTCTATTCTATCGAGAGAACGAGAGGGTGAAAAGGCAGGAGAGGTTATTGAGTGGGTGATGGGGAGGCCCGGGTTCGACGTCGAGGAGGCGGTCGAGGCCTCGGATCGCCTGTATTATTATAACGCCTCGGAGCGAGGAGAACTATCGATACCGATCGATGATATTAATAGTCGCTAACTACAGTGTTCCCGCGGCGCGCGTTGGATCTACTGGGTGTTTCACAACTCAAGAGACAATTTCACGGAGATCCGACCCGCGATCGGTATCGTCCTCGTCCCGAAGCTAATGAAATATTGTAAATAAAAGAAATATCCTCGGCATCGCGCACGAGAGGTCCACCGGGTCCAGACTTGGACCGCGCCACCCCACACGCAGCTTCTCCGGCTCGGTCCACGAAGCCGCGGGTCCGGGAAGTATTTATAGTAATGAAGCTTGTCGTTATTTGTCCGCGGAGGGATTTATCGAGATATCTGGTGAGATCTCGCTGCTCGATCTCCTCGCCTGTCTCCCCGTCGAGTTCTCGGTCTTTTCTACTTTGTTTATTTCACTATTCATCCTCTTTTTTTCCTCAGTTCCCTCAACATTTTTCTTTTATCATCATCATTATTATTTACTTCTCTTCTTCGCGCCTGCCTGTAACCCCGCGCGTTATACACCACACCCATACCTTCACCGCATCGAGCAATTAACCATCCGACTCTTCGGAGACAAAAAAACTAAACTGAAATCGGTATGGTCCAACGCGAGGGGGAAATAAATCGTTTGTCAATAGCTCGTGAAATATTGATAAATAACTGAAATAATGAGGAAAAAAGTTCATTATAAGTGAAAAAATGAGTTTGAAATGGAAAAAAAATGAAACAATTTGAATTATTTCGCTAAAAGAACAAAAAAAATCATGTGTCAGTCAAATCTTGAGTTATTTTCTCCTCGTTCCAAGGGACTTCGGTGTGGCTTGTTGGAAACGATTGACGAATATTTGCTCCTGGTTTCCTCGCGATGCACAATATTCAAGTGAACGCGTCCTTTTTTTTTTTTTTTTTAAGCGAGCATTTGTTAAGCTAAGAATTAATGGCGTAGGTATAATCTGATAATTATTTAAGCCCGAACCATGAGGTGTGGGCATGTTAACCTAATGTAATACCGGTTCCGAGCCTCGGGCAATGCGGCTGTTCGATATACTCTCCGAGATAGCGGAGGGAGTTTCAATAAAGCTTTTGAACCGCCCGAGGTGCCAGGGTTGGTGTGAGGTACGAGGATGCCATGCGACGTTCGACATTAAACATTGCACATTCGAGAAGAACAAGAAGAAGAAGATGAAGAAGAAGTACTATTGTTATCCGATATCGACTTCCCATCCGGGATAAAGATTTGACGATAAAAAGAAAAAGTGTGAATAAGAAGCCTTTGGTACCGACGCGATCGCTAAAGAGGTCTCGTTACCGTAATCGTTCGGGGCGTCATCCTGGATGGGATGTGTTCTTGAGTCGAGCACGCCAACGTCTAAACATTGTAATCATCGCTAAGAGCCGCGAAGACTGGAGGACGGCCGGAGCGCCTCGACCCCGAGGTCCCCAGACGCATGCATCCTAAGAATTTTATCAAACCGAATTTTGAAGATCGTTTATATTGCGCAGACGCGTTAATGGCGACGGAATCGAACCTTGAAGACACGCTATAGGCTAGAGTGTCATTTGCTTGCGTCGCGGGGGTTTCCGCCAGAAGAAGAGAAATATCGATCCCATAATTACGGTGGGTGGAGGCGGTTCAACGCTGTATATAGTATATATAATATATATAGTATATTTATGTCGCCGATGAGGCGTCGCGAGTGCGGATTTATTATTTCTATTTATCGCTCATTCTTCTGCCCCCACGCCTTCGTCGTTATCTGCACAAAGGTTTACGTATATTCGCGGAATCAATTCCCCCTACCGTCTCATTCTTTCTTTCTTCATCGGCGTCGAAGAGGATCTCATTTTACACCATTAAACAATATGCGAACCTCGGTGTACATCAAATCACGTGATGAGTCATTTTTTACGACACAGGCATTCAAAAGTCTTTTCTCACACCCGGCCGCAAAATGCCACTTTTCATACCTCTTGAGCGGGCGGAAACAGATCTTTTCGGCCCTCGGGCGCAAAGTTCCGTTTTGCGCCCGCTCACTCGTTCTGAAAAGAGGCATTTTTGCGACCAGGTGTTGAGAAAAAAATCGTGTGCAACACGAGCGCAAGGCTATTTTGGCGAGTGTGATTGCAGTACACTCGCCTTCGGCTCGTACTGCAAATTTCACACTCGGAAAATAGTGTTTTGCGCCCTTGATACACAATGTACTATTTCCGCCCGCTAGAAGCGGGCGAAAGAGACTTTTTCCTGCCCTAGGGCGCAAAATCCTGTTTTTTGCCCGCTCACTCGGTCTGAAAAGAAGCATTTCTGCAGACCAGGTGATGAGAAAAACATCGTGTGCATCACGGGCGCAAGGCTATTTTGGCGAGTGCGCTCGCAGCAACTCGCCTTCGGCTCGTTCCGCCAAAGGCACACTCGGAAAAATAGTACTTTCCGCCCTTGATACACAATAGTTATTTGTGTATCAAGGGCGCAAAAGGCTATTTTACGAGTATGCAATTTGCGGCACGAGCCGAAGGCGAGTTGCTGTAAAAGCAGACTCGCATAATAGCTTTGCGCCCATGATGCACACGATGTTTTTCTTAACACCTGGTCTGCAAAAATGCCTCTTTTCAGACCGAGTGAGCGGGCGGAAAACAGCTCTTTGCGCCCGAGGGCCGGAAAATAGTCGGTTACGCCCGCTTTTAGCGGGCGGAAACGATTTTTTCCGCCCTAGGGCGAAAAGAGCTGTTTTCCGCCCGCTCAAGAGGTATGAAAAGTGGCATTGCGACCAGGTGTGAGAAAATAACTATTTTGCCGCAGTTTAATTGTATGGGGCGAACGCGTTGAGTGACTGTTCGTCAAAAATTGCGTTTTTCGAGCTCTCCGCTGGCTTTGGAAAACAGAATCCTGTCACTTTACGAGCCAGTCACCATAAATAGCTGTTTTAACGATTTTTATACCGCCTTTAAATCCCTAAATCTCGTGACTTTAACCAAGAAAGTAGTCAGTGGTTGTGCGCACATATCCCTTTACCTACCACATTCGAGACAAAGAAAGGGGGGGGGGGATATTTTTTCGAACAACACAGCGGCGGCCATAGATTATGTCTACCGAAAGGCTGTTAGCTAGGAGGTATCGTTCTGCAGGCGTTAAGTTATTAGAGAATCAATTACTTGACTCGGTATTGTTTATTGCCTCCCGAGGGTCTTCGCCCCTTCGCCCCCGAGTGGACGGGTACTTGTATAATTTTACAAGCGTGTGCGTAACCGCAAATCCCACGCCTTGCGTAACCGTACGACCGAGTTCTGTTAGTTTTTTTTTTTTTTGTTGGTCCGGTGATAGCGAGAATCGAATCGGAGTTGGACGAAATACGTCTGACCGCATCGAGAAATCCATTGTTTGGTGTCACTTCGATTGATATGACGAGGCAAAGAGAGAGAGGGGGGAAAAAAAAACGCAGACCTCGTGCGGTTGATCGAGCGAGGCGCACCGACACGAAATAAAAAAACGGACGCGGGTTTAAGAAACCGGCCGTCCTACGGGGTGAAGGGGTTCCCCGGGTCTCGTGGTGGTCGATCAACGCCCGGAATGTGTTTTGTGGCTTCTAACTATCCACGAAACATGATCAATGGTGGGTTCGCACTGGCACCGGGCATCGACGTAGAGAGTTTCACTCCTGATCCTCGCAGGGTCCACGATCCACGACGCGGACGTCGAGTCAGTTCATAAATACGCGGAGGTACGGTAGTAAATCTTCCCGGCCACTGGGCAGCTGCGGAGGTGCCGGACCATGTACCTGCTGGTTCGGACTCAACTCTTCCACGAGCAGGACCCCACCGAGGACGGAATACTCGAGGGGCCCAGACATCTCTCATTCGGTCGACCCCGGGCCCATCAGACCCCTAATTACAACGTTTTAACACCTACCGTTGTACAATCCTCGACGATTTTCCGGAACTGAGAAGAAAAACTCGTGTTTTTTGACCTCCTTAACGAGAGGGAAGTCAGTTTTTTGACCGGGGGGAGAAAAACTTCACTCAACGAATTGCAAAAAACGCCTGCTTTCTCATCCTTCAATGCTTAATATACTATTTTACGCCACAGGCACTGAAAAGTCACTTTTTGACGGTTTTTTTAGATCCGTAAAGTAGAATCTTGTACCCCGAGCTTGAAGCTGCGGTATAAATTCTTTTTACGGCGACTTTGACGCGCAGTTCGAAGTGCGCAGTCCTTTTCCGTGACAAATAATGTATGGGGCGAGCGCGTTGAGTGCCTATTGCAGTTGGGATTACGTTTTCCGTACCATCCGCTGAAAATTAAACCTTGTGCATGCCACACAAATATTAAGCTAGTAAGGGTTGAAAAAATGGTCCCTTTGAAAATAAAAATATGATATTAAATCGGTGGCACGATCCGGCGTTTATCAGTGAGTCCCGATCGTAGCGAGGTCCTAGAAACATATATCTGTGTTATACGCGCCCGGTATATTCTCCGGGACACAATATTGTTTAGGATCGTTTGTCTCTGTGGTGGTGTTTGAATTTACAGTTGTCGAGATAAGAAATAACGCCTGACTCCGGTCCCTGGGCCCCGTCCCGTGGGTTTTTTTCTCCAGCTCTCCAACCTCTTCGACCGTAGGATACACAGATTTATATCTATTCGTAGTACAACGCGGATATCGTATGCGCGAGAAAATTAGTACGACCTGTTTTGACACCCCTTAGGGGATGGAGAAGACGAGGCTGAGGTGTAACGAAGAGAATGCGAATTTTTCCTCGTATTCGGCCCTGAAGATGTTGCGTTAGCCCACGCAGACTGGCCCGTTGGCCAGAGGATAATAACCCAGCCACCATAGGAGGAAAAGTTGAGTTAGTTATTGCGCCCAATCAATTGTTGCCAATATTCATCATCGAGAGCTCCGGGAATTTATTTCCGATTGTAATTATTTACGACGCGTATCGGTAATTTAGATCCGAGTCCTCGTACTCGTTATGAATGTTTTAAAGATTTTTTAAACACGCGCCAGCAGCGAGTCGTTAGTCATGTGGTACATCGAACCCCATAATTCTCGCGTAAATTGACTAAACGTTAATTTTCAAGGAATTCTTTCTAGCCTCGGCTTCACGCTGTTCTCTCGGATATTCATAATTCGAAATTGAACATTTCTCTGAAATTATTCAGCATCTACTACAGTCTCGCCATTGCAGCGATCGGTTCTCGAGCCACGGGCCTCGAAGCATCGCGTGCGACGATGCCTTCGCAAATGCGCTGCACCGGGTCCATAGCCAATGCATTGGTAATGTTATTGGCCGAGCAAAAAGCAATAGTCGTAAATATCTAGCTACTTATATTCCCCTCGAACTGCAGACTCGGGAGGCGTCGTAATTGTTTTACCAACTCTCCTCGAACGGCTTATGGCTTCCGCGATATTTCCTCTCAATTATTTTCTTTCTTTGCTCTCTTCGTTCTTTTGGATCGTTTAAAACCCTCTGGGTCACCGGCAGCAGCCTCAAACCGCCCTGGGATTTTCAGGTGGGAAAATCAAGTCATGGGATTTGATACCGTTGACAAAACTCAATGTCCGGAGGTTCGTAACAAGGCTAATTCGAAAAGACACGGTAATGAGGGGATCATCATTGTGCCAAACCCCCCCGCGTGGCAGCGTCCGACCGAGCATGGTCCCATGGTGGTTTCGCCTGGATACGAGGGTGGCTCTCCATTATCGAGACTCTTTATTCACAGCGTTAAATCTGGACCAGGGTTGGTCCCTGTTTTGTAATGAATCCATACGGTGATGGGATCGTCTAATGCCGAAATCATACCAACAATGCGATAGCCACGTGCCAATGGAATTGGTTACAAGGATCCGACGGAGGTCAAAACGTGCTGTGAGGCTGTAATTACATATCTACCCCGAATTTTCACGTCGGACACAAACTTACTCAAGTTTACAACAATTCACTTCGATCTTTCTCCAGATCTTGTATATCTACTTCTTTTTTTTTTAAGATTCAACACCTGTTGGTCGGGCCTGCTAATTAAGTAATTTGTCACAGATTTTTTTTTTTTTGTTTATTTGTTACAAGCGTCTAATTTCGTCTCGAGATGCCACAGTGACTTTCTGGAGCAAATTGTCTCGCAGATTCCGGATCCGTGAACAGAAATATTC